>JANPWX010000060.1:2827570-2905907 GCA_024734555.1 Trochalopteron elliotii | reverse complement strand
AGGGAGGGAAAATACACCCTGCACCCTCAACCTGGAACCCCACTGCCTGGCCAAGACTGTGAGTAACAGCAAAGGAATCCTCAAAACACATCCCCAGGGCTCCTGCTGCTGGCCTTGCTCAAACCCCCTGGCACTGAGCGCTGCACGAGGCTCAGAGCAAGCCAAAAAAGGAGGATGAGGCAGTAGGTATGATGCTCATATATCACTGATTATTTAAGAAGTCACACAATGAAAACCTTTGGAAAGGAGCCAAGCATTCAAATAGGAACCTCTTGATGAACAAGCACATTTTACTCACACATGCTGGCACTTTCTTTTTTTTCCTACCAGCCAGAAGCCATATAAAAAAATGATAAAAATATTTTAAAAAAGAAAAGACTTGGAAAACGTCTTCCGCAAAGTCCATTATTAAAAACTGTTCTATTTTTGGCTGGAAAAACTATCAGAAAATGTAATAATCTAGCTTCCCTGCAAATCAGATGCCTTTTTCTGTATGTGGAAACCAAGTAAGTGATTTTTTTATAAAAAAATTATAAGTGTGCATGTGAGAGACAGCACACACAAGCAAGAGCAGGTAATTGTTCATTTCTGCAGAGAGCCTTCAAAGAAAATAGCTCTTTTCATAATTCCCTACTTGAGAAGTTACTTGAAGGAATAAAATCTCCCTCTAACTTGGAAAGTATGAAGAATCTAATTTTCTCTCCTTATTCTCTATTAAAAGCCAGCCAGTCCACACTATCATTCTAAGCAGAAGCTGTCAGCAAACAGATCTCATTATTATGACTCTGTTATGTACTTCATTATTATACTTCAGTCTATGAAGTAAAGCTAATGTCTCACTTCTGCCCAACATTATTGACTCTCATTATAAATGTGATTGCTATAAAAGCTCAGTTTCTAGGTAGGAAAGAAATAACAAAATAAACTCATACCATACAGCAGTAACAGCCTATGAGTCTTACCCTTTCAAGCAACCATTCAAGTGCATGAAATCCTTAATTGGATTTTATTAAACTGAATCTATTTGGTTTCAAATGATGGAATCCTATCAGGAAATAATCCGCAGGGGAATGAAGCAAAAAAGCTCTGCCCAAGCCCAAAAGGAACTCCTTGCTTGTTCATTTTTGAGCAGTACCTTTTCATAGTATTTGACCTCATACTCCAGGATGACTCCATTTGGCCTGTCAGGTTCCAGCCAAGCCAAGGCAACGCTGTGCCTTGTTATCTCCTTAGCCTGGATCAATGCAATCGGGGACGGAGCTGCCAGAAGAAAAAATAAACACTATAAGCAATAATTTAGTTTTAATGAGGAACATGTATTTTTAGTTGTAACTTTCAGAAGATGTGTTTTTCTTGGGGGGGGTGGGGGTGAGGGCAAATTAGAAGCATTAAAGATTTTTCCTACCAAAATTCCAAAATTTGTTTTCTCTACCAAAATTACATTTAACCATCTCTAAGAAAGATTGGATTTTGATGCTGGACAGTACTAGATAGGTAGGTTTTGAAAGAACCACACAGTTGGTGAAAGACTGCAATGTTCATGATGCCCAGGTACAAAACCTTCATAAAAAGATCATGGTACTAAAAAAATTTCTTATTTTTGTCCTGTGTCACTTTGGCCCACAGTCGTTCTCTTATTCCATCTCCTAAAATTAACTGATGGTATTCCATTAGCTATTTGCTTTAAAGGAACTATGAAGTTCCTGAGGTCCCAATCTGATTTTCTCTGAAGCTGACAAAATATGACCACTGAATTAAGTAAGGCCAGAGAAAAGCTGAATACAGATGAATTTGGGCCCTCCCACTAAAACCAGGAAATGTGTATTTCAAGAGTCTGAGCCAATTTGTGTCTCAAAACTTGCCCTGCTTATGCCCAAATCTGTCAGCAGTCCCTGGAAAATGGCCAAGGGCCAGATTCAGGCTTTGGTAGCTCCTTCCCAGCCAAAAGATACCAGAGACTGGCCCACTGTGTGCTGAAATGGCATCTCCTGACCCTGTCCCATGTGGCACTGCACTGATGCCACGAATAGAAAGAGCAGGATTGCACCACAAAGGCTAAGGGCTGCAGCATTTTTGGAAAAACTCTACCTAGCAACAAGCTCAACTCCAAGACCCTTTACACTGTATCTGTGTCAGTAATAAAGGCTGCAGTGAAGAAGATAATGGAAAACATCTCTTTGTGCACGGTGCAGTGTCTAAAGAGCCCCTGCTAATGCTGAAGTTCAGGTTTCTGACTGGCTGGAGGACAATGCCTCCTCCCTCTGCCTGTGATAGCAGCAGATTCATGGCTGCACAGGGGAATGGGTTTTCTGAAGATTTATGAACCCGGCTGCCCCTTCCTTGCTGTTGTGTTGCTGTGTGGTCACATCTCCAGCCAGCTGTTATCAAGCTCTTTTGATGCTGACAATAGCTGGTATAAATGGCGGAGTCTCCAGGGATAAAAAGGGACATTCATGAAATTTTTAATCTTATCTAACAAAGCTGTCCTGTATAACCAGAGATTAGAGGTCTTCCTAAATTGAATATATTTCTTCTTTTGTCCCCTGATGCTGTAGCTGCTCTTTTTTCTCCCCATTTCCCTTTCTTTTTGTTTCTTTTTCTACCTTTAACTTTGAGATGACGATCCACGAAAATGTTATAAAGTTTAAAGTACCCTTGAAACAGTTATCCTTGAAAACTACCAAGAAAGGCAAATAAATAAAACAGTCACTATAAATGAAAGGAAAATTGAATGTTGAAAGCCTCAAACCTACTTGACCATATCAGACAGTTCTGATGGAAGTGAAAATAACCGGTAGATGCTGCAGTCACAAAAGGGTGTCTCCTCTTGATGTGAAACCATCAGGGAGCTGCTTCCCGATTTACTATTTGACAGTTTGGCATCTCTGTTAGAAATGCCTCCAAAACCTTTATCTCTTTTTTCCTTGTCTGTCTCTCACAGGCAAAGGCAAATACTGAATGACAGAGGAGACTATAAACACAGCCAACAGGGAGGATCCAGGTGTGCTCCATCAAATTATATCTGTGGCACGACTGCAAACCTGCTTAATAACCTCACACTTCCTCAAGAGAGAATCAAACCTTTTTTTAATTCCCCTCTGCAATAAGAATACTGCTCAGCTAATAAATTAGGAGTCAGATTTGTTGCCCTAAAACACACACGCACACGCCATTACTGATAAACCAAGCGGAGAGAAATCTGCTTAGTTAATCGCTGCCTCATGCAGGGCAGACAAGCAATTCTTTTTGCTGAGAATCCATCACTTATGCTGGTCTGACCTCAAGAACTGTAGAGAGAAAGTTCACTTTCTTTCCTTTATCCTCTCTTTAACCTCCTTGGTTTCCCATTTCATTTCAGCATGCATCTATATTGGAATTTAGTGAGTCCTTCAATATTGGGCTGGTAAGTGCTGTATGAAAACACATTTCTTCTCTGTTGTAAAATGGCTATTTGCAGCAGGAGAATTTATATTAACTAAGCCTTCTTGTGAAAGACTCTCAGCTTTATATAGTTTAACAAGTGCTTTCTCACATCTCCCAAAAATGGACAGCTGATCGATCTTAGGCACTACACCATACTGGAATGAGCAACATGCTCCTAGCCTCCAGGACACAAAAAGGATTTGTACATCAATTTCTTCTTACTCTTTACACTTTCAAAGTTCAAAGTTACTCCTTAAACTTTTAAGAATAGCCTTATTTTTTCCTTCCTGCCCTTTATATGCAAATTCATGCTCCTCAACTTTTAGTATCTTCTTTTGTCCTGGATTCTGCAGATGAGCCATTTGTTCCTGGCTTTGTTTTGACTGCACATCCGGCCTCTCCATATGCTATACAGAAATCCTAAGAGTGACATTCCTGCAGCACAGACCTACAACAGTCTGTGCAATAGGATGGTGAGCTGAAACTCTGAGGACCTTGAGGAACTGGACCCAGTACCCACAGGGTACTACAGTTATCCCACTGCATGGTTACAATCCTCAGTTACCAATTGCCTTCTATTTCTGCAAGTAGCCCTACAAATCAGGTTGATTTTTTCCCCTTGTTTTTCAAGATCCACCATCTGACCTGAAAGACTGGACTCCTTGGAAGAACAACAGTTTCTCCTTGCACATGTATTAGCAAAGAGCATAAGAGTCTGGTCAATATTGTCCAGGACATCAGCACTCCCAGCTCAACATGGCACTCCAGGCAGCAGACACAGCTTTCTGAGTGAGCTTGTGCAAAATATTTACATTCTTTGTTCTTCTGCCTTTTACCTTTAAATTGCCTCTTAGGGATGATGTGAAGATAAACATATAACAGGTTGGAAAATGATGCTTTGATCACAAGCAGAATAAAAGACAGAATATTGTCTTCTATGTGCGTGGGCTAACTGTTCATTAGATACACAGATTCCTACATGAAGCACATTGAGGACAGCTTGACCAAAAAGAATATGGTATACAATTAAGGTGTTCACAGTAAGATCCCATGAAACTTGCAGAAGGGAGGAGGAGAACACTTTTTCTTTCACTTTTTGCACTTTCCTCCACTCTGCTCCCTCCTTATGTTTGGAAAGGAGCAGTAAGCAATGAGCTGTGCCTCAACCATCACTGCTTACAACAGCAAGCTTTCTGCCACACATGCACAGGCTGCACATACCAAGCACCAATTTCACCAGAACAGCCCATTTCACAGAATGAGGTATTTTGGTGTCTAAAAAGGGGTCTCCCCTTGAACAAAAGCACCAAGTGTAACTTTCCTGAGTTCAAAGCTCAGCAGTTCCTCTCCCTTAAAAACCCCACTCCCTACTGATGTGAATGTTGCAATTTTCTTTCATCTACTTCCTCAATAACCTGCCATTAAACACCTACTAGTAGTTTTATTACCTCAGTTCTGAGCTTGAGGCCTACAGAGAGAGAAAGAGCACAGATGTACTACAAAAACTTCACCCAAATGCCATAAAGCCATATCCCAAGGCTAGTGAGTGCTGAATTGTAGCAGTTTTGAGGCACTTTAAAGGATGGCAGAGGCAGTGTCAGTTCTGCATTACTGGTTCAAATTAGGAGAGGTGGGGGGGAATGGAAAGAGGAAAAAAAACAGGAAATAAATAGATGCAATAAAGTCTCTGGCATGTAGGCATTCATGAATGAAAACAGCTCTTTATAAAACTACAGCACATGAGTACTCAGATATCAAAGATACACAATGCCCAGTGTTTTATTGAAGATGCCTTCTTACCCACAGCAGGGTTTACTTTCCACTCCCCATGATTTGAATTTAAATGGATCATGTTTACTCAAGGGGTCTTTCACTGACTGAAAAATATACCCACAGTTTGTACATTATCTCAGCTAAATTCAAATAACATATTTAAATTTAATTACTTGAAGCTTAGGGGTTTTCATGCTTTCCTTTATTCCCTCAATTGTACACAACACTTATTTGTTCTTATCAATGGCTATGTGCTTTGTCAAGCATCAAAATTAAATGCTTGAAAGCACTAATGATGTTACTGTGATTAAGGGTTTTTACCTTCCAGGGTAGATACTAAAAGCCTCCTCCATTATTAATTACTAAAAAAAAAAAAAGATTTCTGAGAATCTAACACTGAAGAAAAGTCCTCTTAGAAATCAACACAAGAAAAGAAAAGGTCTTTCATTTAAAAAATTTCTCTTGATTAGGACACAACATATTTAAGGGAACCTAGCACATTTCAGGTTTTCTCTTTGACTATTTACCTTGTAACACTGTGAGTGTTTACATGAGATTTTGTAAATTATGTCAGTAAATAATCTGACAGCAGGAAAAATATATACAACACAAAGAACCAAATATGGTTTTAATAGTGTCTAAAGGCCCATGCTCTGGGCCAGATTCTGATCATTTTATTCATGTAAGAAGGCATCTCAACTGACTAGCTGCCACACTGACTTCGAATCGAGGGAAGGGAGAAATGTCCAACCCTCTCTAGTTACATGTACCAGAATAAATTAAAAAGAAGGCAGTTTTCTTTCACAGAATCACAGAATTGTTAGGATTGGAAGGGACCTCTGGAGATCATCCAGTCCAATCCCTTGCCAAGGCAGGGTCACCTGGGCAGGTTACATAGAAATGAATCCAAATGGGTTTGGAATGTCTCCAGAAGGGGAGACTCCATGACCTCCCTGGGCAGCTGTTCCAGTGCTGTTCTTCCTCATGCTGAGGAACTTATGTTTTAGTTTATGGCCATTGCTCCTTGTCCCATCACTGGGCACCACTGAAAAGACCCTGGCACCATCCTCGTGACACCCCTTTGAGATCTTATTATTGCACTAATGAGATCTCCACAGCCTTCTCTTCTCCAGACCAACCAGGCCCAGATCCTGCAGTCTCTCCTCGCAAGAGATGCTCCAGACCCCTCATCATCTTTGTGACACCCACTGGATTCTCTCCAGTTGCTCCTTTTCATTTTTGTATTGAGGAGAACTGGACACAGCACTTCGGATGTGGCCTCACCAGGACCAGAAAACATTCTAGCATGACCACAGTTCCAAACATATGCAAAGCATACGTACAAGCCACGTATGTCCAACAGGATAGGCACAGAAAAGGCTCCTGCACATGTGTGAGGTGACGTGCACTCCCAGATTAGATGTCTGTGCACGTTTGAAGAGCCAAGCTGGAGTCTGGCATTCCCATTCCTCACTGTCAGCATGACAGCTACGCCTTCTCTGAGGGACCTGCCAGAGTCTGTGGGCTGCCTGAGCACTTTAAAAACTAACCACATGCATATTTGGGGCTTTTTTCATTATTCCCTCTGCAAAAGTGGAGCAAACATTCGTACTAGTGATGATTGGACCATGTTAGGACTTGGACAAGGATCTAGAGGCCTGATTGCTCAACCAAGCCATTGGAAGCTTCCCAAGACATTCCCGAGTCCTCCGTCTTCCCACCGTCTGCCTCTCCTTCCCTCAGGAATGACAACTGGCGAGGAACACCTCCCAGCCTGGAGAGTGAGACATGCCAAGATACAGGCCAGCATTTTCACACTTTTAGCCTTTAAAGCAAAGACTTTAAATCTCTGCCTGTGGAGTGAAGAGCCCAAGGTTCTCTATCCACACGTGAAAATCCTGGCCGGCACGGTGAGAAGCAGAGTGACAGCTGAGCTTGGCCTCGTGCTCCCAATCCCTTTAACCAGCCCTAATGCTGCTGAACTGAACTTTCCCTCCTTGTTGCTAGAAATCACACTGCTGAGGGAAAGCACCAGCTTGGCCACAGGATATTCTCACAGGACACCTTCATCCCAAAATAACAGGCACAAGGGATCTTCCCTTACTTTCCAGGCTCTGCAACCCAGTCACAGACCTCTGAGAAAAACAAGTGACAGGCTCTCAAACCTAGGGACCAGCGCACATCAGCTGTTTGTAATGATGTGTTCGTAAAGAAAGGGGCTAGAAAATGAGATTTTAAAGACTGTTAACACAGTATTATTATGTTTTAAACATTTCCTCTGTTTGAAAGTTTTCATTTTTTGCCTCTCCCAGAAGAACCTGTGCTGCAAATCTTGCCAAACCACAAAAGCTGGCTCTGACTTGCATCAAATCAAAAGCTTGAAGGAAAACCCAGGCTCTCAGCAGCAACAAATAGTAGTAGTGGAGGATTACTAGAGTGCTGTACTTTTACCATTAAGTCCAGCTTCATTTCTTGGCGACTTGCAGTGGCTGCTGAGGATCCACAAAGAGCCTGCGTATTTTCTGGGCTGCACATCCAGTTCTGTGTCACTTTTAGCACAAACCACTTCAACATATCAGAACTGCTCTAATTTAGACCAAAACTATTATAGGAACTGAGATGTGACCACAGTTCCCTGTGGTTTACATCAGAAATGAAGGGAGGATGAAGAAGATTTTGTAGGCCCAGGAGATGGCTTGCTCTGGTGATCAAAGAGGGCCAGCTCTTGACAGCAATACATTTTCAGGTACTGACTCTTCCAATTTTGAAGGCCAAATAATGATGTCAGCTTATGCAATGCAGCTCTGGAATTACTCCAAAAGATCTGAATCTGCAACCTACAATCCCAAAGATTGCCTTAAACCAAAAGATTATAGAATCTACACAGCATTTAGCAAGAGATTTGCATTACAACTCAAGCATGGGGTCTGTTTCGTCTGAAAACTGCTTGTTTTCTTTCTGCTAGCTTGCTAAGAAATCCTGTTGGCATGTTCTGACAAGGATAACTTAATACTTGCCAACAGAAACATGGCAGAATACCGTGTATTTCCTGTATGTATGAATGCCAGTTTAAAACAAACAGGAAAACAAGCCTTTCAGTTGGAAAGCAATTTATAAAAATCCATCTGAACATCACAACCACTTAAAAACCCCAGCACTGAAACATTTCTAAATGCTGGAATGATTAACATGGAAGGGTGAACATACTTGGAACTGGGAGTTGCTCTAGAAACTCTAGAGCTGTAAGTAATTTGGTTAAGATGGGGAATTAATCAGCAGCTGTCTGACCTGAGCAGGTTTGGAGCCACTGGTCACAAAGCAGGTCACGTTGCAGTTACTCTTCCCTCTAGTTGAGCTTGGAATCTGACCCAGTATAAACAACAATAAATTTTGTAGCCTAAAGAAGCCAACAATGATGCTCCACTACATTATATTAGCTTGAGAGAAGCAGAAAAAATGGGCCAGGCAGTCCAGACAAAGAGAGACTGCTGTGGGCCAGAGCTGTCACACTTAGAGGTAGGACCCCAGGACCTGAATATGGGTGGGATACTTGTGGGAAGGATGTGCTGTAATCATCCTCTTACTTCTCAGATGCTGCTCCAAGCAAGCACAGCAGAAACCCCTGATGCTGTGGCACGATGTACAGCACCACTGAGGACAGTGGCTCTGGGGGAGCTGAAAGAAGGAATTAGAGACCATAACCCCCTAGTTATTAAAGGGGACAATAATGTTGGAAATGGAGCATTCCCCAACAGTTCAAAATAAGTAGTCTGCAGCAAAATGCCCCAATTAGCATCTTTCCCTCAGGGCAACTCTGCCTCAGCCACACGCCCTGCTGTTCCTCCCAGGAAGCCAGCAATAGCCACCAGAGTTGATTCCCTCCCAGAAATAGCCTCTTTCACCCTTGCACTGCTGCACAGAAGGACGATCTGTTGAGATGCCTTTTCTAAACCAACTCCACACTCCCCCAGCCCCTTCCACCAGGAAATCAAAGCTACCCTTAAAGAAACACCAGTTACCCTCAAATGAGACCCCTATCCCACTCTCTAAGCCCTTCCTCAAGTCAAACAACCATCCAGCTACTCCTCCTTCATTTTGCCATCCTCCTGCCCACAGTTAAGACACGTTTGCACAAGTTTACATACATGTCATGAGTCAACACACAAGAGGGGAAGAGCTGTTCTATGTTGTACAGAACCAATAAAATAACTTACTGTATCTGTGCCCTGCAAACCACTCATGTGCAGCTTTCAAACCTCTTACAACAGTGTTTCAACAATCCATAAAACAACATAAAAAGTATTGACCCTGCTGTTTTAATAGCCCAAAGGGGCAACCCTTTGTCTCACAGGGCATAGGACAGCTCTCACCTCATGCCCCATGTCTGTATCTATTAACAGAAAGTCTCATTTCTGATCCCTGGTCCTTTTTTATACTTACCACCAAGTCACCTGAGCATGTGGTTACCCCAACAGTTATGACATAATTAATCCATTATGGTGCAAATGTGTGATTTGGCACCCAAGGCAACACATCTCCCAGTGCTGCTCTCCTTGGTTCTCACACAGTTACCTTTTATTTACTTGAAACATGGATGTCTAGATGATGTATACACATGTGCTAAATAACGTCCTTGGTCACTTCCCTTCAACATTAAGAATATTAGATTTTGTAAAAAGTGCTGCTTAAAAGCCTTTTTAAAATCCAGACAAACAGAAGCCTCTGCCCTATTTGCCACTTACTTAGATGCCTTGGAAATACTGAACTATCTTCTAAACAAAATAAATAAATAAATGGCATGACTCATTCTGCTAAAGCAGCATTCGCTATTTTAATAAGTAGATTTGGCCACATTGCCTCACCCCTGCTTCTGAAGTGCTTCAGTAATAGCAGGGACTTAGACTTTGCCATTTGGGTCTCTCAGATCAATCATCTGAAGTCAGAAATGGAAAGATTCTTGGGGGAAGAAAAAGTAATGAAATTATAAACATTTTACTTCCACTGTGAAAACATTTACTTCCAACAGCAACTGCAGGCCTGGTCTCAACCATGCCCTCCTGAGCCTGCAGCACCCAACAGAATCCAAACCCAGGACTCACTCAAGAATAAAAAAATCACAGTTCTCATCTTAACATTTGAGAGCATAAATTGTTTCAAAGCCACCAAAGGTAAGGAACTTCAGCCATATTTAGTTTCAGCTCCATCACATAGAAGAGGCTGCTGCAGAAGGTTTGCATTCACGTATTTACATTTCAGCTGAACAAGCTATAAATTTTAATCATAGTTGATACACAGAGCGCTCAGCTGGAACTCCAGTGAAGCACCTTCTGTACAAAGGTGAGATGGAACTGTCATGATGCCATCTCTGTCTCTGTCTGTGCTGTTGAGAAATGCTTGAGACTGAACCAAGGTTTGGGTTTTCTGGGCTCAGGTCAGTAGCACTTTGTGGAGGACACTACTCTGACAGCACTTGGAGATCCTCGTTCTTCCAGGATGCTGCAAGACACTCTGCCGTAGTCCCCCATTAAAGTACCTCTTCTCCAGGGAACAAAGACACTCTGTGCTTTTGGAAAGCACCACAGAGAATCAGAGTGCAGCACACTTAACTCACACTTGGAGCTCTCCCACCAGGTCCTTTCACTGGAACTGAATTAAACCCCCTTTCCTTCACCCACAACGGGCAGATTTGTTCAGGAAATTAAAAATCATTAATAGACCCGATGAGAGAGAAAAAACTCTGCACACAGTGTTGCTGCAAAAAGCAAAATTACCTATGTTTGCCATTCATTAAAAAAAAAAAGGTGATGAGGTACAAACTGGGGAAGAGTCCTAAGCTTCCTGAAACACATAAACCTTAAAATTAAAATCTTAGTTCATGATGTCAGGAGCCAATTACATCATAGGTGGCACATAATTAAACTTATAAAGGAGTTTCATTATTTTGGTTTTATGCTGGATACTGAAAAGCAGTGCATTATTTGTTTTAAAATTGTGTCAATTGGAAAAACCCCTAGTGGAATCAGCAATTAAATATTAAAGGTGACGGCCTCAGTGTAAAACACTCCAAAGAATAATTGATTTCCTGTGCAATGCAAGTGCCATTACAAAGTCTGAAGAATTTCAATCCTAAAAATAAATAAATAAAATTTAAAAACAAAATTAATCTTGTGAGGTTATGATGATGTTGAGCTGTCCAAAGACCAGTCAGATTTATGTCCTGGAAGAGTACTGAGCTACAATCTGGTCAAATAAAAGCCCATGAAAACAATAATTTGTGCAGCAGTCAAACAGACTGGTCTGCATTCTGAGTTTGGCCCTTCATTTCCAGTCCCATATTCCAGCAGACAGGATGTCACTGAGAGGAGCCATCCCAGCTCCTGAGGTGATTTCTCCAGCCTTTCCTCCCCACTGCAGCCAGTGCTCCTAAGGGACTGAGACCCGCACAGGATATGGACTGAAAGTTAAAACAATCTTCCTTCAAAACCTGCAATTCAAAAAATCATTTCTTCTTGCAACAGCACACAAAGCATTTTTCAATGTTATTTCTCTCCTCCCTGAAAGGTTCACTTACTGTTTTAGTTCATTTTTGTCATCGAGGTCCAAATACTTCATCATCTTCTCATTTAATCTAGGTGAAGCTGGTACCTTCCATTTAAGGATTACTCAAACCAAAAATAAGCTAGGGAAGTCCTGTGCTACAGAGCCCTTCTAACCTGCAACAAGTATGAATAAAAATATTCTCTGGTTAAAGCAAAATGCCACTTGTGCAAGCTGTGCTGAGTAGTCTCCTTTTGAGCCAATCCACCCCTTTCACATCGTTTTTTCCCCGTCCTTCCACAATTGCAGCTTTAACCTTCAGCACAGGCAGCAGTGAAAGGCAAGAGGTTCTTGCAGAGGCACCACTGGGTCTGCACCCCCTGTCTGCAGTGCCACAGAGAGCCCACAAATCCCTGCAGCTCCTCCAGGACTCCCCTTGGCTGCCCCCATCCCTGAGTGTCCAGGGAAGCTTGAAAAACATGGGATTTAACACTCAGCCACTTACACATTCCAGTCACTTTCTGCCTTATTTATGTGCATGCACAATATCCTGATAAACTATAAGGGAGGCTGTGGCTACTCCATCTGCATTCCCTTTTATGCTGGGAAGATAAATTGGGGCTGATTCAGAGGACAGATTTAAAGAACGCAGTCTGTTACCGAGACAAGCGCAATCTTCCCAGGGAGCCCTTGTAGCGGGTTGTCTCCAGATCACGCCTTGATTTGTTTGCTAAAATAAATGGGACAGCACACAAAACTCAATTCATATACCAGACACCTCTTCCAGCCCACTATACTTTCCTATTTTGCTTAGTCAAAACTGTCTTGTTCTATTATCTCTCGATAAAACCACTTAACGGCAACGTGGAAAATTAAAAATAATAAAAAGCTAATTAAAAATTTCAGTGCCTTACTTTTAGCCCTTGGTAATCTATGGAATTGGAAGACATTTATATTCAAAGCACATTACAGTTTAAGGGTTTTTCTGACTGTAATAATCCAGGGATACTTTCAATGGATTTTAATACAGACAAAACCAAAGATATTTTATGGAGCAGTAGAAGAATTTAATAAAAAAATCAGAATCAGTCAATCGTCTCTTTAAGACTAGGTGATAGAATTCAATAGCGGGGATAAAAGTCCTAATAAACTCTGCAGGAACAGTTCAGAAGGCTGAGACAAAAGCTGTAATTTCCTTTTAAATTAACAGTAGGATTTTTCCATAAGGGATGGTTTGACATACAAATGATCACAGGAATAAAATACAAATGCTTGAGCTTCCTGCATCTCTTTCAACTGCATTTAAAAAAGTAAATACAAAATCATGGTCAACTTTTGTTATCACCAGTTTCCAAACCACAACTTTCAGAGACCCTGAATCCATTCTCAGAGAGCACTGGAAGTTCTAGGGCTCTGGTTCTTGAATTTAGTAATGAAGGCAGATTACCTTAATCTAAGGAGACGCCATGAAATCCTTCAAGTGGATGAAGAGAGAGGCTACGCCTTTGCCCACTTTGTTTGGGAGGGGAAGCCCACTGGAGCCCTGCCACGATAATAAAGCGCTCCCTGCACACCAGTTCACATGTGGGGCTAAATCTGAAGTGACATTTCTCAATGAAAGAAGCAGTATTCACTCGTGTGCTCAGCATTTTGATGTCCACCAGAACCTGGCAAACATGATTACAGGGAGGCAGCAGGCATGCCACAGCTCTATTTAGCCCTCGCGGTTTAGTGCAATGCAACATATAAATAAAATATAACGGGCTGCCCTGGGATGGCATTCTGGGAGTGGGATTTCATACATATGGATGGACTTGACATACATTTTGCAAGGACAGAATATCTGAACCAGAATGGGCTGCTTCACTCACCCTTTGGGGTCAGTTCAGCATCCTGCCCTCAAGAACTATGAGCCAATGCAGAAACTTTTGGGCTTCAGGGACTAGTGATGTTTATTTGTGCTACTCTGCATGGCATTTTAATTAGTAACTGTGTGGATTTAAAAACTGTGAATGGACACACAGGGGCAGTTGTGCAGCCTCGCTTTTGTGTTTCTACTCTCTCAAAAAAATCCTGTTTGAGGACATCAGCAGGGGGTTAATGGAAGCTTTGATAAAGTCCTCCGAAGCCTTTTATTGTTGCTGAACTACCGACCGGACTCTGCTGTCTCTCTGGCTGCTTTCCAATTTATTTAGTCAGCTGCAAAAACAACCAGAGAATTTAGAAGCCCATCTAAACATTTAGTAGCCACAAACACTTTTGGGCAAATTCTCCTTCCACATGAAAATAATTTTGTGCCAGTTGTTTAAGGGAAGTGCTCACACCGATCGTCAAGCTCTATGAATGGGGAATGTCAGCGTGCTGCCAGGGAAAGCGAGCACACAGTTAAATAGCCCAGGGCAAATAAAAGCTGCAGGACCGCATCTCCATCTCTGTCAGTTTGGTAACTATTCATCTGTACCAACATCACTGAAACCAGAATTCTGTGCCTCCTTGAAGTAAATTTATATGACTTAAATATGATCAATGCTACCAATGCTGAAATTAAGCATCTCTTTCCCCAGGAGGACATGTAACTAACCTCCATTTTCCATAGCAAACCACGAGATTTTTTTTTAAAATGTGACCAAACTTTTATTTAAATGCTGCAATTACATCTTGGCTCTATCTGACATGCAGCTTGTCTAAGCTGTTCACTGAACCCTGAAGCTGGTTTATTTACTAAGGATCTTTAGAAAGCACTTTTTTTTTTTCCTTCCGACCAAGACTTGTATCCCCCACCTTGAATACAAATTCATGGAAATGGGTGGTGCAGACAGCTTTGCCAGAAAGCAGGCAGTTGTTATTTTAATTATTATTTCTTTGTGGAATGCTGCAGTTACCTTAAAATAATAATTTAATCCTTCTCAACAATAGTCTTCCCAGTTTTCTTTTTAAGACGGGAGCACGTATGCCTCTAACTACATATTTATTACAGACCATCAGTTAAAGCCTCTGCAAGAACACGGAGTTGTTAAGAAGAAACTCCCACTTGCATCTGCCAGCTTGGAGAAGCTCCTTACTCAGACACTTAAACTCACACACGTAATTAAACGTGCAGCAGCAGAAACCCGAGGCAGTCAACACATGACATCTTCAAGTCTCTGAGAAATCTCATGCTCAATGCTGAAATTTGCCCATTCAAAAGTATTCCCCACTGTTCAGTTCCACACAACTCCCAAATTTCTAGTGCTAGGATCACTTTTCTTTCCGGATCTCCCACTGCTTTAATATTTGAAAGCTCTGTGCTTTCCCAAAATACATAATTTGGTTTGCTTCAGAAGCCTTACAGTAACTCCTTTCAGTGTAAATCTTCAGATGTCCAAAGCCAAAACACAAGACCCTTTGGAAAGCAAAGCACAGGAAGAAAAGGCAAATGGTTGTCCTGCTCATCCTGGCAGGTCACCACATCCATCAGGGCAGGTGAAACCCCACAACAGTGGGCAGCTTGTCCCATCCCTCCTGCTTGAACAAGTGTGTGCAGGGGGGATGACTGCTCACATCTAGCAGAAAAACGTGAAGCCTCAGAAACCCCACTCATCTAGATTCAAAATGAGAAAGTTGCATATCATTACCCTGGAATTCTGCAAGATGCTGTAAGAAATCACTCAGAGTGTCACACTCATGGATCACCCCTTTTGCAACTCCTTGCTTACTAGTTCTGATTTTCTTTCCTACTGAATTCAGGCTTGACACAGCTCCATTCAGGGAATAAGGAGACTGCTGCTCTATCATCCTTAGTACAAACACCTTAAAGCAAAGTAAGAACACCCCTCTGCAACTCCCCTTTCCCACTAACCCTGACATTTCACAGAAAAAAGAATGCAGCCACTAGTATCACACACACTTCCCATGCTCTGGACAGCTGGCATGCATCCAGATGTTTGCCAAGAGATTATTTTAAATCAAGCTTGTTGGGAACTGGGTGGCCAGGGTGCTGTGGCTGTTTATACACACCCAGCTATGTGCATGAGTTTCCTCACGGGTTTGTGTGCCTGAAAAAGGACTTCTGGAACAGGCTATTTGTATCCTTTGGCTGCAGGGAACAAGTAACTGGAAAGGGTGGGACTGTGCTGGTAGCAAGTACTTAGAATAAAAATAAAAAACTAAATTGACTCTTGGATGCCTGTGAAGGCAACAGCCAGACCAGCTGTGCCCAGCATCTGGAGTGCCACTTGCTCTCCTCTGCTTGGGTAGAGACATGAACTCACTCACCCTCCTGCACCTCTCCCAGGCTGGGCCATCCAGCTGGATGTCACCTCAACACTCTCCAAAGGTCCAAAGACTGCTGAGGAACAGCCTAGCCCTGCACCTTAATCCTTCCTTCCAAAACCTAGCAGCAGGGCCCCCTCCTCACATCACCCAGCGGAACACGGCAGGGCTGAGCCCACAGCCATGGAAGGGGAGCTGACACACACCAGCATCCTAACAGCCTCACCAGGCACCAGGGAAGGGGGATGCCAGCACAGAAAATGACTTATTTTGCCAGCTTATACTATTTCATAGGGTCTGTGAAACTGTGACACAAGTGCATGATGAATTCTGTCTTTGCATTCACAGAGCTCCTTTGCTGGCTGTTTGGAGATGAAGTCTTCCTTGGGGTTATACAGCCCTTCAAAAATTATGTTTCAACACAACAATAAACAGCTCTTCACCAGGACTGCATTAAAAAGAAAGAACATTTTTTTGCAAGAGCTGAGCATAAAACTAGCAATCTGAATGACTACAGACCTTGCAATTTTTAAAATCAAGATTAACTTCTTCCAGCACCTCCCTATCAATAAGAATCTTAATATGCACATAAATATCACCACACACAAAATCAAAAAATGTTATGTTCACTCTCAGCAAACAGAAATGATTTACTATTACTTATATTGAAACCAGGATTACACACAAAGAACATGAGGGAGCTCTGAGAATCAGATGGATCGATCAACCTTCAGAGTAACTGTTAATTTTATTTTCCAGTAGTAGTTTAAGGGTGTTCATGCAGTCACCTGAAGAAAGCTCTGTGACTGAAATCTACTTAACAATGTCTTTTGATGTTTCACTACAGAGCAATTCCTTATAGGTAAGTTATAAATATCCAGGAAAATAGAACATTAAAAAGAAAATACTAAAATCCTTAGCTTTCCTGGCCTTGGCATGCATTGCTTTTGATCTGCCTGAGCAACTATTATTTTTTTGACATGAGGAGTGCACACTGACCAAGGGCAATGTATGTCCATGAATTTTTACTGACTGCAAATGTAGCTCAGCATAGGCTAAACCACACTGGCATAATGTAAGACCTTATATGCATTTTCTGTGCTGTTCTGTACAACACGTGAGGAATGCTAATCAGCATTTGAAAGGAAACGTGGGCTTTCAAAGAAGACCCACCAAAATGCAAAAGGGGAATATATATTCCCCTACCAAAACGTCCAGTAGAACTTATGAGTCATAACTCCCACTTCTTTCCCCTCTACCCCTGCCATTTCTGACTTAAAATACCATCATCCTCAAAGGATTGGGATCTTGCACGTTCGGGTTTTTTTTTTTTCCTTTTAGTAGAGGAATTAAGAACATAAATTACAAACAAACCTAAAGGCTAAATAAAACTGAGTAACAGTTGACATTTCCCTTCCGTGCACTGGAAGTCAGTATTTTGGGTTCACCACAACTGCAGCCTGTCCCAGAAGAATACTCAATTCACATGGATCTCCTCGGGGGTGCTGAAACCCTGGTGGCACTGTGACCCATTTTAGTTCCTGCCTGGAAAGGGTCCCCGAAGCCCTGCAGGGCTCCGAGTGCCAGTGTGGGACCAGGGGAGCACACAGGAGAGGGGGAAGGACTGCAGCACTGCCAGCCAGCCTGCTCTGCCCAGGGATGGGGCAGCTCTGAGATGGTGAACACACAGCTGCAGGGGCACAGAGGGGCTGGGCAGAGCAGTGACAACAGCAGGAGGAATGACCGGGACAGAGCGCCCAAGATATGCTCCAAAAATGCAATTTCTTGATTCTGAGCACAGACAGCTTGAAAACATCCAGGGTGATGCAAGGGGAGAAGAAGTAAGTTTATTTCTACCATGTTTTCATCGTAATTGGCACATCCTGCATTCATCTAGCTCTGCCAATCCATTTAAGGAAACACAGAGCCCAAGGTAACCTAACAAGGTAACAAATCACCAAGCAATTTCAGATATATTTCTGATATTCAGAAGTAGCAACTGCTTTAACTCCAACAAGCAAAGGAGCAAGCAGGACACCCATTCCTCATAAAATGCAAACAAAACAAAGGGAGCCGAGCAAGCAGGATAGTAAGTTTGGATTTTAAATCTCATTTAAGCCTGTGTAGGCTATGCCCCCCACACCACTCCCCTGCCTTACAAACACCTTTAGCATCCATGCAAAATCCCTGTCCCCGTGGCACTGCCCCTCGGACAGGCACACAGAGGGACAGAGCAGGGAACCTGCCTCCCAGGCTGGAGACCCAAACAGCTCAGCTGTTTAATCCTTAATAAAAATATAAACTGTTCAGCACCTCTTCAAAAAAAACCACACAAGCTTCCTGCATGCTGTGAACAAGATCTCTATTGAGAGCTTTACTTTTAATTTTGAACAGCTTCGCAGCATTATCCTTAGCACAAAAAAACCCACAACCAACAAGCCCGGAGATTTCTGAGCTACTCAGTCAACAGCCTGATAGAGCTCCTCATTGAAATGAGCTTCTCCTAGCAGCATCACATGAGAATTGCTGGACTGCATCTCTTCTTTTCACAATTTTTTAAAGCCCAAAAGCCACAACTGCTGGTGGTGAGACCCCCAATATCAACACTTAAGAGTACTCATTGTGCTAAGGACACTGGTTCCAAGTTTCAGCAGCTCAGTGTTCCATCCTTGTTTTTTCTATTTTTTTTATCTCATAGGGGAAAAGAGTAACGGTTCCCAACTCAAAAAAAAAAAAAAAAATATACATATATACTAAACATGTAAACATGCAGAACAATGAGCTGAATTAATTCAAAATTCTTACAATGTCACAACACTGAAGTATTTCACTAGGAGACAGAAATTTTTACTTGCTTCAAAGCCTGAAATTTAGCTTTTTTTTTGGAAAAAAAGCAAACTATAAAAACCAATACCTTTTCCAAAGAAGCAGAAAAAATACTTTTTCAAATGATTTTTGATCCTACTTTGAAAGGCAAATCTTATTTTCATTTAAACACTTTTCTATAGTGTTGGAAACTGTAAAGAGTTTCTAAATGAAGAGTGGAAACTAAACTGCCTCATTTCATTATCTCAGGAATAAAACAACAAAAGCAAACAAAAACCCACCTGTGCTTTTCAACTTCACCTTTTATGTCATTGCAATGCATTCCAACAGTTTTGTGCTGAATATACCACAGGTGATTTCTCTTTGCTCTCTGCCTGTCTCCAAATGCACACTTTCCACAGGGGCTGGCACCAAGCAAACACACAGACACCCGGACTCCTGATTCTCACATCAAAAACTGCTCCAAAAATTTCTGCCTATTTCCTTCAGATTATGCAGTTGCATATTTGGACGGTCAAGTTGTCATGAGGAGAAATTCCCTGGTCCTTTGCATACTTATAATTTCTACTGAATTCAACTCAGACATGCATCTCTTGCAAAGAGCTCTAGTAAATTCTCCAGAAGACAACCCAAAAGCACTGCTCATATGTAAAGAACTAAAAAAACTCCCCATATTGACAACTTTTTTTTTTTTTCAAGTGTTGGGAAGCACAAGCACAGCAACCACAACCAATGAAGTAATTTACAAATTTTCAGTGTTGGGGGCTTCATTTTTATTAGTAAAATAGGGAAGAAGTGCTATTAAGGGAGGAGCTTGGCTCTAATCTGAATTTAGAATTGCCTTAAAGAAACCAAGGCAGCTTTACATTAGTGTAAGAAAGGTGCAAGATCAAAACCAAGCCTGTGGCAGTGCTCCATCATGACATGATTTCTTTATAATGAAATATAGTGAAAGAAAATTAGTGGCACAAGGATTTTAATGCACCCCAGACACACATTTACAATGATTAAACAGATCAGTACTTGTAAAACCCAAGGGTCTAACTTTACAAACCTTTACTCAAGCAAGCAGTTTCACCAAAATCAATGGGATTATTTGCATATGTAAGGCTATTTATCTCAACTGGGATCTGTAGGTTTATGCCACACATTTCTATTTAGATCTTCTAGGCAGCAGAAAACCACAAAGTTGTGTGAAGAACGGGAGAACACTGCACCTTGGAGTTAATTTTCATTTATACCAGTATAATTTTCTATGTCCCTCTGACGCATTTGATAAACTGGGCACGTTTCGAAATTGGAAATGTTGGCAAAAATACAAATTTCCCGACGGGAAGAATACTACTCATGGATAATAAACAAAATCAATTCTTATTTGCATATTCAATCAGATTTTGGTTTGCATATAAAAGCATAAGATGGTAGAATTTTCACACGGTAGATGGATCCTGCTCGCTTATTCATGCATATATGCATCCACTAATCCTTACACATGCCAAAATCAGTCAGAAATACTCTCTTTGCTAGGCATTCATAGCACAAAAACACTGTCCCTGCTGCTGTTCTCAACCTTCTCTTTTCGTGTAGCGTATGACAGCAGTCTCCCAAGGCTTTCTCCCAAGACTCCCTAATAGCCCCTGCTCTCTATTAGCCTTTTTTCACTAGGCAAAGTGGAAGTTTGAATTTTTGAATCATAATTTAAAAGGGATGCTGTCAATTCTATATGAAGAACAAAAACCACAGGACCAGATTTTCAAAGGCACTTCAGCGTGGACTTGACAATTTCGCTTGTAACTGTCACTGCAAAATTGAATGCATCTCTCACTGGTAATACTGACATGTCCTGGTATACAGCTAAAATTTGCAGATTCAGACTATGCCTACCTATTTTTCTCACACACCTACTAGGAAACAGAATTCAAAATATTTATATGGTCTGGTACGACCAAATATGCAATATTAATATTGTCTCATACACCGTAAGCCTGGTAATAAAAGATACCCTGTAAGCTACGCTCCGAGGTGCTGAATGCCTGCAACATCTGTGGGACCTGAAGGCAATCAGCACTCTGAGCCATCAGATAACAGGTTTGACGGTCTTGTAGCCAGTCTGACAGTCTGGATATCTCATTTGCGTTTAGAAGAGTGTCATATTCAAATGTATATAATTCTGTGCATTGAATTAAAAATTCAGCTGGATCCCCGTGCGTTAAACCCTAGCTGGCTACAAACTAAGAAATGTTTTCATGTAATTAAAGAAAAAGATCCAACAAATTAGCATCAAAATGAAACGGCAATCTGCTGCTGCAGCCTTTGCCCTTACTAGGTCAAGCATGGGGTACCAAAAAAGCAGAGCTGCCCAGGGTATCTGAAATAATCTCGTACACACAGAAACAGTATTTCACTCTCTCAGATGAATGAAATGCAAAAATCAGTCAGCATAAAGTTGAAAGCTCATATAGGATTTCTACAGCAATGCCTGCTCTGATCAATCGGAACATTATCAGCAGCAGGTTAAGGAGGTATTTATTTAACAAGGGGACAGAATCTAATTGACTTTCCAGGAGAGGAGAGAGAGCAGGCAGGCAAGCGGGCGCCCACTCGTTCCGCTCATTGAACCTTACACAGCCCTTTTTCAAGGGGGAAGGAGCACAACCCTGTGCTCCCTGAGCATGTTTTTTGCCCTCTGCAGACAACAAGGACATCCTTGTGTGCCTGTACTGGGTGTCCCCTGCAAGGAGCAGAGCTGCTGGTGGGCCAGGGGAGGAACAGGGCAGCCGTGCAGTTGTGCTTCTGCAGAATGCCTCCCAGCGTCCTTCTCGCATGCTGCAGCACAGCCTGCTCCCAGAGACAGCACCCAAACCCTCCACTCTCTCCCTGCCTCTGAAGCATTTAAACTATCCATATAAATCACCAGAAAATAACGGTTTGACCCAGTTACACATCTTAGGGCTCCTCGCAGTCATTTGCTAATGCTAAAAGTAATGGAAATAACAGCTTTCCTAAAAAACAGGCACCAGAGAAGGAAGGGAATTGCTGTTTGCGTTCCTACCTGCTTGGTTGGTTGTCACAGTGACTGACACAGCCTGGTCCTGGCTGGGGTTTTGCTTGGACACTCCATTCACGGCCCAGACCTCAAAGGTGTAGTTGGTGTGTGCCAGGAGGTCAGTGATGGAGACCTTGGTGGTTTTGAGGCCGTTCTGCTGGGGGCTGAAGTGCACCCCACTGCCACAGGAGCGGCAGCGGCTGAGCTCGCCCGCCCCGCACCGCTTGCACACCACGTTGTAGGAGATGTCCTCCCGGCCACCTTTGTTCTGGGGGGGGCTCCACTCCAGGTTCACTGAGGTCTCGTTGACGTTGGAAATCAGGTGCTGGGGAGCAGATGGAGGACCTAAAAAGACAAAGCCCATGTGGTTTTAGTTAAAGGAAAAAAAAAAAAAAGCTAAAAAACCTTACACGGTAACATTGGAATTCAGGGTTCCAGACCCTGTGCAACTCCCAATTAAGTTAAGGACAGCAGAGACCAAGCAGAATTTTACTTTTCTATGTTCATAATGAAGGTAAAAAAAAAAATTAACTGGTAAGTCAAACTCTGATCTCTTCATCTAACGAACTAACAGTATTTTCCAGCTCTAAATGAGCCTGAAAGCTCAGTATTGCAATTAAACAGGAGTGGGACTTTTTCCCTTTCAATGTTTATACTTGTTATGAAAAATGTTAAATTTACATATCTTACACTCATTTTTTCCATGATCTCCTAAGCAAAGCATCAAATGCACAAACTTCTGCTTCACTTGAGATTTTCAAGGTCCCCCATTACCTACAGGCAGACTCTCATTATTATAGAAATATCTCATGGTATCTTTTTCTGAAAAATGTAAGTGCAATATTTTCCAGATAAGTTGACATCAAATGACATTCAGCAAACACTGAAGTCCATCAAGCAGGGACCTGAACATGACACTTCAACATACAGGATGGAGATTTGAGTGGAAAGCCAGACACAGAACTAAGGCTTTGAAGGATGGAAATTAAAATTTACAATAGGGGAGTGCTGGAGAAAGTGAAAGAAAGAACTGGAGAGGAAAATATGGTGAGCATCTGAAGGAAGAGCTGATAAAAGAAACCTGGTCAGAAACAAGAGACCAGACGGAAAGCTTGGCAATAAGGCTGGATTTGAGACACAAGGTCAGCTTTTCCACCACAAGGACAGGAGACTTCAAGACTCATAAACATGCTGCCAGAGAGCTCCCAGCTGGTTCCAACACAGGGACTGTGGGATTAGAGTACCGAGCCACAGGCAGCCTGGCCAGGAGCTCCCTGGGCAGGAGAGGGCAGAGACCAGAGGCAGCAGCCCCTCCTGCCCCTCCAGCACCTCTCCAGAGGTGCCTTGGCCAGCCCTGCCCTGCTCTGCCTGACCAATGCACAGACACAAATCCTATTGATGTGCCTTAATCCCCACAGGCCCCAAACCCACAGGCAAATTAAAAATGCAGAAGAGCTAATCCTGCCACTCAATCTAATTTCAATATACTTGAGACACACTTTATGTACCCTTAAATTTAAGAGAGATGATTCAAAGTGAACCCATGAAAGAGATGGGTATTTTATCCATACCAAAAAGCTTCCCTGACCATGTGCTCTGGGGCAGAGCACACAGGTACTCACACACACAATGCTTTGGGACAGGGCTGCAGGTAAGCATTGCATCAAACAAAAATGAAACAGAACGAAAATGAAGATAAAAAATGTATCAATCCAAACAGGAACACAGTAACAATAGCTGTGCTTAGTAACTACTGACAGTGAGAGCTTTACATACAAATATTATTAGCAGAAAAATACTGGAAATAATTTTGTAGAAAGTCACAAATTCAAGACACAAGAAAGCTCATAAAAGCTTCTCAGATTTCAGCAAAATACATTTGATGGTTGCAATTCAAAAGAAATCCAACTAGATCTCTTTGAAGAAAAAGAAGGAAAGGAGAAAGTTCTGGCAAATTTGTCAAACATTATGAAGCTATGAACCTGACAAAAAAGAATCAGCCAGCACCAACAGTTCCATTAAGTGTATAAATAAATACGTCATAGTCTCTCATATGCCAAATGTACAAAAACAGTCATTGTGGTAAGACAGGAACCAAATACATTGAAAACATGAAATTCTACTGAAATTACAAAGTGACTCATCAAGCGTAGCAGCAAAAAGGTTAAGCTGTTAAGGGATGACTATGGGGAAGATTAATTGTGGCTCCCTCATCAATTCATCAGGTTCATCTCAAAGGAAGCCTGAGGCCTGAACTGACTGTGCAGGACAAGTTTTTGAGGGTTGCATCTCCTCCCCGGGTCTGTGCTTGAAGCCACCAGGTTGTAACACATGCTCAACAGGAGACAGGACTTTTATTTTGAGAGAGGTAGGTAGGTAGGTTAAGAAAAGAGTCTTAAATGACACAAGTCAAATGGGTCTTCAGTACCTAAATGAAAGGTCTCTGTTGCAGGAGTAGCTAAGCAAGGATTGTTTATCTGTGTTTACTTCAAAAATACAAAATTAATATATTTATTTTGAAAGGAAGGAAATCCTCCCTTCTTGCCAAACCTTTGAAACAGTCTCTGAGTTAATCGGGGTTGACAGGTAGAATTACTGCAAGAAGAGAGAGCTGAGTCCAGCCCCTGAGCCAGGGAGCCCTCCTGCCTGCTGCACCACCAGGTTGCCATTCATGGCTTTTATTTATGCACTGGCAGCATTTTGGACTCCTAAGGACAAAACCCTTTTACTCAAAGATCGGTTACTGAACACAGTAAGAGACGTTTCTTGATCCAAAAACTAGATGAGAAAGGAAAAGGAAAGAAACTGGTTTTAACCTCTTTTCATCATGGAAATGGAGGCAGAGAGAGATGTGGTGAGACAAGGGCACACAAGACATGCTTTGCACACCTGGGTAAGCAGTCAAAACTGTCCCAATTCCCAGCCCAATGCCTCTGTTCCATAACCAGCTCTCCTTCCCCCAGAAGTTGGCTTTGCCAGCTCCCCTGGCTACGAGAAAGTGGTCTCTGCTAGCCTGCAAATACACGAGCTTTCTTTTCAACAACAAACTCTGAGTGCGGTGAGGTGGAAGACACTCCTGAAATCGTGAACTCAAGCAGCAACGCTGGAAATGCTGAGCAGGAACTAAACCAAACTCACTCCACCCCGGACTTCCCCAAACTGCCTCACACCTGAGCTGTCTTCAGGGCAGGCAGGTGCACATGGTGACAACACCTGTCCCTCTGCACTGTCAAGGGAACAAGAAAACCAACAAAAGCCTCTGGGGGGAACAGCAGCCTCAGCAGGCTGCCAGCCCAGGTATACATTGCACAGTGAAGGTCTGCCCTGGCCAGAGCAGCTGCCAGAGACACTGGGAGCTGAGGCTGTGTGTCCTCCCAGAGACTGGTCAGGACCTGGCAGCAGCAAGAAACAGAACAGAAACTGCTCCTGTGGGAAACATCAAGAGTCTGATGGCAAGCAAAAGCAAAAGGCATTTTCTTGCAGAGCGGTTACTAGCTGCAGTCACACACATGAGAGCATCGGCTCAGAGCACCGCCAGGAGAGATGAGATGAGGTGGTGCCAGTGCAAACCAGCACCAGCTCTGCCAGGGCCAGGAATATCCCCAGTTCAGGGGGGTATTCCTGAAGCAAAGACCTCCATGGGAGTAAAGGTTCATACTGCCACAGCTGCACTCTGAAAGATGTGCCTCTTAGCTCAGACACAGCAGTCAGTTTGGGGTTAAACTCAGACTTAGTCTGACGTCCATTAAGATATTTTCCAAGGCTCTAGGTCCAGTTTCACATGGGAAAATGTGCCAGAATGAATCAAGCTCCTCAGAAGCAAGAAGTCAGTAATTAGTATGTGGGACAGGGCACTGCAGTGTCTAAACAGAGATGCGACGAAGCGGAAAACCAGGGAAGCAGATGCTTGCAGGTCACAGGGATGAGTGCACCACCTCCAGCATGAAAAGGAAGATGCGGGGGAGTCTCCAAATGGTGGGCTGACATTACAGTGAGGGGAAAAGCAATTTCTTTTCTTCCTGGAGCACAGTCATCAATGGAGCTGTTGGCACAGGGAGTGGGGAATAGCTTCAGATTGATGGGCCTGGTTTCAGATGTTGAAACTCAGGGCGTATCTGCTCCTTCAATGGTGATCAGGATTTGCTTTGTTTCTGACAACAGAGCTACTGGCGATAGATGAGACAAACCCTTTCAGGGCCATGGCAGGCTGCAAGCGCCAGGATAGTACCTGCATGAATCCAGCTAGCAGGATCCCACAGGAAGAGCATCCTGACAGCCAGACTATCACCCTCACACAAACCTGCATCCTCTGGCAGAAAAATCTAGCTACAGGGCAGATGAGAGAGGAGACAGGGACCTGTGCCTCTGAATCACCACCACCATCTGTAATTTTGTCACAAGTCCCATGATCTACAGCATTTTTCATAAATCTCCTGCCAATGGAAGCATGCTATTGCATGGGCTATTTGGCACTGTGGACGAATGGAGCTAATACTGTCACACTGCCTGGAACAGTTTGAAAATGAGACAGATCCTACAGGAAATTAAATTTAAATCTAAACATTTAAATTCTGAAAACAAATTAATTTTAAAATTCATTTTATGATGTTAGGAAGGCAGGTGCTGTTATTTATCCTGCACAGGACAACAGAATCTGAGGGATGGATCTGCAGAGTCATGCAATCTTCTCTTGTTCAGTGACTGCAAAGGGGATACAGTTTGATCACAGGGCCTGAAAGCCGGATCCCGCTCCAGCCCCTTTAACCAGCACCCTGAACGGACAGGGGGAACACTGTGGGAACGGAAGTTTTCAATTTTATTCCTTCCTGGGGCTCCATAAATCTTGCTTCACAATAAACCCATCAAAATCAAGTGAGCCATGAAGCAAATGGGAAGGCCCTGGGTGGAGCAGTTCATTGTGTGTGTCAGGGCTGAGGGAAACACTGAAGAGTCTGTTTAGCAACAAATAATCTTCATCAAGCTAATATTGCTATCTTCCTCAACCCTCCTATTAGATTTCCTTAAATGTATTGGGCAATGCAGATTGTTTGGCTTTCTCTTGCTGCAATAGGCTATAGCCATTACAGCTATCTGTCTTTCATCCACAGATAGATCTGTCTGTCTTAAGGACAATGTTGTACCTTATATCAAACAAACATTCAAGAAACGAGTTTTTAAGGTGTTAACAGCATAAGTACTACTTGTATTAAAAGGACTGATGTATTTTAGCACTCTTCCTACAACTTCAGGCAGAATTTTAACTTTTCATCCATCAACATTTCTCTCCCTCCCTTCCTACACTCAAGTCTCTCTCCAGTCAGAAGCCTCCCACACTTGCCTGCACAACTGACAAGGACCTGGTGAAAGCCATGACAAGGGCACATACCAACACCTGACACTCTCCTTCCTTCCAGACCACAGGAGATTCCTGCCTGCCAGCTCTCTGTGGATTACAGGTCTCTGTGGCACACTTAAGGAGCCTTGATGATGCAGACCAGGGCTCAAGCCTGGTCCAAGTGCTGGAGTGACTCACAGGCAGCTTCCGCAGCAAAGACCCGGTAATGAGCTTGCTCTCCAGGACTGAAGGGTGCAGATGGCAAGGGGACCCAGCTGGGAAGTGAACCAGGCTGCAGACTAACACTGGACATAATAACACCTCAGCAAACTGTTCATTTGCAAGGAGTACAGTATTTTCCATTTAAATCAGCTGCCCTAAAGACTAAGGGGCATCAGAGATCGTCGAGTCAAACACCAACAGGTTGTCTCACTGTTGTTTGGATGCCATCCAGATGAGAACTGTCATCCCAAAGCCCCTTTTTTCCTGTCCCCAAAGGACAGCAGCACAAATGTAGGAGGCTCAGCCTCAGGAATCTGGCAAAGTCATTCTGCCAAGGAGAAAGAAAGTCTGTCCCAATGCAATGAATGATTTCAAAGAAAGATAGTACAAAGGGGATTAGCTACAACTGAGTGAATATTCCTGCTGCCCTGAGGGATCAGCATGCCCAGCCCTTCATGCACACCGCAGGCAAAGTACAGATCCCAGCACTGCAGCGTGCCCCAGGACAGGGTCTAATCAGGGCAGGCCAGGACTGCAAGTGCAGCACCACCACAAAGGCACAAGTGTGGAGGAGAGAGCCTCTCCCCTGACTAATGCCATACACCACAAACCCATACAATACCACGGCAGAGGACAGGCTGTGGCTGGGCCCCTGAAGCTGGAGGGGCTCCAGGGAGACAGGCAGGCAGGCACAGTTGGTTGGGTATGCAGGGAGACTCCAACCAAGTCAGCCCTCCCTTCCTCACTACAGCTGCAAACCCGACAGACCCACACAGCCAAAAAATATCCCTGAAAAATAACCCTAGGATTTGAAGGCAGACTTGTAAGTGCACTGTGCTGGGGAACTGTATTTAAATGGTTATGACAGAGGTTTTAATATCCCTGGTTTTACATCTTCCTTTTTTATTACTGATCTGCCCAGCAAGGTGTTTCTCTAAAACTCTCTGTGGGTGTATGCGGTAAATTCAATTACAGTTTTCTACAAGGAGACCAGACAGACTTGTTTGACATCAAGAATACTGTCTTCACTAAACCAGTTAATTTAGTTCAGCAACAGTGTATGGTTAGGAGGCGTGGATTAAAGCAGAGAGAACGGAGATGAGAAAGAAATGATTCCCAGCAAAACAGCTCCCAAGTGACCTTGTTGTCCCATAAAATGAGAAGAAATAAGAAAGACCTTGCAGCTTGGTTCCCTGCTGCCCCAGGTCGACAGGACTCCAGAATTCCACTTCTAGACAAGTCGCAGCTCCAAATTTTGGGCAAACAACTTTTGTTCACCAAAGGTAGACATGAGTAAAAAAAATCATCTTTCCTTTTCTCAGAGGTCCCATTGCCACAGGACTGAAGATAAAGTTGAAGGCTTTGGTTTGGCCAATTTTATCAGATACAAGTAGTCTTTATCTACTATTTTCTTATGTTGAAAAAAAAAAACCCATCACAAAACAAACCAAAAAGCACTTCAGCACAGGGTTCTGACACTTAATTCCTTTAAAGTGAATTTAGCACTTCCAAGAAACCCACTCTGGTGACACCCAAAATAAAGCTCTCTTAGCCACAAATAGCTGCCTGTCTGCACGTTTCTGTCACAGCCTGGCACAGGGGGCTCCTTTGGGAGCTCCCTTTTTAAATGCCAGCTAAGTCTTCCAGCCATCAACAGTGGTAGTGAATTATTCTAGCAGCAAGATTATCCATTAAGGACTGAACTGATATTATCAGTATTAGGACTGTAACCACATCTGTTTACTAGTAGCCTATGTTATAGTCAAGATTTATTACCTTGAAAGATCTGGCTGTGGGAGGAGATCTATTAAAAACGCAAACTGAAACCCACACTCTCCATGGAAGTGCTAATGGAGATATTTCAAATATGTACCCTCAAGAAGGCAAGCCTTTGTCAGGAGCATCCTGTCAGTCACTAGATCAGTGCATTTAAAATGTACCTCCTTTAAAAGATATGCTTTCTAAAGATATGTATGTGACTAAGTAACTAGCAGAATGAAACTTTTGAGCCCTGGAAGGAGAAAATGATTAAAAAAATAATTTACTCCATCTGCGTGGGCACGTGTGTAAAAGCCCATTTCTCCAGCAGGTAACGGATGTCTCTGCAGCCAGGGCAGTGGATAATTATTTTCAAGTGGGTTGTCACACTGCATTCAGCCTGCGTTCGCCTGACAGTGTGAAATCGGAAGGAAGCTTCATTGGCAATTCCCACCAGACATCAGAAAATCTCAAGCATGTAGAAAAGACTTTAATCTTCTTAAACCATTCCCGCACTCTCCTTGAAGAAAATATCATTTCTTTTTTGAGGCAGAAAAAGCAGACCTTAGCTTGATCAGGATTCAAAATTATTTTAACAAACAAAAAATATTAAAATGCTGTATTAAAAATAATGCAATAACCTACAATAACAGTTCGAAGCTTTCTAACTTCACCCTAGAACTGTGAAAGCCCTACAAAAACACTGCTAAATGCAGCTGTGAGCCAGCTCTGGATGTTTGCTAATCAAAGTCAATCAGGCAGACCAGCAGGCCTCAATGGGCTTTGGACCAGGATTGACAAAAGGATCCTCTTTATGAGCCTGCTCCAGAGATGCTGACCCTCTTCATCTGCTGTGATTTCAAAGGGAACTCAGGGTATTCAGAAATCTTGAGCTAATTTGCTACATAATAAACAAGATTCATACAACAGGGAAGGTTGCTATGACTCACTGTCGTTTAAAAGCAGCCTAGGATGAACCGGCCTGTTTTGAATCGGCAGCTTGGCCTTGGCTGCACTACAGAGGAGCAGCAAAGTCTTTGATAAGTTAAAGGAGCAGCAGGCACCTGGGAGCAAGCATCCAACTGTCTAATAGCAACAAAACCTGACTAGAAATGCACTATTGGAACCAGGGAAAAGTTTAGCACATCTGCTATACAGGATCTGAGAGCCAAGCTTTTGTGTGTAACAGAGCAAGAATAGAGGAGACCAAATAAAGAGGTGTACAAAAAAAAAAAATTAATAAATCTATACAATGAACGCTTCCAAAGATCTTTAGAGCATATCTGCAGAGAGCAATGAAATGCCAATGGAAGTAGACCAGGTGCCTTTGAAGGGGCTGGCTCAGGCACAGAGAGGCAGCACTAGGACTCTGCTAAGGCTGGTGGTCATGTTGCCAGCCTCATCCACAGGGTCACACTGCTGTTCCCTCAGCAAGGCCTCACCATAACAGTACTGTATGGATGGCCTTTAACAGCTCTAATCAATGTTCTTTAATTTGATCATGATCCTAGAATCATCTCCCTGGGGGCAGGGCTGAGCCCTGTAAAATAGAGAGTTTACTATTTTCAGAGAGAACGCAAAGAAATTATTAGATAATCAATGTCTTTAAACTCCTTAAGTTCTGTGACTAAAATGTCTGGCAAAGCAGTGCCAGGCACAGTGTTCAAGAGGAAGCACTTTGGCCTCCTCTTTCCATCTCATAAGGCTTCATTGAACCTGTACAGCAGTGGAGCTGTCAATGATGTTTCAGCATGTGAGCTGTGATGCCCTTCAGATATACCTTTGTTGTTGATCTCTGACAATCTGAAAGGAAAGTTCTAACGCAGAGTAAATACCTGGGTCCTGTACGTTTAAACCTGCAAACAAAGCCCACACTTTCCTGTGACAGTTGTGTGTGTTCCTGCCACTAATTGCTTCTTTCAGCAATTGTGGACAGGTTCCCTGTTGTTGTGGGCTAATTTACACAAGCAAAGGCAGCTCGGACAGCCCTCACTTCTTGTCTGCCTGGCTATTCCTGACCATTTATCATTATAGATTATGTGTTTTACAACTGGCGAGACCAAAGCCAACAGGCCACAAGATGCAGCAGCCACTTAAAATACCAGTCATCTGCTCCATTTCCACCCTCTCTCCTCTCTGTGCATGGTTAGCTTTACAACTGGGTTATAATAAGGCAAATGATTTGGTAAACAATTCTTCATTTATTTACTTGGGCAAGATTCCTTTGACTTCAGTGGGAGTCCTGCCAAGCCAGGGATCCTGGACCAGCGCCAGCGACAAAATGCCCATTTCACTGGAATGTACGATTTCCGATTTACTTGCCAAAAGTACCTTGGCTACCAGCTTCACAATAGGCTTTGTTCCTTTCACCCGGAGAACAATCCAATTAATAGCTCCTCTCCTAAAGAGGCTAGAGACTAAGCAAAGAGGTCCAGTTACCACTGGCAGAGGTGTGGGAAAACTGATGCTTGCAGGTATCACCCCTTTGGGCTCTGGGCTTCTCTTCCAAGAACTGCCATATAAGAACATTTTGCATTGTCACATGTTCTAAGACATGTTATCACATCTACGCTAATGCACTGTGCTGTAGACAATACCACCTGTGTTCACTCACCCTTTCCAGATAAAAAGAGTTCCACTGCAGAAACCAGAAAGTTATCTGACAGTCTGACAGGAAAGAAATCCAACCAGAAAAATAAGTTGTTCTGTAATTGGCCCAACTGCTGAATTTCTTGTTCTGTTTGCCCTTTAATTTACTTCAACAACTCTACAGAACTGGGTCTTGACTAACCAAATCAAAGCCCCCACTTAATTGAGTAAATGTCTGTGTTAATTTAAGGCTCTGGCTAGAAAATCAGAAGACAGCTAATAAACAGTTGCTGCATTTAAAGGAGTGATGATTTCAAGTCTACTGATTATAAACACACACTGTCAAATTACTCCCGTCTCTTCTCTTCAAGCCGTAACCACTCCTTATTCAATTCCTCCAGCCCATCACCACACACAAGGGGAGACAGCTCTCTCCTTTGAGATTCCCATCACTCACAGTCCCTTTCTCTCGGTCTGGCAGCGATGCACCCATGGATGGTCTATTTTCCCAGCCTACGTGGAGAAGAAAAATCATTCTCTCCTCACAGCCTACCCACTGTTCCCTCTGCTCTTGGAACTGCTGTACTACAGCTTAAAAAGCATTCTGATGTACTATTTACATAATGAACAATATCATAGGATGTTTTAAGAACAAAATCACTTACTGAAGCTGCGGACATTATATATATACATATAAAGATGTGGAAGAGCTATTATGCTGTAAATTTAAATTCTGAAAATCAGAGGCTCTACTGGCATATATCTCATACTACAGAGAACAGGCTCCAACAGCAGGGGATTGCAGTAGTGCCAGCACAAGTGTGGAAGTGTGGCAAAGCCAGGGCAAAGCCACCAACAATGCAGTAGCCAGAACAACTGTTTGGTGTATCCTGCTTTCTTTTTTCCTAGCAGCCACAATGGTGATAATCCACATTGGACTGGATACTTAGAAAAGGAACAAGTTCAGTTGAAAGAAAAAGAGCACATTTGCTTATTTATATTGTTTATAGTCTAAGCAATCATTATAAACATGTGCTCAAATAATCAGATCCTATGTAATTACTCATTTGCAGCCACAGTTATTAGGTAGGTAAATTCACTCTTTTTTGAAAATGCAGGTCAAATATTTATCTCTGAGATACGTTAAATATTACACAAAACTGCATTAAGGGTATATATTAGACTGAAACATTAACAAAATTGAAGTGTTTAGACCTTTCAGACCTTTTTTAAAGCCTTGACCTTGGAAACAAATAAGGACAGTGTTATTTTAATGTGCATTCAAATTTTAACAGCACAGTCACACAGCTCTAGTGGAATTCACATTGAGTTTCCACTGTAGATTGCTCATCATTTCATTATGGTTCATTATGCTGATAACTGTCAGAAAGCATTAGAAGCAGGAGCCTTGAGTAATAGCACTGAAATGGTAATTTAAAAACAATATACTTTCTGAAGGAAATACAGCAGTGCACTAAATTCAATTAGAAGAGGGGAATGTAAAGACAAGTAAGTGATGTTTGCTGTTTAAGTCAGGCTATTCGGTTTCTTGATAACCTAGACTGGAGAAGGTCCTTTTAAAGCAGGCACTCTGCTCTTGCATCTCACTAAATCTGCCCTTATTATCTCCAAGCTTCTCCAGTATAAACTGTCTTAAGTGCAACCGTTTTTGAAATATTTCAGGCCATGACAAAGTATCAATCAATCCATCAGTCCCTATTTGGGTGACACAACTGACTAAATTATTCAGGGTCATTTACTGAGGCAGACTTCAAGCTGGACAGTCCATGATCATAATCTCTCTTTTGTAAAGGGCTCCCAATTAAAAATCATTAATAATTTGAATCAAACAGACAATATAAACAATACAAAAACGTCCCATTCTTGCTCATAATGTGAGCATTGTTTGTTAAGAGTTAGAGACCCCAACTCATTAATGGTGGGGATGCAGGAGCAACGCCCATTAATCTGGGTGGGAACTGCACCTGCCTGCACCAGGCTGCAATTCACAGGATATCTCCTTACAGACAAGGGAATTCAGGGACAAGAGCCATGATTGAGACTGATTTGTTTTCCTGCCTCATGGATTCATGCGTGGGTGATGCAATTTATTCTCCATTACACTGCTAACCTTATGAAAGACCCTTCCTTTCTGCAAATACTGAAATATAATGAAGGTCCACAGAGTTCCCTTGATATTACTTTTGCAATGCTTCCACGAGGGAAAGGCATCTGTGTTTTCCATGTTTTGGGCTCAGGTGTATTACAAGCCAACCATCCCATCTCCATGCCCAAGTACACAGCTGACAAACCCACTGTGCTTCAGAGCTCAAAGTCTGAATTCCCCAGTTTGGCCAAAGCAGCAGATCCAGGGTGGCTCTGCCCCCAGTGGTGACAGACACATTGATGGTTATCCCCAGGTATCAAGTTTGAGGGGAAAGATGCACCAGGAAACACATGTATGTCAGGGTCTCTGCGGGGCCTCTGACACAGCCCACTCCCCTGGCTCTACACCCACACTGCCACATTCTGCTCTTACTTGCACAAACTTTACACCAAAAATAATTACTCACTCTAGCTGAGCTAAAATAGAGCAGAATACTAAAACCAGAGCTCGAGTACCTTGTTTAGGAGCCTGATGCCTGGCTTACTTGAGGTCAGACACAGTTTTTACAGCTCAACAAGGCATGGCAATGCCAGAGAGTGGTGTTATGGAAGGATAAAACTCTGGAACACCTCTCCTGGCCAGCACACCAGGAAGTAGTTACTGCTTTTGTTACTTATCATGGGAATTGCAAGAAAGGAAAAGGAAAGGGAATTCTCTAATTCCCTTTCATCCACTAGCACAATCAGGCTAATGGAAAGTCCTAACAGTCTTCCTCCCCCAACCTAGAAGGCGAGATAAGTGACAAGGCCAGCCAGTTTACTACTAAAGAAAATCAATAGCCAAGGGTCAAAGCTTTACAAAAACACATCTTAAGAAGGCTGAAGTTCTTCATCTTAAAAAGTGTTTAAGAATAATAAAGAAGGGATAAATCCACAGTCCATTCCAGGTGTTCTTTCCAAATTATCCAATGTTACTTTTATTCACCTGGTCTAATAGTTCTCCAAGTGAACAGAAACCTGATTTTACAAGCCAGTGGAGCAGAGTCTATCTTTTTGCTAGAAGAATGGATCTCAGATACTGTGTTTTATTTCTTCATTAGTGTGCCGTCACACTGAGCGATTACTAAATGCAGGCCTGAATGAGAATACCAGAGTTAAAGAGAGCATAATGAACAAAGAAGGTGCCAGATTATTATGGCTGTCAGCACAAGGGAATTGGGTTTGTCACCTGGTTTAACCAACTGGTAAGAACCGATTACAGTCTGAATCCGCCTGAAAGCACCTTTGATGTTTATGCTCCCTTCTGTCTACACATCTTGTCAGGAAAGTCAGACATACAGGGACCTTCTTCTGAAGGGTCTTCCTCCAGCAGAGGCTCTTTGAATGTTGTCACTTGCCTCAGACAGGTAGCAGAAGGCCACTCAGAGGGGAAGCATGGCAAGGAGAGCCCCCAGAGCCCCACACATCCCCATGGACAGGGCTGCTTTGGTGCCTGGGCAGGCACCACTCTCCCAGCACAGTAAGGCAGGGCTCCAGGAGGGGCTGCCAGCAGCCACAGCAGCACTGGGGAGGCACAGCTGCCCCACAGGCCAGCTCAGAAACAACTCCTGTGTCAGCCTTCACTTTGGAGCACAGAAGAAGAAGCACTTCAGCTACAGGAAAATTCAAAGCTGTGAAACAGGACCTCCAGAGACAGGCCTGTTTCCCAAGAGCAGGTGTCCATAGGGTTGTGGTGTTGGCTTGCCTCTGCGTGCAGAGTCTTCCCTCTGCATGACTCCTGCAGAGATGGAAACTGAGGCCAGCACCACAGCCTTTGCCTTTTCTCCTTCCTTCTTTGTATTTTGGGGTAAAAGACCAAAATCAGGAACTTCAGCTTTGTCTGACCTCCCAAGACAGGAATGGGGAAGAGTGCCCGCAGCAGGCCCAAGGCTTGACAAAAAAGGGCTAAGCTTGCAGAGGTACATTTTGCAACACCAGCAAACATACATATCATTTGCTTACAATTTCCCCATCTGGAAATGTTTTGCTCTCTCCTCATAATTCACTAACTGCACATGCCTATTTAAATTCAACCAGTTGATTACTAATTTGATTTCAATTTGGTCAAGATATCATTCACAAGGACCAGGGCTTTGAAAAACTTTTGCTGGTAAAATGCTATTTAGGGTGTACATTGCAAACAATAGTTTTGTTGTTGCAGAAAGACATTTTTCCTATCAAACTGGTCACGTTTTAGATCTAGTAGTGTAAATTATATTACAGAAAGCATGTTCTTGCCCATTTAGGCAAGGTTTCACAACACAGTTAGACTCCATTCCCAGTCAATACTTGGCAAGGGGTATATGCACCACTCTGCTTCCTGCTAAGCAAAAGCAGCTGCTCTTGGCTATGCCCTGGCCTCCTCCACCACCACCCAGCAAAACTCACTGCTGAAAAGAAGGAAATCACTGGAAAACAGCTGGAATCGAGCGGGTGTGGGGAAGGGATGAGTGCTAACTTAGTTATGGACATATTCTGTTTCTGCCTTGTAAGGGAGAAATTAAGGTTTAAATAAATGTGAGTCATCTCTCACAAAATTAATTCTCAATATATTAAAATGTTACAAAAGAAATATCTTGACCTTCCCTCCCTCAGACACACACACTCTCTACATAAATATACAGCTGAACTCTAAAAATCTGGAAACACTTCCAATAGCTTTCAGGGAAAGCCACACATGGATATCCTCCTGGTAAAATACAGCCCTTTCACTTATTGTTTCAAACTGCTCTGCTCCTGAGAAAGTGAAAACCAAAGAACTAGATGATCACAATTTAACACCAGGACATGCCTGGAATCCCAGGTCTTCGACTGCATGAGCCATTAACCAACACATACGACAAGGAGTTTATCCAGCAACCCTGTGACTGTGCTCACTGCATCTCTCCTCCCTGTGATGAAGGCATTTTGGTGGAACTAAAGCCAATTCCATCTGCTGCACATGATGTATTCACCTACACAGGATAAACCATGCATTGGGTGTTTGTTTCACTAAAGTTTAAGATTTATTATTACCACCCCTTTCAGATGAACACTTAGGTTTCCAAGGGTCACCAGCTATATTTCAAGCAAATTGGAAATATAATGGGATTATAAATATTACCTGTTTACCTGAGGTCATACAATTACAAGGAAAACTTTCACAATTGCTACAAATACCCATATTTAAAGAGATGAAAGGCGATGTGATCTACTGGATATTTGTAGAAATATCTATGGATATTTCTACAAATATCCGTATTTAAAGAAATGAAAGGTGAGGTGCTCAGACTGGAACTGAGGCCTGTATTTTACTTCTACCTCTGTTAGTAAGGTGTGCAAGTCCCTCTCTTGTGTCTCCTGATTCATTTATACTGCAAGGTCACAAGGGACAGCACAACCATGCTACCATTAGGAACTGAGAGCTGAGAACTAACACTGTCACTCAGAAGTGTGGGCCAAAATGCAAACTGCATCTGCAAAGGGCCATAAGAGCCCTTTGTTGTAAGAATGTGGGCCTGCTATTTCTGGGTCTGAGAGATTTTAGCCTGCTAGCAGCTGCTAACTTTTTCCCAATTAAAAATTTCTCCAGAAAGTCTCTTCTCAAAACAATCTTGGCAAACAACTATCCTTTGTCAAAACAATCTTTCTCCAGGTGGTGTTTTGCTGTTTCTCTGGTTTAACCCATGGGATTAGAGAGGTGTTGTTTCTATTCACCAACCATGTTAAGTGTGCATCGGAACACCTTACAGAAGGTAGTAAGAATTAGACAATAAAGCCTTTTTTCTATGCTCTTTGCCTTGGAGTCTTTCTTTTGTGTCCTACAGCGACAACTGAACGCTGCTGTCAGAAGCAGAACACTCTTTGGAGGCACAGAGAAGAGATGGGTGATAAGAGGGGCAAGGGATTGCTCAAAGACCAACTTACGGGTGCAGGGCATGGAGGCAGCATCGTTCTCGGCGCGGAAGAAGCCGCGATCGCAGGTGCAGGACGTGGAGCCTTCCCAGATGGAGTAGCTGTGAGGAGGACACTTGGCACAGGCAAAGTCTGTCGAGAGAGCCTTGTAGTATCCAATTTTGCAAGCTAGAAGGAGGAACAGGAAGGGAGAGTGTTACTGGCCTGGGTTGCAATCATAAATTGCTAGCTTGCTCATTCAAAATCAAGGCAGGAGACATTTCAAAGAGATCTAATGATGTCCTCTTAGCCCCAGGTGAAGAATTAACAATCATCACACTCTTAATGAGTAGTCCTATGTCAGGGGATACTGATTTCTAATTCCAACAAGAGCCATTTTAAAAGCTGGCTTAGAGATGGCAAAAAAAATTATACTCTTCTGTTGACAATGCCAGAAAATCAGCTGCCTCTTTGTGCTTACTGTGGAGTTACATGTAGCTTAACCCTTGTCCACCTGCACCCCACACGCACAGAGGCATGACAAAAGGGGTGCAATTGGTTTATTTTGTGACCACTTAAGGAATGGCAGCTGACAGTCAGACACTGCCAATTTTTAAGAGGGAGTGGGACAGGAACCCAACATGCCCGGAAATGGCACATCTCCCCCCTAGCAAGGCAGAATTCATTTGGCTACATCTCTCCAAGGGAGGAGATCAGCAATGCTCCCCCCTGCTCAAAGCTGGGGCACAGCAGTGACTGCACCACTGCCACTTGGGCCCACATGCAGTTGGCAAGCTTACAGTGACATCAGCTTCATAAAAGCAGGACTTACACAAAAGGGCACTTTTACATCACTTGGAAAAAACTCATTAGCATCATTAATAACACATTTCTATGGTTGCTAACAGGTATGTCATGCTAAAAATTTCTCCCTTGGCTAGAGAAAAAAGCCCACCATCACCACTGGCTTTTAGCACTGTGGAGAAGAGAGAAAATTCCCTGGCATGCAAACCAGTAAAAAAGAAAGGCTGTTCCCAGTATTTAATGTGTGACTCACTCCCACATCTTGTCATTTATCACCTACGTTACCTTTAGGGTTCCCCTGTTACACACAGGCTCCTGATGGGAGGGCATAAGCCTACGCATAGCCGGGGCTCACTCTTACTGTTTCAACCTTTGCTTAGTCCCCCTCACCCTCCTCTCCCTGCTTCTCCTGCAAAGCCCTCCAGTGGGAAATGGAGAGGGATATTAGTAACACATTTATAAAAGAGCAAGTTACTTCATTCTTATTAGCCAAAGCCATTCATGGAATGTCCTTAACAAGTCCTGAGTTTATGATGTGCTGGCTGTGAGAGCGTGGGGAGACCAGCCCGGTGTCACCCGCCGGGGCTGTCACAGCACCAGAGCACCTTGTGGAAACACACACACTGCTCAGGGACTGAGATTTATGCTTCCAGAGCTCACCTGCACCATGCTGTTAGATAAAGTTCCACTCGCAAGGTGTGTTTTGGCCATGCTTCAAACGGCCTTGGGGTTTCAATTAAAATCGGCAGCCACAGCTCTGGCAGGGATCAAGCCCAGCCTGCCCATGTCAGAAACCATTCTGGTCCCCGAACACAAGTTCAAACCCAGCATGTCTGGCCCATCAGCCAGGCACCAGCAGCATGCAAAGGCAACACCTGGAGAACAGCTTATTCTGCCTGGGATGGGAATTGCCCAGCAAAACAAACAAACAAACAAGGAAAACAACCTTTTTCTTTTTTTTTAATATGATTTGCACTATCTGGTGAGCAAGTTGCTCTATCACTACATGTCCTGGGTTTAACAACAGCAGCAGTTATGTGGCAGATGCTGGTCTTAGATATTACTCCTGGTTTTCACTGTCACAGCTCAGATGAGAAATATGCCAAAGTCTGTATAAGACCAGGACAGACACCTATGGGAAGGATCTTGCTGCCATATATAAAGACAAGGCATTGAAAAATAGAACACAAGAGGAAACCAAGCTGACTGCTTTTATCCACAAAATTCTTTCTGTTATTCACAATTAGAAAAACTAAACATGTAAACTCTAATATTACTCTTAATATGAACATCACAATCCACAGAAATCAGTGAGCCATCTTTAGCATATCTGGAGTATTAAAATCCTTAGCTATTCAAAAATCTAGCTCAAGGCTGAAAATCCTATTTGGGCTATAACATGCTTCTAGAAAGAAAAGAAAATGTCACAGGTAAAGATTTTTGTGACTATTCCTCCCTGTTTTTACATACTCCATGGTTTAAAAGGGAATAGATGCATTCAGTGGGTACTGCAAGGTCAACACTCTGTAACTCAAGGATTTTTTCCCCCTCGTTTCATGCACTGTATTTTGTTTTTTACTATATTAAGCCAAGATCATTAATATTTCAAGACCTGAAGAAAGCTCTCCAAACACAGTGGCTGCTCCTAAAGCACACACAGCCATTTTGCTTCAAAAAATCAACTACTCCTGAAGACAGTTTTCTTCATTTTAGCATGCTCAGAGATTCACCAGATTTCATAACAGACATAAAAGGGCGGGAGAGAATGTGCTGCATTAAACCAGGAGCTCTTTGCCCCCAAGAGCTCCATGGTACCACCACTTAAAAACTCAAACTTAATCCTGTAAAAGCTGTTCTTAGCATGAAGCGCTGCTGACACACCTACTGCAACTACAGATGGGCTTTTTTTTGAAGGGTAATGATTTAGTAGGCAAACAAGAAGCCTGTACAGAACTCATTCCCTGGAAGTCTTTATTGCTTGCTCATGACAAATCTTCACGCAGCTGCTTTTCTAGGAGGGATTTGCTGGGTGAGACCCAGCATGAATGGGGTTCTTACACAGTTTTCGAAAGATGCCTTTGTAAAAAGATTAGTTCACATGTGCAATGCAAACTTTTATTCAATTTCTTAGCTTTGCCTTAATTAGTTCTTTCTGTTAGGTTTCTTCTTTTTTTTTAAGGAGAAAAACCTTTTCTCACATTCAGGTCACCCACAAGTGTAACACGGTTACAACCCACTGCACCACATTCAAGGGAAATTCTCAAACAAAAATATTTTCAGTTCACAGCTTTTCCTCAGAACAAATCACATTAATTTAAACGGACATCAGCTTGACATAATCATGCTGGTGCCTTTGAGTTAGAGTATTAAAATCTATTTGATTTCTATTTCTCTTAAAGCAAGACAAGATATGGCAAACATTACTGGTCATTATTACACACCTTTTTTCCTTCTTTTTTCCAAATATATCAGAGTGATATATGTCAAAACTGCAAAAATTGTTCTGAAGAATTATGGAACTTCAGTCAAATCTAGATGTAAATTTTCTCAAGCTGTTTTTCCAGCTCCATTTTCACATTAAAACCTGATTTTCAGACTTAAAGTCTCCTCAAAAAAAAGAGAAAGAATACGTGTGTGGGCTGCAAAGTCTGCTTGCTTGGTCTCTCCAAATGCTGAATTTTCTACTAGAAAATTTCAGACAGCAATTTCAGAATTTAAAAACTCATCTCATAGCGGACGGGGCTCTAATCACGTTCTTTTCAAACACAGCTACAACAAAGTACATGTATTAAATTGGTTTTAGCTATTTTTAAATAAACTATGTTGCTAGGGTTTTTTTATCTGGGGGTGGGAGAAATATTTAGGAAAATTATTCTTTCAAATTTAGAGTTTTTTTTAAAAAATCCCCTAGTACTCGCTCTTAAATTGTTCCTTTATCCTTGGGAAAATGGCTATAATTCCTTCCAGCTGAGTTTGGAAAAGGCTTGACATACTAATAGTCCTTTAAAAAAATAAAAAAAAAATCTGTAATGTTCGCAAAGGGTTGGATAAAGAAATCATCCCAACCTCTTTGCTGACAAGTTCCTCAACCATTAAAAATGCAGTGCATATCTTAAAACCATCTCAGGGAGCTCCAGGCAGAGGTTCTGGCAGTGCCTGGAGGCTGAGCAGGACTGAGGCAGGGATGGGGACACCCCTGGGCCTGGCTGGGATCTGAGCAGTGATGGGATGGGGAAGGCCCAAGAGGGAAAACTGCTGGGCAGGAGCTCTGGCAGCAGCCCTGGGCACCAGGGACCAAGGCCAGCAGAAATCCTGCTTGAATCCTCAACCTCTGCTGAAGAGGAGGACTTGTAACCAAGAAAATACTGATTTCTGATTAGGACCTAATAAAGTGAATAGGGAGAAAAACAAGCACAGAAACGTGGTTTTGCTCAAGTAAATGTAGTTAAGCCAATAAACTGATATTAGAAGCAAATGTGACAGAGATGTTTTGAAGTGCTTATTCACAAAAGCCCAGTGGGATGCAGTCCTGCACAGGCCAGCAGAACTGGTCCTGAGATCCCTGTGCCAAAGGCTGAGCTCTCCACACAAGCACCACAAGGAAAGGGCCCCCAGGCAGGACAGGACCACAACCAAACCATGCTCCTGCTGCACCCTCCTGCCCAAAAGGAGCCCTCTGTACCCCCAAGAACATTTATTATCACAAGCAAGTGAGCAGTGCCACTAAAACCTGAGGACTCACTCAGCTCAATTGTCAGAAGTTATGCATTCCAGTTTCCACTTTTTGAAGCAAAATGTTAGCTACATACTCCAGAAAACTTCAAAATTCCTTGAGACACAATTTTGAATCAAATCTCCCTCTGCATACAACAGAAGAGGGAAAACTACTTTTAAGCCAATTGTTATAGCCAACTTTAAAGGAAGACTCCGAAATAGTACTCTTGGTGAAATGAAGGACAAGGCAAATAATTTAAGAAGAAATGCTTCAATGTCACATTTATACGTTTCAGTGAGAAGAGAAATTTGTATTTAAAGACTTGAAAAAATATTTTGATAGAACATTTGATGTGTTTCATCACTGGTTACTTTCTCTACAGCTCTTCTCTCTGGAAATATTTTGAGCTCACGTTTTACCTGCACCCTTAGGAACAAAAAGTTACTTTTACTTTTCCCCTTGAATGTTGTTCTTAGTCCTTAAGAGGATGGATTTTCTCTCTTGCATTGTAACAAAACTACATCTGCCACAAAAGAAGGCAGCATCTTCTCAGCTTTCTTTTACTGTTATTACCATTTCTGAACAGATTTTTGTGTGTTAATTATAGAACTCAATTGTTTGGATAGTCTCTTTTGATGAGCTTTCTGCCCCGCACCATGAACCCCTCCGTTATTGTACAGCTGTTTTACTTCCAAATGCTCATCAGGGTTTTCTAATTGTCAAGCTGTCCCAGCAACTAGGTCTTTTGACCTAAAAGTCAAAGAAAGGGAGTCACCCTTGTCTCCCAGACATGAATACCCCAGCAGTCCCAGTGGCCCCCCCCATACTTATGAGACAATGCCTTTCCAGATCATTGCCACTACAAGCATAATTGGGTTTTGGGTGAAATGAGAAGATTTAAAATAGGATGAATTAATGAGTTTCTTGTAAAATTAAGTCGTTCTTCTGGTCCAATCTAATTACTCACTGTAATGCCCCTGAGGGTGATAAATAAAGATCCTTAGAAGCCAAGCAGGAGGGAAAAAAAGCTTTCTCTTGAGCATTTCTTAAAAGTCAAGTTGTAGAATGTGATGTGATGTACCAAATGCTCTTTCCAAATAACGTCAGTTTCCTTTGATGTTCACACTGTAAGATCTTTGCCTCCTGTTAATAATGACTGTACTATTGCTACACATAAAAAGGAGCTCCCAATCTTTAACTGGTATCTCTGATGAGAAAACCAGTATTTCTACACACAAAGCATGTATTTTTGATGCATGAGTGACACAAGGAAACACAAACAAAATCCCACTGGGGAAGAGTCTAGACTGTTTGACTGCAGAGTACTTTTACTCCACAATTGGGTAAAAACTCAGGAAGTTCAAAACAGAAATAAAGGGACCTTGGAACATAAATGTAGCATGATTTGAAATCCAGACTCTGAGTATCCAAGCCACTAGACCTGTACATGCAGATACCCTGGCAGGTTAAGCACACAGACCTCCTTTGCAAAGCTGCAGCATAAACCAAGTGGAGCAGCTTTTCACACTCCCAATCTGAACAACCATCAAGAAAAAAATTTAAAAATCTTTGGTTATATTTTTCCCCAGTATAGCTTCCTCAGCTACAGGTCTGCTGCTAGTGCTGTGGCTTACTGATTTAAGACTGGGGACTGATCCCATGATGCCAGACACAGCAGGACTCAAACACCTTTGGCTAATCTAAGAATACCCTGCCTGATATACATCCATGGAGACATGATGATCACCTCATTGATAGGTGGCCAGATTTTTATTTGGTTCATAGGAGACTAGAAAGTCAATTGCCTACTCCAGTTCAAGTTAAAAGAAGTGAGGAGCTAGAGCGATCTTTGGTGTGGAAACAAATCACCATCACAATCCAAGATCTCTTATTGAATCCTCAGGAGGGAAAGGGATGAGACACTCACTGCAAGGTGCCCACTGCCACAGCCTGTCAAAGACAGCAGGGAATGGCAGTGCACATGACAAACATGACAGTGACATCAGCCAAATCCTTCTGCACCATCAGGCACATCCCACCAGGTCCACTTCACTTTAGTTCCTCTGTACTCAGTCCTTTCTTGTAACATTTCACTTTCACAGACTCTGGTGGACCTGGAGGGCCAGCAGCCAACATCGCCAGTGAAAGCCAAGACAAAAAGGCATTCAGTACTTCTGCCACTTCCTTGGTCACTAGGTCTCCTCCCCCAGTGAGCACTGGGACCGTGTTTTCCAAAGCTTTTCTTACTGTGTCTGCAGGAGCAGGTGTCCTTGGTGTCCTTCATATCCCACACCAGACCAACTCCAGCCAAGCTTTGGCTTTCCTAACACCTGCTCTGCATCCTAGGGCAATGGCTAGACTGTGGAATCCTCCTGGGTGCTTCTCTGGTGTGTCTGAGCTGTGCCAAGGGCTCCCTGCCCATCCACCTCAGCCTTCTGCAACACCTGTGCATGTGCTTGCAGCAGCTTGTCCTTTAAAACCCAGCAGTCCATCTGGGCTTCTTCACTGCCCTCCTGATAAAATTCCTGAACAAGCCAAAATCTTCTGACCTCAATTCCAGAGCTTTAATTTTTATTTTTTTTTAATACACATGAAATCCAAGGAAATAAACCATGAAAAATGAAGTCTCCAGCTCAGCAAAGGGGACAAGCACAACAGGACAGGACATCTGACACAGCAATCTGTTTGAGACAGAGCTACAGGCACTAACAAAACTCCCAGGTGTATGATACAAGAACCAGAGTGGCCTATTAATCCCAGCCAACGAGGTGCTGTTTATCTGGGTGTCATTTTCTCTGCACAGCCCTCAGAGCCAATTGCCAGGTGTTTTTGCCCTGCACTTGGGCACTGCACACTGTGGGCACAGACCCACAGCACCACTGGCACGGCCACACTGCCAAATCCTCTCTGCAGGGACAGAGTTTGTGGGCTTGGATGCCACTCCTAAGCAGCATCAGTTCTCCTGTGTTTTACACAGAGAAATGCTTAGCTTGTCACCTACAGAAATATTACAAATCAACTTGTGCCTTATGCAAAAGAAATAAAATTATGCTGATAACATAATCATTTCAAAAGCCGAAATCTGCTTCATCAGTCTCCTTTACCTAAAGAAACTAATTAGTCAAAATCATAAATCAAAAAATTAAATAGATATACAATTCATACATGTTTAATAGGTATATACATAGGAAAGTCAAAAATGAAAAATTAGCTTTTATTCTTAAAAATTATTAAGAATTATTCTGAACTTTGCTACATAGCTGATAGATCACAACTGCTAAAAGAGAACTCTTCTTAAAAATATACAAATTTGAAAACAACACATTTCTATGTATTAATAATAATAGCTTATCTGTGTAACCCTCTTCTCTGCTACAGCTATGGTAGTTGGGGGGAGGAACTGGGGATAAGCTTTACATTTCCCACATCATGCTCACTCCTGGTCTTTGACAGCGCCCTGATCTTACATTAGCTCTGTCAACCCTGCCAGCACACAAAGCCTCCAGCCCTGCACCAGAGGGGGGAACTGCTGAAAAATCTCACCAAGGAAAAATCAGTGTTCTGGACAGAACACTTGCTGCACCGGGTTCTTGTCTGAAATTAAAATAAAAATAGAAAACTAAAAATTCAAGGACTAGGTGAAAAAAATTGTGACTGAAAATAACCACGAAAAAAAAAAAATCCTTTCTCAGTGAGAAGTCAGCACTTTCCACGAGGAGTGAAAATCCCAACCTGCTCTGCTCTCTGCAGGAAGATATTTGCTAGGACTGGCAGTGGCAAGCGAAGCAGCCGACGGCCACCAGCAGGAAGCACTGGGGACACCGTGCCTGTGCATGGCACAGGGACATGTCCCTTCCCTCCAGGCAGCACAGCACTAAAAGCACACACAACTTCACGTTTAAGTGCTTTAACGAAGCGGAATGTGCTGCTGAACTGGGGACCTGGCAGGTCACTGTTTAAATACTTTTAACAAGTATTTAAACAATAAAGAGATGCCCTGGTATGATAAAGCTCCCTCTGCTCAGAACAGCGCTGGAGCAGCCGTGTCCTTTTTGGGAGCAGAGAGCACCACCAGTGCCAGCACACTGACCCAAGTGCTAAGGGCATCCTTTAAACACTGCTGCCTGAGCCAAGTGTTCAAATGTTCTGCTCTTCAGAGTGCTCAGGCTGTCACTCTGCTCTACCACAGACTTCATCTAACTTTGAAAGTTTAATCACCTTTATACAAGCTGTGAGATTTAAGGGATGAGTCAACTAATCAGTTTCAAATAATTACTCAATTAGAAAAACAAGTTGATAGATTCCCTTGAACAGAAGCAGCACAAGGAAAATCACAAAACTGACAGATTTTCAAGCAAACCTAAGATAATAGTGTGAGGTTTTTTAAGGAGAAAAAAAAAGAGAATAGCATGATTTTTGTTCTTTAGCAACTACATTTTACAGGAAAAAAATCCCTACTGAAGTTTTATGATATACTCCAGTGAAAGCTGATTAATTGGCCTGAATCTCCACATTAACAAGCCCTAATCCTCTTGTCAGGAGACCTGCTTACAAGCTTCTCTCCCCAGTGGTGTAAAAGCACTGATGAGAACAGAGATCTGTATCTCAAAAGCACTGTCCAGCCAGCCTGGGATTATCTCTCATCTCCTAAATCTTAACAGCTCTGTAGAAAGGCAATTAAACCTCCACAGTTAGATAAGCCTATGACAGAACACAGTATCAGCTTGAGCATTTTAAGAAAGGCCCAACACAGAGCTCTAACATTACTGTTTAAAATGTCTATTTGCTCCTAATACAAGCATCAGCTCAGGGTCCTGGACTTTGCAAAGATTGTACTCGTAATGTTTTATAGAGCATCTAACACGTTATTCCCAATTATTTTAAAAGTGCTTGTATTTAATACAGGCTAATGAGACATTGCAAGTTGGCTGAAATAATTATTACATTAATACCCCTTAACAAATTGTCTATTGTTAAAATTTTGAGGATTGATCCTGCGCTTAAATCTCCCTTAATGCTGTCTCTTTTGTGCAAGTGGAATTTCACTCTGCAGCAGAACCTGGCATAGCTGTAATGTTTTCTGCTACTGTTTGAACTTGTATCATGAGTGTGATGGAGCCACGTCATGCCAGCAAACTAAAAACTACAGTGTTTTTCTGGGCTTTTTTTATTCTTGCTTTAACTGTGAGCAGCCTGGAACACAATTAAACCTCCTATCTCCAGAGCTATAGCAAGATGTCTTAATATGGTTTAATCATCACATCCTCTCTAGATGGCTGTACAACATTATATATAAACAACAAAAAAAAATATTTTGGTCTCCCCAGAGAATTGCTTAACACAAAGGTTTTGGAAGATGCCTAAATATAGACAGTTCTGGTGAGATCCGGGTCTATGCAAGATAACAACTCTGCACTATTTTTGACTGTTTAACAAAGATGCTGGGAACACAATGACTTCAAAAAACCACTGCTTTGGCTCTCCCCAGCACTAAAGAAAATAGACGAGGTGCTTACAGAGTCATTTAGTTAGGGAAAAAACCGAGTCCAACTGCTAATTCTGCACTGCCAAGTCCACCACCAAACCATGTCCCTAGGTGCCACATCTCCACATCTTTTAAATACCTTTGGTGCTGAGAGACTCCCATCAACACCACTGCAAAAAACTATCAAACCTCTACTAAGTAGTACATCAATCAAAATAGTGGCATGCAAATCATGATCCATTAAGTACTTCACACTTGATTACCCACGACACTTTAGAGAGGGTCATACATTGATGAGTTGCTTCTCTCTTCTTTGCCCTTTGCTATTTGGAGCACATGAGCACTTTTAGTTCATTACCAATGCAAAATTTAGCACAAAGCTCAACTTCAGCAAGAAGAAAACAGCAGCTCCGTTGTTCGTCCTTTTCTCCCCAAATCTGCTCAAGCTGCATATTTCTCTACACAGATCCCACCTTTTTAAAAGAGCTGGACTTGAGGCATGTACAGGTGCACCCTTGTTTAAAGGTGGCACTGGCTACCAAAGAGGTTCTGAAAGAGGAAGACTCAAACCACCCAGGACTTCCCTAGATGTCTTTTTTCCTCGCCGACTCTCTCCTAGATGTAAAAAATCAAGCTGAAGTTTCACAGAAACGGTAAGGTTGGAAGGGACCAGTGGAGGTTCTCTACTCCAACCTCTGCACAACCAGGGTTCTGTAGAGCACATTACACAGGATTGTGTCCAGACTACTTCTGAGTATCTCCAGGGAAGGAGATTTGCCCCTCACTGGGCTCACCTACAAACCCCCAAATATGCCAGGAGCCATCTGGAAGCTATTTGTCCACCCTTGTTCTCCCTTACAGCCTGAACCTTCACAAGGAGGTGCAATCTCACACCTACGTGGGAGACCAAGACGGGTGTAATTCCTGCCTCTGCCACAGAGTGAGAACAGCTTGCCTGACCCGCCTCTGGCATTCATGGACACAACTGTGTGTAGCACTGTCTTAGAGAGGAAAAATCATTCATTTTCCCCCCAGCTGGTCTGGCCTCACCTTCTGCTCATTAACTTCCAGCTCATCTCTCTACAGACCATGGGAGATTCCCATGTCATGGATAACCCTCTCACAGAAGTTAATGGCATGAAAGAAGCAGGGAGCAGAGAAGAGAAAGCAGGGCTGTTCCTTCGGATCCCCTAAACTGAAAAGTGTAACTACACAGACACCTAGAGTGTATGCTTCAAATATCCCTGCCTCAGTTTATCCACTTAGCAAGTGGCAGTAAGATTCACAATAGATACACCTAAAAGCTGTTGTGAGGTTTAATTAAGCAATAGAGCACTTGCAGATCTCTAGATAACAAGATGCCCATAAAACAAGAGGAGGTGATTATTTCTGATGAAACAAATCATGGCAATAACCTTGCTCAGCAGGGAATACTCAGGGCTGTCTCAACTCTCCTTTTACAGCCTTGATGGAGGAAGTTTGTAGAGATTGTTTACCCATTCTTTTGCATCTCAGGCTTTGGCAGGACATTCAAGAGGATGCAGCAAAATCTCTGCATGGGCTGCAGTCTCAGAGATGTGAAATACACCCCGTAGTTAAAAATCAAAGAGCTGGGAATCTTCTGTCAACAAGCCTTTCAATAGAGAAGAATAATTTAGCAAGAATAGCTGAAATCTCCCACCTTAGGGTGATCTGGTTGGCTGTGAGGAGAAACGCGTTTTGGCAGTTCCCGCATTCTTTTGTCAAACTTCTGTTGTCTGGGAAAGAGCAGAGTGCCAGAAGCCCTTGCAGGTGAATACCTTGGCTGTTTCATGCTCATTTGATTCAGAGCAATAGCGTGTTTATCTAGATGTTTGGAAAGTTATTAATGAGATCAGCAAATCTTTTCCATGTATAAACTGTAAATCACCTTCAGCAATGCCATGTAAATTATCAAGTCAAGTGAGAACATGCCTATTTATCTGTGGTAGTCTTTTATCACCAATAAATAAAAGCAAGACAGGGAATTACCTCAGGAGAAAATAGGTCTGAAGCAGAGTCTGCTAGGTCACCAACAGAAACACCAGCACAGCAGAACCCCTGTCAAGTTGTGTATCATGACATTGTGAAGGACATGCCAGCAGTGGCACTGCACCAATCCAGAAGCAAAGCAGCTCTTGCTGCTGACCCCATTCAGGTGCACTCAGAATGCTTTCCACCACTCTGGTTCACCAGCACTTGCTCTGCAGAGAGCAGATGTCTTCCCCCAGGCCTGCACTCAGTGCCTCTTTTCATCCTCACACACCCCTGCAGAGTGAAGGAAAGGCACTTGATGTACAGAGCTCCCATAGCCCCAGCAAACAAGAGGTTCAGAAAAAGAACAGCCAAAGAGAGACCAGTTTTACAAGTGGCTGCTGGGGGTTCTGGGTAAGAAGAATTACAGTTTGAGCTGGACTCAGCTTTTACATCCTCTACTATTCTGACTTCGTAAGATGTATGGTATCTTTAAATCAGAGCTCTGCCCATCCATCTTCCAGGTCCAGGCAACCTGGATATTTTCAACACAGCTGCTGCTCCAGGAGTACAGTATTTGGTCCAGTTGTGCAATGGGCCTATCATCTGGTAAAACTTTAAAGGAGGGGTTTCTATGGAGGCAGACATTTAATGAATGCCGTAAGACCTCTTCAAGAGTCCTGCAAAAAGTCTCCCTTTTCATGAGAAGGTAAATTAAATAAAATCCTGGGGAAAAGAAGCCGATGTCAGACATGACCAAAAATAGCTGGGATAGGTCTCTTCTCTCGGAGCTTAGTCTTTGCCAGACAGCTCCAGGGAGGCTCTCAGCAGACACACCACTGAGCAGTAGAAATGATGAATTACAGGAGGATGGCAGGGCCCTCTGACTTGCTCCAGGGGAAGCATCCTGAGCGTGAATCCCCCTATACCGAGCAAAGCCACAGTGGCTGGAAGTCTACATGGTGGAGATGCCTGTAGCTCCTGTGGGAGATGGAGCTCATCCTCTGGGCACTGCAGGACCCACAAACCATGGCATGGCAACACTGTTTCAAGAGCAGCCCCAGGCTGAGGAATGAGCCCACAGCTGAGCCAACTGCTGAAGCAAATGAAGACTTCTCAGGTGACTGGGTTAATGTCAGCCAGTGCTGATGAGGGGTTTTCTTTCCTTTCTGCGTACAGATCCCAGGACGCCAACCCTATCCCCAGCAGGGCTTTGTCACTTTGCCTCAAGCCTCCTGCAGCCCTGGTCACCAGAGCAGGCACCCAGAGGGCACACACAGTCCCCAGGCTGGGGTACAGGTCAGGACACAGCCCAGCCCACAGAGCTTCACTCCAGCAACTAGGAGACACTAGAGGGAAAGCTTCCCTTCTAATTCCTGCTGGATGTCATACAGCTGCTAATCAGGAGAAAGTGACAAAACAAACACAGTTTTGCCTCTTAATCTGGAAAAGCATCTGTCTCCAACAAAATTACTGGCAAATAAACTCAACAATAACCTTCCATTTTGGCTCAGAGGCCCCCATGGTTGACATGATAGAGCTATTTATTCAAATATCTACACAATACATAAATTAGTGCAAGATAATAAAGAAATTAATTGTGGCAACTGTGGAGCTATTTAGAAATGGCCAAAAGCACTACTGACTTCAGTCCAGACCACAAAAGTTTACTCCAGCAAAGAAATCTGGTGGCAAGGCTGGAGCTGGCGTGTGACTCGCGTCCGCCCTGATCACCTCGCACTCTTCCTGGTATGATAAGCTATCAGCTCAGAGTTCTTATGAGCACTGCTTTATCTCCTCTCACTAAACCATATCAAGACTTAATTCTACCTCAACAATTAACAAAATGCTATCACCAACATCCCAGTTGTATCTAAGCTTAGGAGAGCGAGGTTTTTAAATGCTGTCGACACGGTGATCTTGCAGAAGTTAAATAAATTTGCTAGGGTTTGCAAGGCAATCTGTTTCCAACATATACTTCTCACTTTTCAAGAGATCCCAAAGTCACACAGAGTAACCTCCATTCCCACCTTCAGCCAACAGAAGACCTGAGGCAGAAATGGATTTTTTTTTCCCCCTTTTTCTCTCTGCCTCTGTCAGCTACCAGTAGGGTCTTCCCAAAATAGGAAAAAAATACCTTGCAAAACTTTATTGTATTCCTGGTGTTCCTCTGACTGTCGAGTTTCATACAGTGAGGCACCTTACAAATACAGAGGGATAATCCTCTAGAGCAGCCCCAGCATCCACCTATGGCCACCAGAGCCTTTTCCCCCGTGTCCACCCCACAGAAGGGTTATTTATACTCTGCCTTTAACCACCAAAACTGAGTTCTCAGAGGATTTGTTAGGTTGCTCCAGCAAGGAATCCTTCAGGGACCACCATCTGCTTGAATCTGCAAGCACTTCATCACTCAGTTACCAAAATTTTTATTAGACTATTAAAAAGACCATAGGAGAGCCTATACTTTCACAGAAAGTAATGCTCAGCTCAGCATAGTTTTCCATGTTCCTCACTTGTAACTGCTTAGCTCTTTCTCTTGCATGCATTCATTAAGAAATATAAATTTAAATAAACAAACCCCAGATTTTCTAGCAGAACCAAACCATTAAATTTGTACATAATCAAAACTTGAGGCAGTTAAGCAGAACAGGAGGAAATGTGCTGGCTGCAATGAATTAGTTATGGCATGTCTGATGTGCCAAGTTTATTTTCTAGACATATTTTTTCCTATGTGAAGGTGCAGCCAAACAGCAGCCACTAATGGATCAGTAAATCTGCACTGTGCCAGGCAGAGCCCCGAATACATGAGATCAGCAAACAACCGGGGGAAGAGAGGAGATGGGGTTTTTTGCTATATTTTATTCTTATGCATTTGCTTATGTTTTGTGAATGTGACACTTGGAGCTATTTTTGCAGTTGTACCCAACTCATCATGGGAGATAGGCAATCTTTTATAAGACCCATATGAATCACTTTTGCCAACATGAAGTGGATTTTGATATTGCAAACACTTAGTGACTTTATTCAGGCATGTACCAAAGAAGCCAAGGCAAGACGAAAGAGCAGCTGCTCTAGTATATTAAAAGGCTTCCCAGAAATGCTGTCAAGGAGCAGCCTCAGCATCCAGACACCTCAGTGGTTACCTGAACACTCACAGCAGAGCTGCTGCTGACTCATAACCTAATTGCACTGGAAATTCTGCAACTGGGGAGCACAGGGCTGCCTCAGAGCTCCTCCGCCTTGTTACACACGCAGAGCCCATGACAAAGAGCATTTGCAATTCAAAGCACTCACAGATTCAGGGTCAGAGTTCCCAAGTTTAAAGAATTCTCCCTAAGTGCAAAGTCTAAAGCACGGATACCAACAGATTGACTTTTTTAGCGTCTACCTGAAGAAAGCAAAGATGAAGGCTGTCATTAGTTCAGCTTCTTGAGGGGGTCTTCCCCATCAGTGTGTGTTAGTGACTCGTTAAACAAAATGTTTTGCAGTAAATCACACGGAAACGTGAACTCAGCAAATGCCAGAGGCAATGGCAGGCGGATATGAATGACAATCAGAAAGGCGTGTCCGGATGCTTGAGGTATGAGCCGTGACAAAGTGCTTGTGAAATTTCACCTGCCCGGATTGGGACAAGAGGTTGTGGCCTTCTGAAAAAAAAAAAAAAGCCAAGAAAAAGAAAAAAACAAGGAAAAAAAAGCAGTTGATGTGCTAATTAGAAAGTAAACTCTGTGTCTGAACAGATATCCAAATATTCCAGCCTCGGCAGGGAAAAAAAAACCCAGAGATTGTGGGAATTAGTCTGAATCAGAGCTCACTAAATGGTCACGACGAGGTTGGAAGAAGACAGTGCAAGCCAACAGTTACTGCAAGCACCTCTTTAGTCAGAGGGAAGACTGAATTCTTTTCACATAATCATTCATTTGTACTCATGGGCTTCTCAAATAGATTTAGCAGACCTCTGTTCATCTTCTCTGAGCTGCTTTTGACTTCTTAGAAAATACACGGAGCTGATAACAATCCTTGCAAATTTCGTGGAAGAAAAGCAGACAGACACATACCTTAGCTGATTAAATGTTGAACATTAACAACATCCATTACCATCACCAGCAGCTAGAGATAACTAACAAAGAGGAACATGAAATCACATTACTGCATTCAGCAAACCTTCAGAAAATGCTACTTTTCACAGTCAAAAATAGCATACCTTACCATCCCAGATTTCATCAGCCCATTCTGTCAGCAGTAAAAGCTGTTTTCTAGGCCACGGCATTTTCCATTAATGCGATCTGATTTGCCATTGCATTTTGAGAAAGCTAAGGTGAATGTGTGATACTGAGAGAGAATGGTCGGTAATCCAGAAATGAAAGCCTGAAACTCCTCATGTAGGGCAAGGTCAAAGAACAGCTGCCCATGAAAACCCCTGCACAGAGAGACCTGCATACCACATTCTAACTGGTATTCCCAGGAGCTTTGTACTAAGGGCATTTTAAATAAACAGCAACATACGTCTCAACAAATGATTTAAAAAATAATCACTTCTCATATGGCTTTACTACTGCTTGCACTTACAAATATGTCACCTTGGTAGTTTTATCTCCCACATTAGCTGGTATTTAAGAAGTTCTGATTATTACTCACACTGTTCTGAATGTTATATCTGTTCCTGGCAACTGAGAGAGGAAAACACGCCAAAATAAAACACAGTGGTATTTCTGAAGCCACAATGTAGTAGCCACCTGGGATAAAATCCTGCCTGTGTTTCTAAGAACTGTGGTACCATAGGGAAGTAGTGATGTAAGAGCTGGTGGAAGTTTTTGATAAAGAAAACTACCTCTCATAAGTTACACGCAAACGAAACCAAAAATTAACGAGCTCCATAAAGCAATTAAAATCCAAAGTGTAATACAGATGTAATGACTCAACAGCCTGATCATTGCTCTCATAAAACCACCCTCATAATGCATGGCCCGAGTCTCCTCGCCTTGATATCACCATAAAATTAAGCAGCAAATTGAAATTCTCAATCAGTGGGATTTCACTGATAGAAAAGTTATAAGGCAGGAGAAGCAGAGCCAAGGGCTGGGCACTAAGAAGCCTCACAAGAAACCAGATCTGTGCACCACAGGATGTCTGAGCTTGGCTCCATCAGGTGTCCCGGTAGGAGCCAGAGGGCAGCTATCAGCATTGCACTGTCTGCACACTGTGTGCTGCTTTATCAATCCCACCCTCTAAAGATAATTAAATGGGCACTGTCACTCACATCCTAGAGGCAAAGCACATCCCTCCTGTCAGTGAAAAAAAGCCTGGAACATTCTCCAGTGGGTAAAAAAAAAAAAAAAAAAAACCAAAAAAAAAAACACAAAAAACAAAACCTACAAACAAAAACAACACCCACCCCAAACTACAGAAGGGAAGGAACACCATCACCATGTAAACCCCTGATTTCTGCATTTTAAACCTGTCTCATTACTGGGTGGACAACCCTCCTTTTTCCATCCTACCCTCTGCACTGTAATAGAATACTGCTTACAACTTGATGTGATTCAGCCTTAAGCGAACATTCTCATTCTAGACTTGCACCCAGCTGAAAAGTTTCAAAGATGTTGTTAGACTCAATACAATAAAACAACTGTCCTTAGTCTCCCAGATAACAAGGCTTTTTTAGTGTTCAAAATAACCAATACACATTCCATGCATATTTAAACATATCTTTGTATTATTTCTTTATAAAGACAACTTTGGTCCTCACAAAAGAAGCTGTTCATGGTCTTGGGTAATGCAGAGTATATTAATTGGGCAATACCTCACACTTATTTTGGAATGCTAATTCGGACAGAGCCCAGCTCTCACTGCACCCACTGTCACTTGCTGACTCTTTAGAGGGGTGGCAGTGAATCAGGAACACAACAGCACATTTGTGAGGTGAATTTCAAGCATGCTTGGGTGCCACAGTATGGCTTGAGCAGTGACCCTTAACCAAAGCTGATGGGTTGAGATTTAACCATCTAGTTTTAGATGGTAGATGTCATTGGCAGTTTAGGATCAGCTTTTAACTTTGGATGGAATAAGAGTTCAAAAATTAACTAGATACCCCCTGCCAGTATCCACCACCAAGCCTCTGCCAGGAATGAAGCAGCTCTTACCCTCTGCTTATGCAGCTCATATCAAAGTTACCCCTCGAATTTATGATATTAAAGAGTCCATGCTACGTAATAATTTGGGACACTGCCTGCCTGCAGAAAATACAAGCAGCATGTTTAAACAAATGGAACGACCCATGAAGCATAAGCCTTCCCAGCTCGGGTTGGAAGAGAGCAGCCCAAAGCAGCCGAGGATTTGCATAGGCACAGCCTCAGGAATGGCTTCAGGAGAGCCCGAGGGAGGGGTGCAGTGGCATCTGAGGAAGGCTGAGGAGAGAAAGTGGAACCTGGCTCAGGCACCACCCTGCAGTACAAGCAACTGGAAGCATCAGCAGTGCCCTCTGAAGCTGGAGATTGCTCAAGGAGCTCCGGGATTGAATGGGGCAGCCTAGGGCTGCTCCTGCTGTGTGCTGGTTGGCACTGGCTCCTCAGGGCCACAGAGCCTGCTGAGCCCTCTGTACTTGCCCCTGGGACTGCAGGGGCTGGCTCAGCAAGGCTCTGGTGCTTCAGGCTGAGAGCAGCCCCGTGGGAAAAGGCATGGCTTTACAGCACCTCCCAATCTACACTTTAACAAAGCCTGCCATAGCCCCACTCCTTTCCTTCCCATCAGTATTACCAGGATCAGAACTAGCGTTGTCACACCCTTGCTATCCTCAGCAGTTTAAGTACATCACTTTGCCAGAGTTACTTTGTCCCAGTTAAAGCCACCAGCAACATACTGTGACTTGCAATACCACCTCCCCTTCGGCTTCCTTAAGGCAGCCTTACATTGCCTTCCCTCTTTCTCAAAATGAGATTTGGTTAAATCAAAGCAAGATCAAACACACAGAACCAGAAAGACCCTTCTTTCCTTTAAATACTTTCCACTGAAAACAGACAAGTATTTTTGGCAACTGGTGTTTTTTACAAGCTGGACCACTGCATACAATTCTAAAAAAGACCCCGTTCAGTTTGATTATTTATGTGCTCCTTACACAAAAAGATGCACTGAAACAGACAGAAGCTCCCACAACCATGAGCACCATCCCTGCAGCTCAGGTGAGGACTCTGGGCACTGCCACCTCCGCTGACACATCCTTTCTCACCGCTCGGGAAACGTCACTATTGACCCCAGCCCTTATTTCCTGCTACTCCCTCCCTGTTGCAATGACATTCCCAGCAAGAGCTTTAAATAACAGCCTGGGGTACAAGGAGAATGACTAACTCTTTACATTTCCAGTCACACACGGTGATCTCCCAACAGCAACAGCACTGACAAGCCCTTCCTGCAATATTCTATTTAGCAGACTTTTTTTTTCTGCGGAAAGATGCTCGTAATCATATCTTAGAGCAATTAGAAACACAAATTGTTTTTCCCTTTCTCCTCCCAGGCACTGACTGGCTGTGCCCTTGAAGTAGAGCCAGCCCAGCCAGGACAGGTAGGGCCAGCTGCCCCAGGGAGCAGGAAGGGCTGAGGCCCCAGGGGACGAGACCTCGGCTCAACCTGCTGGGAGTCAGCAGGATTGCTCTGCAAACGAGGGCTCAGGCAGGAATGGCTGGGTCAGGAGCAGATGAAACTAAGGAGATGAGCAAGACAGGATGACTTTTAAATGGGGAAGAACATCCCAGTGGCCAGGGCAGGTGACAACTCACGGTGAGAAGATGCTGCCCTCATTAAGGCTCAGTGTTTTTCAGATAAGGTTTACTGGACAGGTACTGGGGAGCAAAGCACCCACCTCACATGAGAAAGTGGTTCTTCTAATAGATGGTAAATAGGGGCACTGGAAACTTATTTTTATTGCCTTCGTCTCACACTCACCCATGAGAACACTACAACAGTCTTTATGACTCCAAGAAACTTCAAAATGTTTATACTAAAATCAGCGTGATCCCTCAGCTAAAAAATTACACTTCCAATTTTATTAAAAACTAAAAACACAATGATTTGCTCACATTCACATAATTCAAAGGAACAGTCCTTCTCTGGCAGTTCCCTAAGCTCAGGAGTTTATACTAGCAAACAAAATGAGTGCTGTAGGTTGAAGCTACTCTTTGATCTGCTAAATAAATCCATAGTAAATTCAGGTTCAATTACAGTATTCAAATTTATGACATCCACAGTGCTTTATGAAGTTAGTGACAAATGCCAGTTTCACATAGAAAACATGTATTAACCTGCACAAGCCACAAAAAAAGGAAAAATCAATTCACTCTATACAGATGTATCAAAATGTACTTTGACAGTTTTATGCAGTCTTTTACTGTATAAAGTAATGTATTTACAACATTTGTCAATACATTTGATTGCAGCTGTAGATACTGTGAACAACTCACTGTTGCAAAGAAATTTCTAGTTTGATACCCTAAAAAGTAGAATTTGCTTTACTGATACACCTACATGCATATATTCACCAATGCGGTCATTGTTACTGCCAAAATTTCATTTGCATGCAAAATACCTCTGGTGCAAATTACCAATAACATAAGGGAGCCCATGAAATGTTAAAGACTTCAAAGGATGAGAGAAAAACTATTTGCATTTTGGGCCTGATCCAAAGCACATTAAAGTCAAGAGGAATCTTCCCACTGGCCGCAACAGATGTTCTGACTTGAGGAAGTTTTGATGCAAGTCATTGACATAACAGAAGACCAGCAAGACCACAAAATCCACTTTCTAAAGAAACTGAAAGTTAACTTGGCTAAATACTGGTTTACTGTGTGGCAGTTGTCTCTCAGTTTCTCCCGGGGCAATCTCTGCTGCCTCTCCTGCTGTCCACAGCACATCTTTCTCTTTGATAGCCCCCATTCATTCACTTTTTACACCTAGACTTTCTACTCTCTTGTTCATGGCTTTTAATTTCTTCCTTGCTCTGCAGATACATAACTTCACAAGAATGTTGTTTAATTCCACAAAAGTGACTTATGAGACAAGTATCTAGGCAGGACAATACAAAAACTGTCAAAATATGTTTTGATAGATCACTACCTACAGAGCATCAACTGCTTTAGGTCCTTGAAAAACAACTAGTGGGTCTCAAAAGATGTACACTGCTAGCTGCTCTCATCTGTTGGAGAATAATCAGCTTAATCAATGTTGCTTCAGCAATCTCTGTTCTATTCCATCTATGTTTTAGGTGCAACTTTTCATATGGCATGCACATCATAATGGCTCCTACTCCAGGGCAGAAAAAAACCTGCTCACAGAGAGGACAGGGAACACAGCATGGTAAATGAAAACAAGTGACTGGACTTGCAACAGTGCAGGTACCAGGCAGATAAACAATAGCATGTTTATTTACATAAACTTTAATAATTTATTCCTTTTAGGAAGGAACATTTTTCCTAGTGTAACCCAAAAAAGAAATGAACCAGTAAAAAGAGCTTGTCTCTAGCACAAACATTATTAGCAAATGCCATATCTATTCCATGTGTGTCACCAGTAGGCAAAAAACAAACCCCTGCAATAAAAAAAAAATAAAAACCAACAAAAACAAACAAGAAAAAAAAAGTACTAGGACATAATGCACATTTTTCTTCCTCTCTATACTTCAAAATCATAAGCACTCCTCATATTTCACTGTAAAAGGTTTTATTTCTTGGTTCCTGCAGCTCAGGTAATGATATCGTAACTCAAAGGTGGTGCAAGGCTCACTATAGCTCTGACCTCGTAAACAATTTTAATATCCCTTCTCCACATCCTAACAGATATAGGACTGCACCTGAGCAGACAATATCTCCTCAGGAGTTACTTGTTTATTCAACTCATAAGTGAGCACATGTGCTCCACATTAAAACCAAGCTGGATGCAAAGAGAAGGCTTCCCTTGGCATAAGGGGACCATCTTTCCACAAGCTGAGATACATCTGCCAAGTACCTCAGGTGCACAGGAGGGAATGCAAAACTAAGCCAAAATACAGCACAGACCCACAAAGCAGGGAGTGAGCCCCACTCCTGCTGCACACCTCTGCTCTGGGCTGTTCCCTGTGTCCAGGATGGCTCCAGACTGAGGAGAGCAGTGCTGCTGCAGCAGGGCCAGGGGAAGCACCCAGGCAGAAGCAGCATTTCTGCTCATCTTTCCAGGGTGAGCCAGTAGCAGACACTTCATGGCTACTCCACAGCATCCCTGACTTTCTCTATCATTACCACGGCTCAGATGCTCAGAGGGGACACTAAGGCCAGTAAAATGAAGCCATGAATCTCATATGTAGGGCCATGATTCACTGGAAAAACCAGGGCCTGTCCAGGATCCCTCTGGCTCCATGAAGGACTGGAACAAACAGAGGCACCTGAAGAAGGTTCTGTTTAGCTGGAAGTAGCTGGTTAAACTGGAAAGCTGAACAGCACAGCAAGAGCTCTAGCAGCCAAGAGACCTCTTCAGACTGAAAAAGTTTCTCTTGAGGGAAAGAAGTCAGGAGACAGTATGATCAAGTCTCTTTCTAGGTCAGAGCTCAAGAGCTGCTTTTCACCTGTAAGACAATGGTGATCCCATAACAACTGGACAAGAACACTTACCACAAGAGACATGGGGAGAGATGATCCCAGTCAGCCTATTCCCAGCCCCACAGGAGGATAACCTATACTTAAACCATGCTACTGGATGTCTAACTTATTCTGAAAACCCTCTGATACTGAGATTACCTTACATTCCTGGGCAATCTGCACTGGCACTACAGATCTCAGCAACTATGATTTTTTTGGGGGGGGTTCTAACCTAGTATTTTGTTCTTGCAATTTAAGCCCATTTTTTCTTGCCCTATTTATCAGCTCCATTTTTACAGCCAAATTCTGTGCACCTCTCCTTAAAGAAGAAAGGTGAGAGACATTTCAAGATATCTTCAACTTTAAGCAATTCCAACCTTTGAACTCCTAAAAGTAAACTGGACAGTAAGCCCTAACTTAGGCAGAAGGGATGCCCTAGTCTCCTAAGTCTGCTTAAGGGCTACAAATCCATCAATCAAGGTCTGGACTACTTAGAAAGCCAATGCATAGTGTTTTAATTATTTCCTTCTGGAGTAAGGCCAAAATAAGCTTGTTGATGTGAATAGGTAAAACAGAATCTACTACTTTCTGAAAAATCTCTTTGAGAAACAAATTGAGAAGTGCTCTCAAAAAAATATTTCTCTTTATCTCACAAGGTGGACTTTATTATTGAAAGTCTGCCTGCAAGACTCATGATGCTGAGCTCAGGGCAATAAACAATTTATTTTGAGAAATCACAGACAGACTGAATGAAGATACAGGAACATGAACATAATACAGAAAGAAGGCACAGGTCAAATCAGCACTGAGCCATCTTGATAGTATCTCTATAAAGCATCAGTAATGATTAATAAGCTTGAATTTATGCCATACTTCTGGCTCTTCAGAAGGCTTTTACATAAAAGGCAGCAAGAAAAAATACCTGGCAGAGGATAGGGGCTATTTTCCAAAAACAGTAATGAAGTCTAATTTTCTATTTCATTGGCACAACCCATTCATAGCCCCACTATCTGGCTGACAACTTCCCTGGACATAATCAATCAGAACAGTGGCACCAAGCAGGGCCAAGTCTCCAGACGGTGGAGAATACTCCTAGGAAACATTAGGAACCTTTTTCCAATTCTTGCCAACACTCTGGCAGGGGAGAGGAGGAGCTTTCACCCTTTTAATCATAAAGAGTTGTAGGTAAATTGTCAGAGTATCACACTTCTACATACACTTCAGATTTTTTATAATGGGCAAATTCTGCCTTCTTCTATAATCTGACAACCCCTACTAGCTCTGAGTGACATAGATATAGTATTTGACCTAATTGCATTTTAAAGCCCAACTAAGGTTCTTGCACTCTAAGCTGAGACAGACAACTTTTTTTCTACTCATGAGTCCCTGTGACACAATACTTCTGACACATTGCAAATTTCTGAAGAATTATTTCTTCCAAACAAGTATCTTCCTTGTTATTTAGCCAGGCTGAAGGGCAGTTCACTGTCATTTATGGCACAGGCACAGAGAGGAGTGAATAACAATTACTCAGCATTTGTTAAAGCAAAGGCCTCACCTTTAATAATTGCACAGTCACATTTCTTTCCACAGGGTCAACCAGAACTCTGGAAAGGAGACTTGCTGATTGACACAAATATGTTTGTATTTCAAAGGGCAAACTACAAAGTCAAATAAAAGGCAATGTTTGCACAAGAGTTAACTTTGTCATTCGGCATTCTCAAAGAGCTCAACAATCCCATGAAAAATGTCTCTCCTTTGCTACACTACATTTTTGACTCAAACTTTAATGCAGGTGTACAGAGAGGTCAAATTAGCATAAGTGCAAAAGGCTAGCTAAACACACAGCCACAAGAAAGAAGAGTTAGTGGCAACCTTTAAAGAAGCAGGGGAATATGGTGGGCAGAACTCCTGCCCCCCATATCCCCAGTGAGTTGGGAGCTGCTAAAAACTCAGCACAAGTTAGAGCAGCAGGGTCCTCTGCACAGACAGAAAATACAATGCCCAACCAAACAGGACAGAGGGAGGAGATCTCCTTTTGACACTCTCATACCCCAATTACAGTTCATCCTGAACTAAAAACACCAGTTCTGCACAGTCACCGCCTCAGCACAGCCTAATAGGAAGGAGATGAGATAATAGGGCCACATATTGCTCTTGGGACTGCACCACTCCTGTTAAGACAAGGACAGGTCCTTGCAGTGCTGGACCAACCCACAGGGCACCTCCACCAGCCTCTGTCACAGCCAGGGCTGCTCTTCCACAGTGGACAAGGTCTCCTGCCCTTTTCTGGAGCTGCCCTCCTTGGCAAAGCTGTGGCCGTGCTCCTTTCCCTTCTGCTGCTGTGACTGTGGGTGGATTTTGTTCTCCCTTCTCTCCCAAATCAAAGAATTCTAAAGCTAAAATGGATGCCTTCACAGTGCCCACAACCCTTTGAGCTCACTTTCCCAAGCTATTGGGTGTGTTGAATTCAAGGTTACCAAGTGCATTAATTCTGGGCACATTAAAACTGGGCACCAAGAACACGTCTTCAAAGAGCCACGGAGAACTTTACGGTGAATCAACTAAATGGATAAAGGATCTACACAGGGGTAGATTCAGACAAAAAGGATGGAAACAGACCTGGAAACAGGTAATTGATGATGCTATATACACTGACTTTACCCCTTGAGCTGATTGCTTTCAACATTCTTCCCCACACAGAGAAGCCTTTGAACCTCAAAGCATTACAGAACTGTACATTATCAGCCACATGTACAGGCATGTGTGTTGCACTCAGTACCCACTGAAATGTCATGTCCAGCCTAAATACTTGGATCCAGTATTTTCATCTTGTATGGATTTTTGGAAGTAGTCCAAGTTTGGGCCAGCCTGACAGAACTGCACCTGGGAGTAGCAGAGGTTTCTAACATGCCATGGGAATGACTTTAGCAACAAACCACCAAAAAAGTTCTCTCACATTAAGTGTAACTATTGCTACTCTAAGATTAAATATTACCTGGAAATTACACTCATTAACTGCAGAGTCCTTGATTAATGAGCAGGTGGAGTGCACACAGGGACCTGGTCCTGATTTCAGCTGTCGTATTAGCTCTACCCTGGACACTACTGATCACCACAAAAATAAATGAGGAAATCCAAGAACTAATTATGAGTGGACAAAATGTGTCAGCCTAATAACTGTGTTAGGGTACTTCAGAGATTAAGGGAAGGCTGGCAGATGTGCAAGATGCAAATCTTTTTAGCCACTAGAAAGAAACAGCAACAGAACTCTGCTATATCTTCTGGTATCTCTGGTGAGTGAGACCGCAGGAAGCCTCTCAAGAAATAATCTCCATTTCAGAACAGCTCCAGAGCTATTTTGATTACTGTAATCATTTGTTCATTGTCTTAACAGTGGTGGACAGAGGAGGAGTCTCTGATGCTCCCCACACTCCCAAGGCAGGGGCTGTCTCTCCTCGAGGAACAGGCACTGGGCTCTACCAAAGGCCCAGGGAGGGAGGTCTGTATCAGTGAGCAGGAGAGCAAAGAGCAAGCCAAGGACAGGAGAGCATCCCACGCCAGCTCCTGGAGGGTGCTGCTGCAGGTGTGCAGGCAGGGGAAGCCAGAACCACCTTGTGCAGTTTGTCGGCAAACACAGCTGGATCTAAGCATCTCCTGCTACACTTACCCAGCAGCCAATGCCTCCAAGCATTTCTGTTAAACAGCAGGGACTGCCCACACACCCTCTTTTTAATTTCTGTTTACTTGTCTCTTCAAAAAGCCCAAAGAAATCTTCTACACACAACAGCTAAGTACAACAAAACTCAAGCACCTGAAGAGGAGTTCAGCCAACTTGTGCCCTACAATTGATCTTTCTCTCCATTTCTCCCTCCACTTTCCTTATAATGCTGTTGATAATTACACAAGCTGCCTGATCTTCCCAAAGCTATCAATTCCCTCAAACCCATTTTCAAATTGCCATCCCTGAAAGAGGCTGGGCACCAGATCAAGTAGTCTCAGCTTGACACAGCCCACGCCACTATTGATGGCTCCCCTGAAATGCCGGGGTGCAGCTGGCCAGACCCCGAGGAAAGGCTGCCAAGACCCAGCCCCTGCAGAGATCAGGCGAAGGGAAAGTATTGATCCTCTCCTTTTAACATGGTAATTTACCCAGTGGCTGCTTCAGTCATTGCCGGGCTGGACACTTCAAAAGGAAACTATTTTCAAAGCAGGGATGTCTTTTTCAGCAGCAGAAAAACTTAAACTGAAAACAAATGAATTCAAGCCCCAAGTTCACAGAAGCACTCACAGGTATTCTTCAGCTCCCCAGACAGAGATGTTTGATGTATGGAAAGACAGACCTGTTAATTAGGGTTATTAAAATGTGCCCTGGCAAAAACCCTCTGGGATTTAAAATAAGAAAATCCACACCCTCTAAGTGCACGCTTTATTTTTGACACAAGTACAAGCTATCTTTATATTATTCAGTCATAACCTCTAGAAGTGTTCCATTGATTCCCCCACACACGGGCTTCTTAAGAGAAGAATAAAATGTATTTAAAATTAAATTTCGGTAATTCAATTTCTGTAATTCAGCATCAACTGCAGAACATTTTGGCCTTTCTTAGCATTGATAATGGGGGAAAATAAAGGCAATTGTTCAATCCCTTCAGGCCGCTGAGAACACACAGCAAGGCCAGACAAAACCCTGGTGTGACAGAGACATTATTAAAGTATTTTGGGAAGCAGCAGCGTTATTGACTGACGCCTTTGCTACCAACCTTTCAATCACGGGCTAAATACACTGCGAGGAATGGATACAATGGCAGGGTTTAATTAACGGTCTGGGCAAGTACTGAAATGTTACATTACACAAGTTTTGCAGGCAGAACAGAAATCAATTCAGTGTTTTGCATCAGTGTTTGCGGCTCGCATCATGCTCCTAGGAAAACCTGCTATGAACTATGAAAACCAGGAGTGCTCCCCAAGCTAAGGGAGATAACGAGCTGTAGTTCTGACCCACAGCATGTTATCCTGTTCGCAAAGATCAAAGAGCCAAAAGCTTGAATTTGCCTTGAAATATGTCTTGATTTCCACATGCAGGAAGAGCTTAAGTCACCAAGCTCAGCCTGCTCCCTCTCCTCTGGACCCCTGGTCCAGGACAGCCACAGCCCACTGAGCCCAGGGCAGCACCAGCCACCCCCTCCACACTCATATGCCCTGGAAAAGGAGGGAATTTGGGATGCTGCTGACCTCTAACCCCTGGCTGCAGGAGACAAAAAGCTGCAGAGAGAACAGGAAAATGGGGAGAACTGACTATCAGCCTGACCTTTGCTCTGGAGCAGGCAGCAGCATCTCAAACTCATTCACAGAAACAAGGCATGAGGAGATAACAGCAGAAAATATAGGCAAAATGGAACTTGCTTCCTTGCCACTAAATTGTCAGCTTTATGGGACTTCATGCTGAACAGTATGAAAAAAAATCCAATTTGCTTTGAAGCGCATTAGTCTAACATCCTAATTATTGTTTACATTGCCATTTGCCTTCTATTAAGAATTGAATAATTACCCAGCACTCCATAGTTTAAAAATACAAGCAAACAGGATTATCTGGGTAATTAAGACACTGTACTGCAGCTTTGTAGTGGGGCTGTACAAAGCTCTCACATATACAAGCAGAAGCAATAGGTATTGATCGCCGTAGCTCAAATGATGTTTTAAGGATGTGTAAGATGGGTCCCTCATTAGGAAAAGGTGAGCAAAAACTTTTGACCAGTGAGGAGGGGCAGAAGCTATCTGTAGCCAAGACACTTCAGCCTTCACTCTGGTCTTATTTCAGTCACAGACATCCTGTGTGCCTCTGGGAAAGTTACCCAGGCTTCATCCCTCCATCCTCTGGCTGCTACAGTACTGGAGCATCCTTCCTCCTCCTCCTCCTCCTGCCCAGGACACCCCACCTTTGCCCAGGCTGCTGAAACTGCTGCCCCTCCACAGCCTGAGCTGTGCAGCACCAGGCTCCCAGTGAATAATAAAGCCTGTTTCCCAGCACACCTCTTTCACTGAGTTTGTACAGATTAACTCAGCGTTAGTGAGATTTAAACCCACCCATCTAAGGGAAGTATAGAAAGCAGATCAGCAAATGGGTTTTTTCCTAGGCATCCATGACTAAATGAGCCAAAGCAAATACCAACTGTATAGTATAGCTTTTTTTCCCTCCAAACCTTAATAGCCCATCCATATTGTACTTTGAACAGCATGACCTCCCCTTCTGGATGACTATTAGGACAAAAGCAAAGTTTTTGCACGTTCCTTTGTTGTTTTAAAGAGCCTTTCCTCCATTTAATTATGCCACCAGGTTTCACACTGCGCAGTTTACTACCCCTGTGAAATTACCTTCAAGTTAAACACTAATTGGACATCCAACAAAAACGAAAACCCCCCACAACCATGTTTTTCCTTCTGGTTTCTTATAGGATGTAGGCCCAACACGCTCAGGGTCCCAATTTCATACCACTGATTTATAAAGACACAAAATGAAAACCAGTCCTTTAAAGAAATACAGTACATTCATGCAGCATGTGTTCTAACTTATATCAATAAACCTTTCAACAAATCCATTCTGAACAAGCCTGTGTTTTGGGAGCATTTAATGAGCCTCAGCTTTATTTCAAGCCAAAGGCAATTTTAAGTAAAGTTGAAATAAAGAGAAGTTAAAAAGAAAAGAAAGCCACTAAAACCAAAAATAAAATAAAATATGGCTTCTCATATAATCACGAGGCTTAAGAAAGCAGAACTTTTCTCACAGATTATTTTCATTCAATAAAGAAAGACAGCAGAGCATTTCTACATGTTTACTCTACCCTAGTGCTGGGAGCCCCTTTTCACCACACTACAACCATGGGCCAAGGCCAGCCCAGACAGCAAAGGCAAGGGCACTAGCCCAGGCCTGAGCAGGTACTTGGCATAAAGCATAGGAAATGTCAAAATGTAATTGCTGCTTTTTCATGCCCTAAGTGCACACTACAGCCCAGAGGGGATCCCACCTCCTGAACTTCATCATCCCCTCACCCAGCTGAGGCTGCAGCTACAGAAGAGCTTGGTGATGGCTGGTGAACATCTGGAGGAGATGACACCCAAGGGCCTGCAGCCCCTCCAGGCATGAGAAGTGGCCCTTCCACATCCAGCCATGGTTTTGGAGGGGGTCAGGGTTTGGTCACAGCACTGTCCCACACATCAGCTGGAAGGGAGCTGCACATTGGGGCTAGAGCCCCAACCTGCCATGGTCAAGACATGAGGAACACACTGAGCAAATATTACACTGTCTCTTAAACAAAGAGATCAAAAAAATCAAAACAGAATTCATTTGCATAAAATCCAAATCTTTTGAGCTCTGCATAAACAGAAGAAGATTTTGGCTGGCGTTTCCAAAGGAAGCTCTTATCTCCTTTGTGAAATGGGGAAATGGGTGTGCTACTTTGCATGAGGGTGTATACAAAAGATGTAAATGAGGAATTTGCTGCATGCAAAAGGCAAAGTGGCCGACAGCTGCCAATCCCCATTCACAGAGAGCTTCCCCAGTCTCTAGCAGGAGGAAGGAGAAGAGAACCAACATGTTTGCTTCCCAGGGAGGTGAAGCAGGCTCTGAATATTCATAAAATGGCCGTTTAGTCATGGGAGTGTTAATTGTCTCTGATTCACAAAACTGTGTGACCTCACCTGCTCCCTGCAACACATGAAAAGGATGTCACATAATGGGACGAAACCAGATAAGATATTTATCTCACAAGTTTGGGGGGCTTTTTGATGCAGTCTCAAAAGCCCTTAGAGTACTGCAGAGCATTTCTTTAATCACCACTCACAAGCACAATACAGACCAAGCTCAGTGGAGCATATTATTAGACAGATAATAACCCTTACCCAGCCAAGATCTAAATACTGAATTCATCACACACTGGTTGAGTTGTCTGGAAAGTTTTGGTTTGTTTTTTTTTTTTTTTTTAATCCTAAGAGAACACACAAACCAGAAGACGGGCTGGAAGTTCCATAAAAGACTATCCAGACCTACCATGAAATTCATTACCACCACAAAGCTCATCTGGCTTTGATTCTGAGGACTGTGCTTTTCACCAATAACACACAGACTACGGACCAGATACTGCTCTCCTGTGTACTAGCAGAAATCTTGTCAGAAATTCAAAAGGAAGCAATCGCAGCCTTTCTCCAAGCAATACATGAAGGGACAATTGTTTGACAGCTGTAGCTTGACTTCTGAGGAGGCCAGGCAGGAGAAAAGCAATAGAGTTCCTGCAATGACATTTAAATGCAGATTTTGAAATGCACCAGGTGGCACAAGAAAATCACAGAGGGAGTAACCCTTGGAAGATCTATTGAGCTACATGAGAACATAACCAAATCAGCAGAGAAGAGAACCAACTAAATTTGGTGCAGACAGACTGTGTTTCAGTATCGCTCCCAGGCCCCGCCTGTAGCTTCCGTCTTCTCAGCTCCTTTTAAAACGTAACATGTTGAGTCTGTGCATTTTTTCCCCTGCCAAAAATAATCAACCTGAAAAAAATCCTTCTGAAATCTCAAATCTGCACAGTCTTAGTCACCCTTCTGATCACCCTTTTGTGCAGACAGACTGTATATCTAGTGCTATTTTGACAAAAAAGTTATCTATGGCTAAAATGGGAAAGTACACACAAATTACTTTACTTCCCCACCCTTAAAAACCCACCATCCAAGAATCTTATCACAGAAAAACATATAATTAGACTGTGCACTTCTGATGCAAACTGAACTGCTGCTTCCAATGATCACAGCCACTCTTCAAAGCCTCCAAGATAAAAAGAATCTTATCATTCAAATTATTACTTCTTAGGGATGCTCTTATCAAAGTTCGAAGGAAAATTCTAAAAACAGCAGTGATATGAAACCAGGATTGAGCCATATTTTAAATGACACTGGATTTTCTGCCAATTGGCCAATTCACAACTCAGAAAAAGCAAGTGTAGATGAAGACAAAGCTGTTGGCTCTCATAACCTTTACAGTATCACAGTAAAAATCTCAACTGTCTCACATATTTATACTAAATGGCAGGTCTAAAATTGAGATTTGTAATTTCACAGCATCAAAATCATCACAGATGGCTACAGTCTATTGCTTCTTTAATCTGTCTTTTCTCCCTTCCTGCTTGTTTTACCCCCTCCTCCTTTGAGTTAGAAAGATATGTGTTTTATCATAAGGAAATCATAACTAAATCCAAACCACGTTTTATTAGTGTGTAACAAAACAATTTACATAACAATGATGTGCACAAGTAAAGTTTAAAATTACTTTATGTCTCAACTTCGCCCTAAAGCACTAATTGCTTTAGCCTTGAGATGTGCCACTATTCGGAATACTTATCTTCCATCAATATTCCATATTCATATTCTCCTAAATGGATAGCCACTAACATAGAACTTTTTAGGGAGAATAAACAGAATAAAAATAGCAAACAATTTTTGGCTTCTAATTCACAGCTACAAGTTCATCTGCAAGCAAAGAATCAGTTCACGTAAAATTTCAGCTGATCAGCACCAATTTTGCAGAACCACTGCCATGACACACCTGTGAAGCTTCCCAAATAAATATGGATTAAGTACTTTGCTCCTTTTCCTTCCTGTCCCAGGTTTTTGTATTTATACATACACACACACACTTATGGATGTTCAGTAAGACAATCATCATCAATAAAGTCAAGTGGGAAGAGAAATAGCAGTCAGAGAAAGGACAGTTTTTTGTCATCATATTCAAACACCTCCATACCACCGACACAATTTTTTAAAAATCCCATTTGAGGTCAGAAAGTCATTAACTCCCACTACAAGAACTTTAGATGTGAAAAGGCTTTCCATTAACGCTTCCCACACATACATCAGAAATTAGGCAAAAGAATCTCAAGGAAAATATATTATTTAAAGATTGGGAGGGTGAGTGAACTTGAAGCAGCTTGCAGGACAAGCCAAGGGCCAGCTGGTCTGTCCCAGCACTGTGAGGCAGGGAACAGGTCCCAGGAGAGAACAAGGAGCTCCAACATAGACTGGGGAGCTCTCAACAAGTGCAAAGTCCCAACCCACTGGCCCAAACTATTCCTGCCCACTGAGCTTTTGTTAAACATTCAAGATCTTAATCAATCCTAACTCTGACCCCAGGATCACAGGGGAAGATGGATGAGGAAACGGACAACCCCTGACCTTTTGTTGTATTTGTCCTGCCACAGTCAACCTATTGAAAAACAACTGAGGTGGAACCTGCTCACCAGCTCCCGTCCCAGACCAGAGCCCTTTCACAGCCTTTCCCAAATTCAGTCTCTTCCCCTGCCCCCAATCCTCTGTATCAAAACCACAGGAAACCTTCTCACTTCATCCTCCTCCTCCCCTCCAAAAACCTGTCAGACCAGAACATTAGCTAAACGATTAAGTTAAGAGTGGAAAGAAAAGAGGAAACCTCATTCTGTAGTGTCAAAGGCCAAACTGCTTTAACAGCCTCACTGGAAACCAGAGAGAAGCTGCACAGTTCTAGTAAGCTTCATTAATTCATCAGGAGGAGCTTCCCAGTTCACTGTTCTGGCTGGAGAATGGCAAATGTGAGAAAAGGAAACCACAAGTAACAGCTGATGAAATGGGTTTAGCACTCTCAGTTATGCACTGGCTGGAACGGTCCTGAAATGACTAGCACAGGCCAACTTCATTTTGGAGCCCAAGAGACAGAGCATTTCTAACACCTTTGTCAACATGGCATCACCTGATCTTCCTTTTCATTGGGAAATGTAGAATTGGGTTTCCTGAGCCCAAACATCCCCAGGTGCAACTGACAGCCTTTAGGTAATCTGACAGTCATCCCCAAGGTCTAGTCCAACACTACAAAAATAAATTTAAAAAGCATGCCACTATAACCACTGCCCATCTGCAAAACCTCAAGAGATTTCCCCTGAACAACACAGGATTTGTTGGACAATTAGCTCACCAGACCTGGGCCACTGACACTGAAAAATGGATGACCTGTGTCAGTCAGAGTGACCTGGTGCTGACTTAACAGTCCTTTAGGAGAAGGTGGAATCATCTCTGTGCAATAAACCAATAAATGCTTCCCCACTTCACTTTCTCCTCTCACAACCCAGGCTGGTAAGGTGTCAGGAAGTTATTTATAACTTTGCTCAGAAGTTACTGAGCCATGAGAGTAACAGCATCTCCCCATACCATCAAGGGTTCCCTTGGCACCACCCAGGCAGTGCCACAGCCACAGGTTCACACACTTCATGACAAACAGGCTTTCAGGTTTCCGCCTCACAGGATGGACAAACAAACAAAAAAAAAAAATCAGAGTATTTTATTCCAGACAAGATGCCCTGTCGCTGTTGCAGCTCATCTTTCAGTCCTCTGGCAAATTTCAGCCCGTGGCAATTTTGTTGCCACTATGCCACATTAGGCTTCTGTCACAGCACAAAAAAACTCAGGAAAGTAAGGCTGAAGTTCACACATAGCAGTTCTTTCCTACCAAAATTTAACTTCAATGCATAATAATGAACTTCATATTGACTGTAAATTACCACTTAAAAGAAATCAAATAGGACATGCAAAAGACACCATTCTTTTAGGAGTCCATCACAAAAGCAGCCAGTTACTTGCTTTTCTAACTTGTTCTCAGTCTCAAGATGATAAAAATGCTCTAGTAAAAAACACACCAAGAAGATGAGGCAACTGACTCCACAGAACCTTTTCTAAAAAGATGGTTCCAAATCCCAGAAGGAGCTGAGCACCTTCAATTCAGCACCCAGAAAAATTAAGCTCACTGACCTGTGCAAGAATCCATTTAAGTTTGATCTTAATTTATGCTTACATGAGCAAGACTTTCAAAGCAGAGGCTGAAGATATTTTATTTATAAACTCTCTTTTCTCCTTCTCTAACCTTCTACAGCTTCTTTATCCAGAAAAGGAAGGCAAAGAGAATATAGGTATTGAGGTTTTTTCTTTTAAGCCAATCTGTCTTTTATACAAACTTTAATCCCTAATTCTGCAACACACAGGAGGGGTGTGGGAGGGTGGGAGGTTGGGATGGGGTGGAGACCTTTAGCATTTCTAAGAGTATCCTAGCACCTCTTTTATTTAAGTGACAATAGAGACTCTCTGAGAAATGAAAATATTTAACAAAGGCAACAGTGTCAAATATCAAAGGGTATTTAGTGCTAAAAACTTGCAACAAGTAAAACACCGAAGATTTCCACTTCCTAAAGTGGGAGACTAATCCAACTAAAACTCCTGTCCTGCCTCCCAGACTGGTTCTTAAGCAACTGCATTATCCAAAGTCAACTTTGCCAGAATTTTCTGTGTTTAACGAAGTTCCCTTGAAAGATTTGTCTCTTCAAATAATGGTAGCTCAACTGCACTGCTTTGCAGTCATCCACATTTTGGTGATTATCACGAGCCAAATCAAATTTAGGCGTCTGCTAGAAAATGTGTTTCACCTTCTGCCTATTACAGCACCATCATTTGTTTTGCATTATATAATTCTTAGCCTTGCCACCTGGAGCTATTGGAGTTCTTCATTAAACCCCTCTGTCCCACCACATCCCACAGGGCTGCTAATCACTGGCTTTAGTCCATTTACTCTTCAATTATGCATTCCACTAAGCCCTAATGAACAGTACAATATGGCTCGTCCTACCTTGGCATTCTCCGTTGCGCTCCTCATAGCCAGCATTGCACAGGCAGTTGCCAATGGGCACCAGCCACTCGCCATCTGCCCCACAGTACATTTTTGGCACATCCTTCTCCTCCGAGTTGTTGACACAGGAGCCTCGAACCTCCACCAGAGAGGAGGTGTCAGCCCCGGTAATGGTGTCTGGAAACTGCGCCAGGTTCCGCACCGTCAGCGGGCACTTCTTATAGAACACACGCACAGAGACCAGAGCAATGCAGGCCCCCACGTCCTGAAAAGCCAAATAAAACCCCTTCTTGCTGAGCGGGCCCACGTCCCGGATCTCTGTGTTCAGCTTCATGATCCTGTCACCAATGTCCACCTGTGTGAAGCTCTCGTCAGCAGCGATGGTGTCGATCTTGGCAAACTGGCTCTCGCGAATAAAACGCTCTTTGTCGTTGTTTGATTCGTAGTAATAAAGGTTGAAAGTCTCTTTGCAAGTTCCCATGACACCCGGCAGGCTGTTGCAGTCCCTTAGCGTGAACTTGATTTCAATATAAACCCTCTGAGCCCCCTCACGGGGAATCCAATCAGTTCGTAACCAATTGTTCTGACTGGGCTCCATCACGTTGCAGACTTGGTAGGTGCGGATCGGAGTATTCTTCTCGTCCATGATGCTCACTTCCTCCCACTGCAGGGAGGAAAAGGGGGAGAAACATCCATCAGCATCAAAAGGAACAACAGAGCTTCACAACAAACAATGTGCGCTTGTTCCATTACAGGGAAACATACAAATCAACCAAAACACCACTCAGACCAAGCCATAGGCAGGACTTCAACTACTTGGACATCAAAGGAGGCATCTGTTCAGGAGAAACAAATCCCAAATCCCCTCACGCCTGGAGGAACAAGCATGTGTTTTAAGGGCCCTCTGAACCAATCCAAGAATGCTCCCTTAACTGACTAGGTTTATTTGTAGAACAGTTCAGTCCACCGAACACTGCCTAGAGTAGGGCAGACTCACAGAGCAGCACTGACCTGCAGTGTTTTCTCTGCAGCAGGTATCTCACAGATCCTGCCTTGCACCTGGGAATTTCCAACAGGTGACACAGCACAACTTAGTCACACAGAGAGAGACATCCACATTTCAGCTACCACTTAGTTTAAAAACCCTTACGCCATTCCCTTATTAATTCTCTAAGCTGCCAACTACTTTCCTGGGCTACCAATATCCCAGACAGCCTCAGTAAATTCTACTTTGGAGCAGAAATAGCTATCTACAAAGAACAGATGCTCAATTTGGGTAGCCCTTAGCGAAGGAAAAACAAGTAAAGGGACAACACCAGTCTACCAGCAACATCACCATAACTTTGTTATCCAAACAGAGTTTCTTACTAGTGGGAAGGTAAAAAAAGATTAAATACTACTCATCTTCTTTTTTTCTGGAGGAAATGTCAGGGAACAGCTAATTTCGTATTATCAAAATCCTAAAAAGGTTAGCAGAGAGGGAAAGTGCTGAAAGATAAGGACAGCAGCATTCTCCAGAATAGTTACACCCCTCAAATCAAGTTCAGGCATCTTCAGGAGTGCCAACAAGGCAACATGATTACAAAACAACACTTGTAATCCAAGGTGGGTATGGAAGGAGGAGATGCCGAAGTTCAGCATAATGAACTCAGAAAAGGAAAGCACATATACTCAACAGTTCTGAAAAAAAATGGTCAAAGTATTATCATAGACAGAAGAAAGTTTATCACAGTGCTCCACTGGCAGGGAGAGAAGGCAAAGTAGGAGCATTAAGAAAAGAAATCTTCCCAGGAAAAAAAAAAAACCAGCAAAACCACAAGCACTTCAATTTATATTATTCAATTTATCCTTGCCTATAAAAATATTAGATAATGATATGCTGACTATGTTTGCAGGCAATACAATGAAGCATATAAAATTATCCTTAGAAAACAGTGATAACTTTAAAGAGACTTCTCAGAAGTGCTTTTCAGAACCACTGAAGCCATAGCTTTGATAAACAGAAGCCTTCTTAAGATGAAGGGGCTTCTCATATAATATCCTGCATTCTTCTCACAAGAATTGCTCTTATGCAAGTGATTTTTACTTAAAAAGCTTCCAGCTTAGCTGAATCCGTTCACAGAATGACAGCAGTTAGCACCATGAGTCACTAGGAGCAGAAAGAATAATGTTTTATTTGCTGCCTAGAGATAACTGCAAATTAAAATGAAGGAGGAGGGAAATCAATACTCAGCATGTCACTCCTTTCCAGAGAAAAGGAAGAAATAAATCTTAAAAAGTCATCTATCAATGTAAAGTGTAACATGTTGTTAGTAAGAAGACAGACTTGTTTAATTTAGAGCACCAGAGAGCTAGTTTACTGTTACAATATTGTCTTTATGATCCATCACTTTCCATTCTGCTTATCTTCAGATTGCCTATGCTACCAATATTGCGTGTGGTACAAGAGAAAGGAAGAAGCAGAGGGAAATAATACTTGTTGATGGGATTTCCTTTAGTGCATTTACACAATGGAGGATGCTGCTAGAGGATTCAATAGAGACCGCTGAGGTCAACAGACACACAGCAACCGAATTCAGCAAGTTTTTGGATCTTGTTCTCAATACACCCATCTGCTGACCAACACACAAATGTACAGAGTTGGGTTTCTTATTTCATGAACACACATATACAGAACAAACCCAAGTGCATCTTTCTGACAGAGTTGAAAATAACTACAGCTCAAAATTTCCAGCCACTGTAAATGACCTGTAACTCAAAGTATGTGGTAAAAGATGTAACTTTTTGTTTCCAAGCTGAAATTAAATTTTGTAATTCAGTTCTTCCCACAGTTTAATGATGCAGATTAAAACATTCTGGGCACAAAACCTGCTTTTCAACTGTGAAATTCAAGAGTAAATCATTAATTACACTTATAATAATGCAATTCACTAATTCCTCCAGGGCTACTATATAGCTAGTCACTGCTAAATGACTATCTTTATCTCCAGCCCTTCTTATCCACACAACTCTCACACACCAGAAACAGTGTGGTTCAGATATGGAAAAATACCTTTTTTTAACAGACAATAAAATATACACAGTTAAAGAAAAAACAATGAAGAACAAATTCTTCCCAGGAAGAGAAAAGAGTTTGTTTCTGCTGCTTGAAATAAATCTGCAGCATATGAAGTAAAGTAAATGCTTTCCAAGCACTGTATCTCAGAAACAGACCATGTACTCTTAAATTTTTCACTACAGGCTTAAAAATAGAACACACGTATGTAGGTTTAGTGAAACGAGTCACGTCCACAATAAGAGCACACATTTTTCCTTCTCAAGCTTGCATGGCGCTTTCAGAAAAGACATGTGGAGAAAGGGGCAATCCAACAGCCATTAATAATATACAGCTGTCCTCTGATCATTGATTCCACTGCCGACTTATTAAAACTTGTATTTTAGGTTGTGTTTTAACACACAGCGCAGATATCCCTTGGAGAGCTGTCCAAAGAGCCCGTCTCATTAAGCCACATTTCCAGGGTGCAGGATTAACAAGGAAGCCCGACTCTCAGCGAGATAGAGCTGTACCTTTCCACGCTGTCAAAAGATGAGGGCAATTGCCTGCAATCAGCACTGAATGTGCACCGTGGGCGCTGCCAGAGGCCTGCCAATCACTTCCCCACTCTCTGAAAAACTGAGTTTCAGGGACAGCACAGTGTGCTCAGGCGGAGCACAAGCCAGGACTGTAGTCAAGTTCACCCAGAACAACAATGGGGGAGCAAAACAATCCCCCATTCTCCCATGTTATGGTTATTCAGAGCTTATGCATAATGCATCACCAGCCAACGCAGCCTCAGATTCCTTCCGCTCATTGCTGTTTCCTTAGCTCTGCTTCTTCTAATTACGAGCGGGAACGCACATACACAAAAAAAAAAAAAGTAAATTTGTAGGTTTCCTGAAGAATCCAGTGCTTTGTTGTGCACAGGTCCTGATCTTTCAGCACTTTCCTTTTTCAAACACTTTGACTTAGTTACTTCTGCTTTAGGATTCCAAGCTGCTTTTACGCATTTAATATTATAAGGATTTAGGATTTTTCTTTTTTTTTTTTACATACACGTTTAGTGTGCATTGCTGGCATTTTTTTTTGCTTAAATTGTTCATACGAAGAAAGAAAAAGCCTTTCTAATTGCTTATTAAAAGAAAGTTCCATGAAGTACAGTCTCCTCCAGATCTCAGCAACTCCAGAGTCCAGCATTCGAAGGAGTTTCCCAGAGAGGCACTGGGCACCCTGCAGGTCAGGGCACAGATGAGGGAGCAGCAAGGAGCATCCAATAATATCAAGCTAAACCAAAAAATAAAGCTACCTTGTGTGCAGCTCTCTAAGCAGAGGGACTCTAAGCCCAATAGTGGAACCTCTTTAACATCATCGCATCACCACTGGGCAGTGCATTTGAGCAGCCTTCTGTTCAATAAGATAACTGGAAAAGTACATAAAAAGAAACTCCAAGGAATCACAGTCAAGCACTGGGTGCTGCAATTTATCTGTTCAGAAACCAAAACACACGATGTTTACACCCTGAAACAGGACAACTGTCCCATCACAACAAAAGGTCTATCGTGTATATTGATCCCTACTCCTTCATCCAGAAATAGAACAGCAATTGCCCTGAACATCTCCCAGCCAAGACGGTCCACAGATAAAATAATAGCAGTCAAGAATGCCAATTCAGTCGGGAGATCACATTTCTTGTTGGTATTTCAGTTTTAAATAGGCATCTAAGCCCATGCCTCAACCAATCTCTTAATTCTGAAACCTCTTTTCTGCCCTTTTGGTTTCCACTTATTCCATGACAGAACTATCCAAAGGGAGTATAGAGTTTCTCCAACAAAGAGTAATTCACTTGGTAAGCCAGGGAAGAAATCTGACCTCCCCACCACAATCAACAATAATCGAGCCATTAGGACTCTCTGAAAGTTACTAATCACCCCCTTTACCCTTTTGATCAGATAGCGGTTTAAAACTTACCCCTCCTTCCAGGGGACTCGCTATCCACCCCAGTTCTCCCTGAACTGATCTGGAATCCAGTAAGGTAACTGCAGAAAGGTACAAATAAAAGAGATTAAATTCCAGCTGCCAAAAGGCAATATTAAAATAAATGGTTTACCTGAACGTTTCCATATGTGCGGAGCACGATCGCATCCACCTTCCACTTGAAATGAAATGTTATTTCCGAACGCGCCAATATCTTAAAAACACTTCCAAACTCCTTCCGAGGAATCGCACGCTCCTTTCCC
>JANPWX010000060.1:2576663-2822612 GCA_024734555.1 Trochalopteron elliotii | reverse complement strand
CAGCGCCATCTGGCGGGAGCAGCGGCCCCCACGGCGGCGGCTCCCCGGGGCCGGGCAGGGCCGGGCAGAGGCGGACAGGGACGGACAGGGCCGGGCAGAGATGTGCAGGGATGGGCAGTGCGGGCGGCCGCTCTCAGTGGCGCTTCCCTAGTGAGCGGCAGAAGACGGGCGCCGGCGCTCACCGCGAAGGTGCCAATCGTTCCCGCTTTTATGCACCGGGGCAGCGACCGGGCAGGGCGGGCCAAGGGGAAAGCCGGGTTCGGAGCGACTCCCACTCAACGCTAAGATCCATCGGGGCGTACAGACTGGTGCACATCCCCCTCGTCCACAACCGTACACGGGATTCGTCCGCCCGAGCCGTGCCCGGGGACACCTGTGTTGGCTGATGCCCTTCCTGTCCCCGGGAACCTGCGCTGAGCAGCCACAGCCCCGCTTTGCTTTGAACGCTCCGAACATCTGACTTCTTAAAAAATACTCCCTAAATGCGCCTTGATAACAAAATCGTAGTTTTTAGAAGCCCCCTAAGCCTTGGGTGGGTCAGACAGCCTCCGTGGCGTGAGCATCGTCCTTGAACAGTCCGTACTCACTCACAGAGCTGCCCTTGGACATGTCTGTCTGTCCGGCCTGCCGGGACAGCGCTGCGGGACCGGGGAAAACGGCGCAGCTCCCCCGCTGCCCGCCCCGTGATGCTCCGCCGCTCTCGGTACCGCTGCCGGAGCCTCGGGAAGCTCCAGAACCGGCGGTTCCCGCAGCGCCTCCCTCTGCGGGCGCCGAATGCCCCGCGCTCCCACCCGCGGCTCTTGGCCTCAGTTTCCCGCAGATCCGGAGGCGGTGACAGCCCCCAGCTCCCTTAGGGGCAGCTCCCCGGCTCCCGCAGCTCCTCTCGGCACTCCCCGCACTCCCCTCGCTCCGTGCGGGACACAGCTCCTTCCCCCGGCCGCATCCCGGCACCCCGGACTCGAGGAATCGCGCCCAGGCTCTCCGAGGATTTTTCCTCTGTCTGGGATAAAACGAATCCTTGCCAGAGTTAGCTGTAGCTTCCGCACAGAAGCCCTTTACAGGCTAGATTAGCAAAAAAAAAAAATAAAAACAACCAACTTTGAAAGGGACTTAAACTTTGACTAACAATTACGTGCATCAGGAGACACGCCTGCTCAGAATCCGCTGTTTTCTCTTTAAATCCCTCTACTTTTCCTCGACTTCAAATATCGGTGAAACATAATAGTTACAAACACAGCCTTACTGACACTTTTTGCTTAAAACATAGAGTATCTTTCACTGCTTTAGTTCCAGGTCAAGATCTAGGAAGGATGCTTTTTTTAGCTCTTAAAACTGCTGTTAAGAAGGTTTATTAACACAGTATTTACAATGAGGTTCCTATTTCTGAGGCTTGATTGTTTTCCTTAACCTTGAACATTTCTTTTGGAGCTCCCACTGGCAGAACCTTAAAGATAACCCTTGCAAAGATAGCTGGTGTTTTTTTCTCTTTCCGTAGAAAATAAATCTTTTAAGCGGCTGCTTGGATAATGGGCGTTAGAAAACAGTGTAGCACAGTCAGTGCAACTGTTAAAACTTGTACTTCCTGACTTTAATTGTCTAGAAGAATTCTTGGCCTAATGAGAAGGAAGAAAAGGTTTAGTGCCTTTTTTATTATTTGCACAGAAATATAGGCAGTCCTCAATTAAAACTATCTGAATGTTCTTTTCACATCTTTGATGCCTCTGACAGATCTACTACTAGTCAGGATAAACTTTATGGGAATTGTGAAGCATCAAAACGTCTTCTTTTTTTAATTAAAGTTATTTTTGTGGCAATGCCAGAAGAGTCAGTCGTCATTAAAAATATATAAAATGCTTTGAAACCTTAAATTTTTTTCTGTAATTTAATGCAATTTTAATTTGTTTTAAAAAGTCACATAAAATAAACACAGACAATGTAAAAAAGGCCTGCAAATGTAATAAAATGTTTGCAATCCTACCAAATCTACTATGTTTTGGCTCCAGTATGTTCGGGTTTTTTAAGAAGTCTTGCCAAAATAATCACAATTTCCTTACTTTGTGTCATTTCAACGAATCGTAAAAGCCCAGCTTGGTTTTAACAGATGTCATTGATACTTGGACTAAATCCTGTTCTTGGCTTCAGCCAGTAACTCCACCCTTCAACAAAGTATCTGACATCAAAATTTATTCCTTAAAATTTTGTTACAGCCGTTGGAGCTGTTGCATTTGTCTTAAGCGCCTATTACCTGAGCAGCCTGCGCTGCTGCCAGCCTGACAATTTATGTTATTGTAAGTCGCTATCAAGAGTGATTTGGCTTTGATGGGAGCTGATCATGTTTGCACCATCATCAAGTTTACACCATTTAAACGGTCAATTTAATGCAGCTCAATAAAGCACAGCCAGCGTCTCTGGTATTTGTCTCAGATTTGTATTTGTCTCAGTTCCTCAGTGAAGCTGTATTCACTTGCAGCAGACACTGTAATAATTATGACAGTGTGTTAAATGTTTGATCCTGTCTGCTTCAGAGAGGTCAACCCCAGCCAGATTATTTAGAGATCAGGACTCAAGTGGTACAGACAAACAGGCACATGAACACAAACACGGAGCCTCTGAGAAACTGACAACCATCTTGAAATGTAAGGACTGAAATATTGTTGTATTTTCTACTCACTCAGAATTTGTTCTCCTCGTATTTTAAAGCACTGAGGGAATATATTAGTGTATAAATAATTGGGCATTGACACAAGGGCATTGTCTGTAGTTAATATAATTTCTAACAGAACACTGAATGGATATCAAATGTATGTGTAAGCTTTATATTTTTTCCAATCACAAACACAACATTTATAAGTTACAATAAGCCCCTGAAAGGGCTGTGATTTTGGATGAACATTCGGTTCTATTTTTACTTTATCTTTTCATTCTCCATTTTTCTATGTCCACCTACTCATGCTCGTCCATCTCCCCAGAAGCTTTTTGCTGTCAGTCAAGTGACAACCTCAGTAGGAAGCTCTGTGTGTTCATGGGCCTCCTGAGGCCCAGCACTACATTTAGATGGGGGAAAGGGAAGAAAAAAAAAAAAAGAAAAAGAAAGAAAGCAGGGAGGAGGAAGCACAAGCTCTTCCTTTAGTATGCAATTCCACAGCCTGCAGGAAAAATTCACCCGTCTCCTCTGAAAAGCCTTTTCCTACAAAAATTCAATCCTATTTACTCCACTCCCACACAACTTCCACACTACTTGGCTATTTGCAAAAGAGTGTAAAATAACCCCAGGAAGTGTAAGACTCACACACAGAGTCTCATTGTCAAAGGAAATAATGCCCCAAAGGTGCACCTTTATCAGGCTTGGCACCAGAGAGTCACTGCTTGCTCCTTCCCAGTGCTCAGATGTGCCCAGCCTTTCCCTCCCTGGATTTACTGATTCTTTTGGATCTGTGAGTATTAAACGTTTGCCAGTAGATTACTTGACAAAATTTATTGCTAGCTATTTCAGAATAACAGCTTTTATTTTTATATGAGTAAGATTTCATTCCTCAGGTCATGTTTGCTTTAGATGAAGTTGCAGGCTGTAATACAAAAAGCTGTAGCGGGAGAATCTCCATGAAGGTAATATGCATTTCTATAAACATCAAGCTGGCAGAATGATTTTGTTTCAGCTGGGATTAGCAGGAGTTTTGCTGCTGACCTCAATAAGAAAAGGATCAGGTTTATAGCTCACTTGCAAATCCACTCTGCAAAAAATGTGAGCTTTAGGCACTGTAGATTATTTACACTTCCTTTTGTTAATCGTGATCATCATCACAAGATTTTCCTATTCATTACTGCCTTGATGCTGATTACAGGACCTGTGACAGTGTCTTTATTCAGAGCAGGCACACGGCGTGACTTGACAATATACAGACAGACAGATGCATAGATTTTTTGCCTTTTCTAACCAGCAGTGCTAAGGGAAAACTAGAGAAGCGTAAGTGAAATGTAACAAGATTTTAATGACTATTGAAGTAGTATCTTTTATTACATTGGTCCTGGTAACACAACTCAAATCTCATAGTTATTCTGAAATTTATAATACGCCATTACCAGGTCCATGAAAGGAAATCCTGGATCAGCAATCAAGGATCAGCAAAGCTATTTACAAATCCAGGAGTGTTTACAATACAGATTATGTTTCCTAAAATAAATAAACATAAAAGGGCACTGGCAAAAGGTAAAATCAGTATGGATGAAGCAGTGAAATAAATGCGCAGAAATGTCAGAACAGGTATTACTGCTTTCCACTGAATAAGCAGATCAAATGTAACAAATGCAAGCTCCCACCTCTGCAGCAGAGGTGTCGACTTAGCTCACCCCAGCTCTCACCCTCAGCAAGGCCAGGGGCAAGCAAAGACCCGCAGGTTTTTCCTGTGAAAGTGTGACCGATAAACCAGAGCAAATAACTGGATAAGGCTGCAGGTTGTTTGCAGTGCACAGATGATTGGCAACCTGGAGAGGAATGTGCTTGCCCATGTTTCATTGAAAGGTTATTTAAAGCCGTGGAGGTTAACAGACACCTTAATTATTACAAACGGTTTTCGAATATCTCGGTCTTTGTACTGCCTGCCCTCGGCAGCTGTGCTTCTCTCTCAGTTGGGATCATTTGGGAGCGGCGTCAGCTTCCAGAAATGAGAAGTTCGTGGGATGAGGATGCCGGGCTGGCGCAGGAGCGGTGCCGGTGGTGGCAGAGCCGTGTCAGGGCCGAGGCCACCAGGCAGAGGGGACGTGCAGGGGCCGCCTCCTCCGCAGGGCTCCTCGGAACCCGAGCCATTAATAATGGAACAAACGGCAGCCAAAGAGCCTCTGCCGGAAAGCGTGGGGAATCTGCCTGCAGCAGCTCCAGAGGAGCTTTAGCTGGATTGGGAAGGTAAAGCTGAAACTACGAACGGCATCCAGACTTCCTTAAGAGCACCCACCCATCTTTCTGCACTGGGAAAAAAGAATCAGTCAGGCAGACTTGGATTTTCTCTGTCAAGAATAGGGTCGCAGTTTAAGATTCTGAACCAGACTCTGGCCTGTTCTAAAGTAAAGCTGAATTTTACCACCACACTTAGCTACTAAGCTTTAATATGTAGGCAGAATTGGGCCCTTCATGTGAAAACAGAATAAATTTAAAATTAATATAAATTAAAACAAAGTGTTTCCCAGACTTTTTTTCATACTGGAATGTTAGGTTTCCTGCCATAATTTACTGCAAGTATTATTAAAAAAATATGAAGTATTACTTTAATTGCACCAGTAAAAGTTCGGTATAAACAAAGATTTTTTTGTGCAAAAATCTTTGAATTGTCTTTTCTGTAAAACTGTCAAAAGAATAGAGTGTCAGACCTCTAATTCATTTTTATTCTGTGTGTTCAGAGACAGCGATCTTTTCAGAGATTATTTATGCAATGATGGTACCAATCAAACTGCACCAGAGACAGGTTCCCTACAGAGCACTGAAGCTTTCTGGCACTTTTAATAGAGTGTAAATCCTAATTAACTCAGATTAAACCATCCTATCTGAGATGGTCCACACATTATTATGAACAAAATATTTGCAACCATATAGAAGAAAACTGTAAAGTAAGAAAAAATACCAACCCCTCCTTCTTTTTTAATGTGTGCTATTTTTAATAGTAGGGCAGACTCTTTGTCCTTCTTTACAATTGAATAAAAAGTCATTGCTTTTTGTTCCAAAAAGTGGAAAGTATTTGTACCTTTTTTTCTATGTATGCAGGCATGACTCATACATTCACAGGACAGGAGAAATGTTAATTTTGTGAGTTCACCTCTGGGAGAAAGGCTCTGCTCCAAGTTCTGCACAGACCTCCTGAAACAGCCAGTGCAGCAACAGTTTTGAAGCTGGATGTATGTGATTCTCCACGTTAAAACAGTGATGCTAAATAAACATAAAGTTAGATAGATCTGCAGGCTTCTTGTGCCTGTTGTGCCATTGTTGTCAAGAACACGGAGAGGTGCAGTTCCTTGTGGTAACATCCGTAAGGAAGTGTGGAACTCGTGGTCTAGAGGTTGGCCAGCCTTTAAGTAATGGTGAGCTTACTCAGGATCTGAAGCATTGCCTGTGTTTCTCCATCCTGATTTCAGATTACCTGCAGACACAAAAGAATGGTTGTTTATTAGCCAAGAAACTGCTTGTCCTGTTTTAGGGAGCCACTAACTGGAAGAAGTGGGCATATGTATGTGTGTGTGCTCTAGTTCAGTATTTACACTGATTTTATAGCAGAATACTGCAAATTCTGGATTAATTTCATGTAAGCAAAATAGCAGGCACAGAGATGAAGAACTGCAAGGACAATGGGGAAAAAAAATCTCACTTTTATATTGGAAAAGTGGCAGCCATTATTTTCCTCAATGCTGTCACTGATGTTGGAAGAGTTCAGAGAATAAGGTGGTTTGTTGTGCTGGGCAATGCTGCCAGAGTATTTCCTTGTTCTCTTTTTATTTATACACATCTGCTGGGTCTTGTCATGCACTGAGATATTCTTGTACAGCTTTTAGCACAACCAGACCTCAAATTCACTCTCAAGGAGCTGAACATCACTGTTGCATTAGAACAAAAGATGTTCACAGGTCTTATACCTGCATTACACACTTCACAGGCATAAACCTCATTTTAAGAATTTTTAAATTTCTGACATGTAAATTAGTTCCTCCTATTTCCTACACCAAAGGCACCATGAACAATTTTTTTCCAGCTGCAAACACTCTTTATGTCTCCCATTTCCCTCTGAGTTTTCCTTCAGCAGTAACCATCTCATTCCTCTAATAGAATTCAGACCCAAACCCTGAGCATATTTTCTTGTACACAGATCGGTAACAACCATAGAGAGAAGGGACACATCTCCCTGAATTCTGCCTTAAAGGCCAGATTTCCATTAGAAATTACTCACTGGTGTTGTTTCACTAAGACAGTAGATTGTAAGATTTTCCTAACATGTATGCAGTTGATATTTGCAATGATATTTTTTTCTCAAAGAAGTGATCTTGCAGTATTCTGAGGTAAAGAGCAAAAATATTAAATCTGGGCAGCAATGTGCAGCCACTACAGCTTTTACAGGCACAAAAATGCCACCTCTTCAGCTACCTCCCGTGCCCACTCACCATTACTAATCCTTATTCACACAACCACACTGGCCACAGTTTCCAATGCAGACCAAAATTAGTAGTGGAAAACTTGCTTGCCTTGCTCGAACAATGGGTTCAATTCTAAGACAGAGTGTGACTAACTATTTGCCTTGACCCATTGTGATCCCTTGTCCCCCATTTCCAGGGCTTGCACGGGACCAGGAAAACAGCAAACTGTCATTTGCAGTGGGTTGAAACAAAAGGAAAAGATTCTTGGTCATTTTTTTTTGTCCTCTACCTTCTGCACAAAGGGAACACCCATAGCAAAATTTATGGGTTTTCTTCCCTTGATTACTATCTGAAACTTACATCAAAATATTTGGGAGAAATCAAGTAAAAGAAAATACAGATTTGTTTGAGTTTCACACACATCCACACCCCATTCCAAAATATCAAAAAATGACAGCAAGATAATCAAACAAAGAGCCGTAAAAGTAAAACAGATTCCCAGTGGTGACATCTATTAGTATAAGGATTATTCAAACATCTCTGGTGTTTTCCAAAGAAATGCCAGGATGGCTTCCTACCAAAAGGCAACTCATTCTAATATCCTTCTCAGCTAAACTACATACAAACCATGTTTCTGTATTTTGTTGGTGCGAGAAAACCCATGTTTGTCTTGACATGGAAATAAAAAGCAATTCAAAGGGAATCTGAAAGTGTATATACTGGGGAATCATCTTAAACTGACCTTGGGATTAGAGAATTATCTTTTTGTGAAGCTGAGTAAAATTGTCAATGCATGGTTTGGTAAGAAATTCATTTCTTCTGAAAGCAACTTTATCATCTAGTGCAAAACAGTTTCAATTTAAGAGGACACTAGCATGATAAGGTGGTCTATAAAAAATATTTTCAGTCTATTTTTGATATTTTTTTTTACCAATGAACAAAAATAGGCATGCAAATGTGCAAAACCTGAATAAATATGCTGCCAAGCATGTGGATGGAAGGAAAAATCAAAAGGACCCACTAGAAACTGTGCTATAAACAGAACCAGAGGCCATAAGACTACTCCAGAGTTGTCCCAGACACAGCATTGTCCATTGTCCTCAAACTAATCAGGTGGCACATGCAGACCACATATATACACACAGAGCCTCTTGGAGAGAGCTCTGAGCAAGCTGGGGCACCACTCCCTTTGTACCAATGTCAGAAGTCCCACAGCAGTGGAATTGCCCCAGGAATGACGTGAAGTGTGACGCCCGCAGCTCCACACCCCACCTGGAAATACCTGATGGCTTTGTCACCCTGGGAAGTTCCTAGAGCTCATAAACTGATGAATTAATTTTGCCTGGGGATTGCAACAATATTTATAGCATTGAGAATGGATCCATTGGAACTTGAAGTTTCCAAAGCTTGAGCATAGAAGCTTAATTTGGGAGACGTTTACCAATACACCAATGAAATCAAATATAAGAAGACAGCATTTAGCCTGATTCCAATGCATGGTGTTTGTGAGTGCTAATGATTTTTTTTTCTCCTTTAATTAAAATTCCCTTTAAAGTGTTCTCTAAATAAAACATTGCTTAACATGCATCTGCTTCAGAGTCTATCACTCACACTAAGCTTTCAGAAAAATATTGTCGCAACTTAAAAGGCACTATAGGATATTTAGACTAGAGTTATCTCACATGTTCTCTGGCTGCTCTGTTATTTGAGCTCTAAATGTTAAACACGTGAAAGCAACATAAAAGGATCTTCCCTTTAAAGCACATTTTCCAAATTCTCTCTATCTGTTATTTAGAACCCCATAAAGATCTGTGTGTGTCTACCCATCTGCAACCACATTTATTTTTGCATGTTTTTGAGTGCATATCTCTCAGTGTCATAAGGTCTTCATAAATAAATCAACCTACTTAGATCTGTATGCTTTGAATAACAAGTCAGCCACCAGCAGATGGATACATTTTTAATTAGGTAAGCAGTCAATGCCTGTTGGTTTGAAAACTCTCTTGTTTCTCTTAAAAAGACGGAAACTAACCAAATTAAATCCAAAATTGCAGTGGGACAGCATAGTGGTTTTAATCTGCATGTAGCTGCAAATCGGCTTAGGTCCCAGCGTGCGAGACAGCTTGAACAAATGCAATATTTTATATCAAGCAAACCTCAAAGTGAAATATTTAAGGATCTTGCAAGAATACGTTGTAAACAGTATGTATTTTTCAATACCACATGCGGTTACTTATGCAATCTTCTCACTTGAGCAAGACTCTCTGATCTTAATTCATTTACTGTGTTGCCTTTGCAATCTCTCAAGCAAAATATTTTTAAGCAGCAACTTTTAATTTACATAATCAGACATACTTTCCCAAATAACATGGAAGAAACTCAGCATTAACAACATCTTGTACTGCTTAAATAATCCATGAAAAGAAACTTCATCAGTTCCAGTTAACTTCTTCCCACAAAAAAAGTTTTCAGTTTTGGGCTGGGAACAAAATTTTGCTTGACATATACACTTCTTACTAGTACCAAACTTTCCCCACTCCTCTGAACTTCTCCAGCTCCTGAAAGTCCAGGTAAATAAATGCTCCAGAGAACAGCAGGACAGGGGTGAGGGTTGGCCCATGGTAGAGAGTCCCAAAGGAGACCTCCATGTACCAAGGACTTGCAGGGCACCTTACTGCCTGCAGGCAATGGGTCAGCCCAGAGCCAGCTCTCCCACTGTCCTCACCTCACCCATCCCTGGTGTGTTCTCCCCATTGGCTCCCATTAACCAAACCAAGGCCTTTTGTGTCCATTTAGTTCTTTCTCCCATAGGAGTTTGGAAGTTTTTCTTTAGTTTCCCAAGCGTTTTCTGTCACTCTTCTCAACTGGTGAAACGAATGAAGGGAAACAGTTCTCAGCCCAGGAAGGCAGCAGAGCTGGCAACAGGCTGTGGCTTCAAGTGTGTGAGGAGACACCACGGCACCTCTGCCTGCCCAGACAGCACTGCCACTCCCACTGCTCCTTTGCAGACAGAACAATGACCAAGAGACAACATTATCCCACACAAAATTACACCTGTCTCAATGTGACCAGGTAGTGCAGATGACTGTCCTTGGAACAAACAGGCTGCTCTGGCAGTAGGAGAGTCAGGGTTCCCCACGGGCAAACAACTGTCTCCTGCTTGGCTAAAACCAACCTCCACCACATTTGCCCTGCACACTGACCCCAGTGTGCAACTGCTCCGTACCCAACACCCAAAATTGTCAAAAGAATTTCAGGGGCCGACATGAGGGTCTTATGTTGGTGCTGAAGTGACAAAACAAATTCTTCTTGATCCTTATTCAGTTTTATGCTTACAAAAAGGAATAAAATTCACAGAGTAGAGAAAATCTCCAGACATAAAATCTGATACTTAAACAAAACAGCTTAAAAGTAAATGGGCCAGGTTTAATCTTTGATGTCACTTCCTTGGATTTCATGATACAACACCTGAAGTGAATTTTTTCCATTTTACTGCAGCACGCTCTTTTTCCTGTGTAAGCTTATGGTAAAATAATAACCAAGTTTTCCATATGTTAAATAGTAAAATTTAGTTCTATCATTTCTTTCTATACCTTTACAGCTCTCTTCAGTTGACTAAATGGAAAATACTGTATCTCTGGAGCAGGCTGGAAAAGAAATAAAGGTCTGACTCTCATCCTAGTTTTATGGGGATTGCACTGATGTAATTGTACTGATTTCTAGGAAATTGCTTCAGATTTGTGCCATTAGTTAGATCAGAATCTAGATGTCAGTGCTCCCTGAAAATACCCAGCTCTGCAAAAATGTTCTGGATTACTCTGGGTTTTACATCCTAAAGTCTAATTGCACTGTGTAAAATAACATTTATTAAAGATCAGATATGAAACATAAAGATGGAAATTATTTGAAACTTTAGGATGTAATATTTGCCCACTGATCTACATGGGCCATTATGCTAAAAACCTGTAGTAGTACAGGAAATAAAATTTCTCTTATATGTGGCATGACTTTATATTCTTAGTTGAAATGAAAATACTGCAAGATGGAGAATATTAGTAGGGCAGGCTGAGGCCAAGTTGTATTGTTTAGAAAATCTTTTTAGCTGATAGTTCCTGTCCTGTGCTACAATTTTCCTTGTGCCTAGGCTGAGATATGTGTTGTAGCTCACAATTGAGAGGGAAGGAAAATGCTGTAATTTAACAGTTGTTGCTGATGAGAGCTCACCACATTTATTTGAAAAACCAGAAAATTACAGCGGGCTATGCAGAGCCCTACTGCTCCCATGTACAGCACCAGTGCTGAACAACTCAAGCACAAGTCTTGGAGCTCTGTAGGCTGGAAGGCAGGTGAAGGAAAGGGCAATGTGCCCATTGGTGAGTTGGGGGGCTGAGGGCTGACAAAAATGGGATCAAAACACCCTTGCTGCATTTCAGCTGTAAATGAGCAAATTAAAGATCAATATGACAAAGTGAAGGATAATTTGAGTCCTATGCATTCAAGTATTTTTGTACTGGGACCTGGAGCCTTGTGCTCAGACTGCCCTGTAGACCATCCAAATAGCATCACCCTGAGTCAGAGGAATAGACCTCATTATACAACCACCACAGTCTTTGTTTTACCACTTTGTACAGTTTCTTGCAAGGAGCTAGGCAGCCAAAAATTCATGAGATTTTTTATAGGCAACAGTAGAAAGATGGAGCCTTTCTATTGAAATCAAGGGATTTATGATTTACATTGATCTGATGATCAATATCAGAATAATTTAAAGGAGGATTGTGCTTGTTCCATTTAACAGGACTTTCAGACCAATGTTTTAAAGAATAAGAAGAGTTGGTGTAAATTTCAAAACAATATTTTTTGTGCTTGTCCTTCAATCCTGTTCTAGACTCTTCTCCCAAAGTCTCTTAAGTAAAAGTATATAAAAGCCTAAAGAATACAATACTATTGCTCAATTTTGTCTGCCTTTCATTAACATTTATATGAGTTTATGCCATGCCTTTTGCTGTTTTCCAGCTGATAAATGTTTTTTTAATATTGCTCACAGATCATTTTGCTTATAATCAAGGAAGAGAAATTAAGCTTGGCATCTGAGAGCTTTAGGCAAAAAATGTCAAGCGTGGACGAGATGACCACATGAGAGCTGCAGCCTCTCTTTGTGCCCCAGATTGGCTGGTATTGTTTTGATGCTGCTGCAGTGGAGCAACAGAACTAACGTAATTATGAGATCAAGCAACATCTGGCGGGTTTGGCACCCGGCTCACAATCGATTGTTGGCTCGGGTCACGGGATGAATGCGCCCCAAGCGCACGTTAGGGTGCGCAATCATAAAGCTGCATTAGGGGCAGCCCGGCATTCTTGGCCTTCATCACCCCACAAAATTGATGGCTCACAAAGGAGCAGTGGCACAACACACAAAAGTGATGATGCCAGAGAGACTGATGCGCTGCGGGCGGTGTTTGACATCTCCTGGCTGTGGGCTCTTGTGTGTTGTGATTTATGTCACCCTAATGATTGATTACTTTCAGATCATTCCCATTCTACCATATCTCTGAGAATTTCCCTCTTCTTCAAACATCTTTTTGTTCCACCAGCCCTAGGCTGCAGATGGCATCAACCCACACATCTCCATTGTTTGAAGCCTGCAAGAGCTCCACCATTCTTTGGGGGAATGCTCATAGTTGAGTAGCTAATATCCAATTAAGTCCTGAAACTGTGGCTGTGGGCACTTTAACCTTTTTATTTCCTTGCTCTCTTAGGAATTTCATTGCCCATGACAGCTGCAACTCAACAATACCTAAAAAAGTCATCAAGAACGAAAATCAGAAGCAAACACATTTTTAAGGTTATGGAAAAGTGCTTCAAGTGATGGCTACAGCTGCATCTGTCACACCTCCGTAAAGGTTCTTCTGATCATGTTTCACAAAGTGAATTATCATCTCTGGCATGAAGCATTACAGCAGACTCTGTGTGAAGACAACAGGCTAAAGCTCCTGCATGCCGGGAAGCCAAAAATGCCTCTGGGATGCTTATGCAAATCCTTGGTTTTCTCTGATATCTCAACCATCCTGTGTGACACATGAAATATCAATGATTCAATATTCATATGACGGAAAAACACAAGAATTCAGTGTATCAAGAAAACATTGAATTTTTAAAAATCTTTTTAATTTTGACAAACCTAATAGGACACAGTTTCAGGGGAATTAGTACAGTGGATAGGAAATATCTTCTTCAAATCACAGCAAGCAACTACAACAGACTTTATTAGTTTTGTATTAGTATTTTCCCCTTTGTTAGAAAGCAACACCACCAAAAAGAAAATATTTGCAACTACTTCAGTCGCTGACAAGAAGATATCCAAAAGAACTTCAAGTTCCCACAGAAGGCTTCTCCTGTCACTGTGTACATGCAGTACTGCTGACCAGTGCTCTTTGGAGCTCTGTGTACTTTCTTTCTCTTCTGGAAGCCCTGGCACATAGAAACAGATATATATAACAACTCCCAGGAAATCCTTCCAGCTTCATGTTCCTCAAATACCAGGAAACACCATTAGTCAGATACAATACCAAGAAGTAGCAGAAAGAGCTTTGCTTTTTGTCCCTCAAAGCACAGACTAATTTGGGGTTCAGGTAGGATGTAACAAAGTCTATAACACACTTCATTTATCAACAGATCTGTGGAGGGATCAGCTCCTGTATACACCTAGTCTGGATTCAAGCCACAGGGCGCTTTGAAGCCTGACAGTTTCAGAAGGAATTGGGCTCCTGTCTGACAAGCACCACTGGCACTGTATGTCCAATGCAGAATTTCCTACCTTCTGTCAAAAGCCAGTGAAAACTTTCAGGTGGACTTGGGAGGGCTGGTGATACCAGACAAAATACTCAAAAGACTCACGTTATTTCAAAAGGGGGGAAAAAAATGCAAAAGAAAGAGGGTAATAGCAATAGGTCAGCTTGTGCTGGCCAAAGTTACAACCGATTGCACTTTTTCTTAAAAACAAAATGATCTTAAACTATGGCATTTAATAGTTCCATGGACCAAGCCAATTTCTCATCCAGTGCTGCTCATCTCTTGTTTTGTTTAATTTTTGTACAGGTAACAAGGGATGCAAGATATCTGTCAATTGCTCCAAGCCTGGATGTGTCCTCAGAGTGAGGATCAGAAGCACTGATCTGTGTTTTCCTTTCTTTTTTCTTTTTTTTTTAATAAGTATCTGAGGAGTTCCTGTGAAAGCATTTAATGTAACTGGGTCACAAAGAATGAAAGCTGTCCTTGGGCAGCCTTTGAACAGGCACAAATATGTTTTCCTCTTTATTTCTTTTTCAGCAAAATAGAAAACATAAGCCCCTTTCCATAAGCTTTATTTCATTTTTAACAGGCTCTGCAATTCCTGAGAATCCATAAACAGTGCTGAATGCAATTCAAATAGTCTTCAATACACACACTCTAGGTCTGATTCCCATTTAAACTAAGGTTTGCATTATCTTAACACCTACTGTAAAACTGTTTTCATTGCTGGAACTGCAAGGAAGAGTTTAATTTTAGGGAGAGGGCAGATCAAAATATTTTGACACTCGCAGTTCAAACAGGAGGTCCCGTGCTGCAGAGACAGCACTGCCACCCATGAAACAAGGGCCTGACCTGTATTGATCCTGTACTGAAACCCAGCTCTCTTTGGTTTAATTTACTTGCATGCTGTGGATATGTAGAACTTTTTATATGCAAGAAAAGACAGCGAATGTGTTTTTGACAGAGGGCAGATGAGCCCATGTGCTCTGACAATGGTGAGTGATCTCCGTCCTGGTTCCCTTTGCAGGGCTGGGACAAGCCCACAGTGTCCCATAACATGCTGTTACTGCTTTGGGGCACAGTGATCTTAATCTTACAATTTAGATATATTCAATATAACCTGGGTGTAATGAGTAAAAAAAAATTAAAAAGGGATATCCCTATATTTGGAGAGTTGAGAGCATATCTATGGCTTTCTTTTGCCATACTGCCTTTAAGTTGCCTTGGGATCCCCTGGTGGCTGCCCACCGTTCCCATGACCTACAGCAGCTCTCAGGTAAGAATAAATTATTTGAACTGACTGAATACTTGCATAGCAGGGTGAGGTAACAGGGAGGAAAGCTTCTCTTCAGTCGATATTGGCCCAGAAAATAGGTTAGACAGCTCAGTCAAAAAAAAAAAAAAAATTAAAAACCCAAATAACTATTTGGTGATTGGGCAAGATGGTGTTTGTCCAAAATCGAATTTACTTCATTTGTAAGCAGTAAGTTGTATTTTGAGAGAAAACTCTGCAGCAATGCTTACAGTTAAGCATCAGAATTTCAAAGGCTGTGTAAAAGGTAGAGACTAACATGCTTCCACCTCTCTGCTGCACAAACTATGTGATTTTCTCAGCACTGTTTTATTGAAAATCAGGATAGCTTTTATGCAGCCAAGCATTTAAGCTTAAGTATTGAGTATAAAAGGACCTATCTTGATTTCCTCAAGATTATTCATGTCCCTGCCTTTGGCATTTAAGCACTAAGTTGAACCAAAAATCCATAGTATTATCTACAGAAAATAACTTACTTACTTACTTAAAATACTTATAATGTTTGTGAGCACCACTGCTGTGGGGAGCCCATTTTGTAGAATGGATAACATTTATAGAATAAAACAGGACAGAGGTTTCTATTGCTCTATCCCCTGATAGCCAAATGAAGAGACTGAGGAGTTACAAACAGAGACCCACAGCCTGACTGAGACTGGCAGGGACTTGCAGGGGTCATTTCATCCAACCTCTTTCTCAGAGTCACCTACCACAGGCTTCCCACAACCATGGACATACTTGTTATTTTGAAAGCATGTGAATGCTAGAAACACCTCCAAACTAAAACAAAAACAAAAACAAAAACAAAAAAAAAACCAAAACCAAAAAAAAAAAAAAAAAACCAAACAAAAAACACCAAAAAAAACCCCCAAAAAACAAAAAACAAACAAACAAAAAAACCACTAAAAATAGAAGCTCATATTATGAGTAAGTTTAAAGATTCCTGAGAGAACTGAAGTCAAAGCAAAGGCTTTCAGGAGAACAGAAACAATCATGAACATCACAAAATAAACTCTCCTCAATCTCCAACCTGACAGTAACTGATGATCTTAAGATAATACATCATACATCATTTTGGCTTACAGACTGCAAAGAGCTCTTTTTGTGAAGTAACATCACCTGCAAAAGGACAGAGTGTTCTCTTGATTCAATCTCTACACCTCTAGTCTGTATCCCTCTATTTCATAAAGAATTGGGGATACAACTGAAGGCAGAATTGGGTCTATTCTTCCAAAGGAAATCGGAGAAGCTGTACATTTTTTACTAAGAAAACTAATTTTTTGCCTGCTGAAAACTATGCAGTTTTGCATTTATTGTTATGCCATAAAAATTCTACAGTACCTCAAAATGTACCTATAGCAGAATCAGCCCACCTTTTTGTCATGGGAGGAGGAAATGTGCCTTGTGCAGAAATGACCCTTTGAAGGCATTAGCTGGCACTGTAGCACACCACGACTGCTGATGGGGATTTTGCAATGGAGACAGGAAATCCATTACCATGGAGAAGCAGGATCTCCATCACAGGCTGGACAGTTCACAGATCCACATGAGATCTGACACAGACAATGGTTGTACTTCCACTGTTTGACTGAGAGTCACAGACAGCAGAATCTATGGATGGCAGTGGGCTCTTCCCAAAAACAAAGCAATCAGAAGAATAGAGTGGAAATACTCATTTCCAGAGACTGCACATGCTTTCCAGGTTCCCTTCAGGAGGTATTTCTGTACAAAGATGGACTAGGCTACTGTTGAAATCACCTACATGCTAAACACAGTTCTAGTAATATTTCTGTGAAAATAAGCCTTGACAGTAGGCTTAAAATACAGGATTTCCTTTTGACCTCTTTCCTCAGTGAAAATAAGCCTGATACATAGACCTATGTCTGAATTTCTGTTTCATACCAACAGAAAGAGAGAGGTAGTAAACCAAAATTCACTCCTGAAACTTTCAGAGTTTCCATGCTCTCATCAGGTTTGAGATATTCAGAGCAAAGGCACATCTTATCTGGAAACATAGGAAGGAGTGATCAGTGTCCGGATCTGTGTTATCAGAAAAAGAAGAAGAAAGATTTGGTTTTTCTTTTCTATTTTTAGTGGCATTTATTTGTAACTCCACTAAAAATCAAACAACATTCTTGAATCTATGACCAGCATATAGCTTATAAAGAAGAATCAGCAGTTTGCAATTTCAGCTCAGTCACTGTAACTTTTCTTACACTCTCTTCTAAACGTCTCTTATTTATTTATTGCATTTCTAGGGATTTTCTGTTAGCGCCTGTGGACACGTGTACATAACAGCCATAAAAATCAAAAATACAATGACAATCCCTGACCAAACAGGGTTAGTGAAGAGAAATTATTTATGGTCTGCACAATTCCTCTATGTATGAAGCTTAACAGAAGCAATTGTTTTTCTTCCAACTGCATTTGTAACACAATCACTACATTTGCCCTTGAAAATGTCTGCCTAAGACCAACACACCTCCCATAGTTAAAGAGCTGGGGTTTGGGGGTGTTTTTTGCCTGAGATCAGAATCTTTTAACGTAAAACGTTCAGAGATTTCTTTTGAGCTGCTTGGATGGCTGCAGCCCTGCACAAGGTCAGGCAGCAGTGAGCAACCCTGCTGTAATGGTGGGTTTTCTGCTATTCCCCCTCCAGTGCAGAGTAAATGTCCTTTCGTCACTCTGTGGAGCACTTGATTTCCCAGAGAATGGTTTATTTCTGCAGAATTCTCCAGGCACACAAACCATTCTGTTCTGGTGAGCTCTGCACGTCTTATTCATGGTAATTACATTCACATCTTTGATCTCAGATGAGATCTCTTGTGCATATTTTGTTCTATTTATGTCTTTGATCTTGTTACTTGTTTTTTCCCCTTTTTTTTCCAGTTGCCTGTCTTTCTATTTGAAAGATATTCATCCTACATCACTTTAAAGACAAAAGGTGAAACACAGATACATTCATTGTGCATGTATCCTAAGTAACCTTGCAGAATATACAGGAGTACCGAGCAATTTTGTGAGCAGAGCACATCAGGGTTTTGTCTCCCAGTTTAAATGAGCAGTATCACATCATGCTGCTGACACCAAGAGTGTATCTAGGCAGCTGAAACAGAGATGTGGTATACAGAAGAGTATATTAAAAAGAAAAGAAAAAGCTCAGTTATTGTGATGACCACAGTGACAGCAGATTACCCTGGCAGAGAAGAGCCACATGGGACCCATGAGTGTGCAGGACCAAATCTGCTCTCCATAGCAACAGGCAAGTGACAGGGGACAGCGTGACAGGGGACAGCATGGCAGGAACCCCATGTGGAGCAGGGACACACTGTCCCACAGCCCACACAGCCCCCACTGCCCTGGCCAGGCTCTGCAGCTGTGTCAATGCTGGAAACTTTGGTCTCCAAAGGACCTTTACAGCATGATTGCCTCACAACAGGCATTTAGAAATAAATCAAAGGAAGCAATAAATACTTGTGTCTTTTCAGGTGCTTGTGTTGTTAATACTAAAATAGTGAAAGCATAGCTGTCCTGCTAGCATCCTGCACAGTGGTGGCTCTGATGCTGAGCAGGGAGCTCCTCAGTGGCACACAAACATGTGACAGTTATAGCACTTAAAGTCAACAGCATGTGGACTTATGGTTTAGAGTAAAAATGCAATACTGTTTCACTAAAGCTGGTTCTTCACTAGTTATCAAAGCAGAACAGAGGAGTAACATTTCCAGGGCTCAGAATTACCGTAGTAAGATGACCTGAATTTACTGCAGCATTTCATGGGGATTAAGCTGAAAGAGTAGCTGGATCTCCAATTATGAAAGAAAACGCATGGATAGGTCAGAGCTACTTAAAACAACTGTCTCAAACCCCAAATTCAGCCAAAACTTAAACCTGCTTCTTTACTGTGAAACAGTTGCATTTATCATTCCTGTCCACTCTGCTATCTTGGCTGTAACAGCAGAGAGCTGACAGCAGATCTGTGTTGTGACACAGCCGTGGAAGAATCCTCTGCCCTCATTTATGGCCTCACAGACAACATTTCATACCAGTAATAAATACAGAGTCATCAGAGAGGGCTACCGAGCTGATTAAGGGTGAATAGCATTTTTTTTCTGAGAATTTATATAGATTAATCCACACTTTCATGCTAGAATTTCTCAAATTATGGGAAGCATGTAGATTAGGGGTAGAAGAGCTCATTGGGCAAGTTGTTTCTAAATGCCTAAGTTTATCTGCCAGATCTCAGTGGAATTCTCAAGCAGCCAATATGTTCATACTCTGTTGTAGCACTGAGGAGCTCGTAAATCCCTGTTTGTCTTCCTGTGAACATGGAATTTATGCTAAAGCTACCATGTTATGGTAACACAGAGCTACCAGTGCCAGAGTCACTGCCTGCAATGTGTGTGTAACTAATTTCTCTGAGATCTCAATTACCTCTCCACTCATCCTGTTGAGAAAGTGGAGTTATTATCTCAGCAGGGACTATTAGTGTCACATTGCTTACTTTGCACAGGTTCCTCTCCACATGACTAATCCTTCACCCATGGATATAAAGGTGCAGGGATTGGTTGCTAAAAGCTGTGTGAAAATAGCAGACAGAAGCTGTAATTCCCAGGTCATCACTAATCCAACAGATTAGGTGTCACAGAAAGTATGAGCAAAATATGTCCTTCAGTTTTTTAAACTATGTGTAAAGAAGAATTCATGAAACAATTTAGATGGTAAACAAACTTTTCATTAGGCTAGAACTAAGAGGACACAATGTTATTAGGATATTACTATTTTTAAAAAGAGAAGACATGACCTTCAAATTATTTAGTCTCTATTTGCCCTAATTCCAGCCAGACAGAGCAAGGGTCTCTTTGGAATCTCCGCAGAAGCTATGCTCATATTTTCTCCTACCTTCCAAAACCAGCAGAAATATCACTTCCTTATTGTGGATGAGCATTTCCCCAAGTTACTCTCATTTTAAAGCAGAACCAGTGAATACTTTGCAACCAAAACCTCTCTGCTGGCAGGATTCCTCCCCTTGCAATTGAAGTGCCTTCTCAACCTGAACCACAAATTGTGCAGCAATTATGTCACTTGCTGTCTTTGATGATGTGCAGACATCCCAGCCTTGTGCAACCCAACACAATACTCCATGGGAAAGTCCTTTCTGTGTAAATTTAAGGTAAATGGAAAGAAACCTTCATGTGTGTAATCACATTTTAAAATAATTCTATGGCATGGGAGCCTGGAAATCCTCGTTTGAGCTGAAATTAAAAAGCAAACAGAACCAAGACATTTTAAATCCTCCCATATGTGTTCTTCCATGGTCACAATAATATGGGTTACACTACTGTATGCCAGAAACTTTCGTTTTCTCATCCAGTGCTTGGTTGGACTGGTTTCCCTAAATCCAAACATCTTGTGCCATTTTAATCACTGAATTGTTAAAAATAAATAAGACAAATCAAGGGTTCTCCACTGAGACCCCTGCCCCAAAGCAGGATGCCATTCCCAACAGGTATGTGCTAACCTTTCCTCAGGAAGCTCTGCATCACTCCAGTGAAATGCTGTCCTAACACCTCTACCTTTGCCTTTGGTACTGACACCTCATCCTGTGCGGTTCCTGTTCTCATCCAGCCTCTGTCCCACATTTCCTCTCCTGAGCAGCTGGGCCAAAACATTCCCCAGCTCCACTGATGCCTTGGGAAGACTGACCTGAAAAAAGACTGGACAGAGCTAGAGAATAAAGTAGGTATTTATCAAAAGGCCTCTCGGATCCACCTTGGGCAGGACAGGAGCCTGACCAGGGCTACACCCAAGATAGACTAAGAATGGTCACAAAATGGTCATGAGGTCTTACATTTTTGTAAGTTTTGGTCCAGGTGGGGGTTTAATTGTCCAATTACAGCTTCAGGTTGTGAGGTCTCATCGTTCTTGTTGCTCCCTTCAGTCCACTGTTGTTTATGCTGTTGGGCTTGAAAGTTGTCCTTGGTCTTCAGTAGGAAAAGAATTTGGTTTTTCTACCTACTCTGTGAAGAGAGCTTACTAGCACTTAATATGAGGCTCAGAACTACACACCTAAGCAGCACAGAATCTAAAAACCAAGAAAGCTAAAACTTAAGGCATCACCACACAAGTTCCTTCCACTGTCTGCAGACCCTGCTGCTTTTCTGGGCTTTGCTGGTTACCAGAGGCACCACAGGCCGTGCCCACTTTGGGGCTGTGGCTGCACAGAGGCATTCCTGACCCCCAAATCTGAGCAGGGCAGAGTCCCTCCTTTAGCCTGGGGTGCTGGACACTGACCCTAAAACCTTCTTTAATCTGCCTTTGGCAGCTCCAACAACCCCGGAGGGCTGGAGGGAGGGCTTGGGGAAGACAATCTGCAGCTAGGTCAGCAGGCCAGGACACGCTGCACTGTGTGTGGGGCTGAGGGAGCAGCTCCCCCTCCAGCCATGGCAGCCAGGCCCCGGCCACAGGGCCGGCAGGGCCATGAGGCTGGAATGCCTAGCACAGGGACAGGGACAGGGACAGGGACAGGGACAGGGAGTGGCTGCAGGGCGGCTGGGGAGGGACAGATATCCAACAGACATGACCAGAGTCATGGGGTTCCTCTTCACATGGTATATCCACAGATGAAGGATTAGTCATGTGGAGAGGAACCTGTGCAAAGTAAGCAATGGGACGCTAATATTCCCTGCTGAGATAGTAACTGTGGGGCAGGGGTCTTAGTGGAGAACTCTTGATTTGTCTTATTTATTTTGAACAATCCAGTGATTAAAACGGCACAAGATGTTTGGATTTAGGGAACCAGTCCAACCAGCCTGGGCAGCCAGGCCCTGCTGCTGGAATGCCCCACACGGGGACAGGGTGGCTTGGGAGGGACAGAGATCGGAGTGTGGCAGCACAGATAAGAGTGAGCAGCAGGGTGGGAAACTGCCAGGAAGCCTCTTGACTTCATAGCATTTCTGTATGGGAAATTGCATAAAACACTTTTTAATTTTTATTTTTGTTGTTACTTTTTTTTTGATATGTGGAGAACAATGCGCTATTCCAGTTAAAAGTATTTGAACTTTTAACTTATTTTTGCCTGTGTTCAAGGAATATGTGAATACTCATATTAAAATATATATTCCTGCTTAATATAGCTGAAGCAATATTTTTTATTCATCTATATATTCTATATTTGCCTATAAAACAAAAGCTAAGACACAGCCATAACTACCAAGTGTTTCAACAAATTTCCAGACTTTTGTCATAATAGAATATTACCAAGAAACTGAACTCTCATTCAGATGGGAATTAAAATTCAAGTCAAACAGGTATATTTTTTTCCTTCCCAGGAAGAGTTGTGGTCATTTTAGACAAGACCAAAAAGTTCAGTCCCTCCAACACCAAATTTTGTGATTTTTTTTTCTCTTTTGCGGAAATATTCAGTCAAAACATTTTGGCTGCAAGGAAAGGGGTTAACAACTGTTAACACCTTTCAGTTGCAAAGATTTCCATCATGATAATTTCTTGACTATGTGAATTTCGTGTCTTAGAAAAGTATCCTAATTTCAGATTGAATACAATGGTTCAGCACTATAATTACAAACCCCCCTCCCCTTTTCCTTCTCTTATGGAAATAAAATTCATAATTCTTCCTGTCATTTTTACATATTATACTCATGTCACCAGGAGTTTTAAAGTTTCTTTTTTTAAGGTAGTTACTGGTGGTATAATAAAAAGAAAGAAAATTAATTTCCTGCAGTTTGAATCAAAGTGCCCCAGTGTCTCAAGATGCGATGTTATAGTAAAACTGTAAAGTTAATGGAATATTAAAATCTGTCAGTTGAGCTTCACAGGGAAAAATAGTTCATCATCTGAAGATTGAGAGTGTGATAGTAAAAGGGGCTATGTATTTCACCAATTAACTGCTCAGAATTAAAATGAGAGAGGACCTGTCCTTTCTGTTTACAGAAACAAGAGCTGTATTGCAACAATTAAAAGCTCCTTCTCATTTGCAGGTAAATAATAATTACCAATTCTTTTTAAACATCCTATGACAATAACAACGCTCCAAACACAAACAGTTTTTCCGCGTCTTTGCTGGAGTGATTAAAATGTTGAAGGCATCCCAGCAGGTCCCTGAGCTCCTTGACAGCTGTCATTGCTATTGAACACAACTATAACAGCCAGAGAGAGCTTTATTGGTAAACTGTTCTGCTTTGCCACAAAGGCAATCTCACTGGCATCTGCTGCCATATTTTGGAGCTTTTTTCCTTCCCTCTCAGACGGAGCCGGTGATTCGGTGCCATGTGCAATTTCTCCCTCTTTATCAATACCATTTGGTGAGGCTTGTGCCACCAGAGCTCAGGAGGTTTTGTTTCCAGGAAAGTGAGCAAGGAAAATACATTTTTGCTGAGTATAATGGCCTCTTTCTGCGCTAGTCATGTGCAACAATGGAGCCGAGGGCTTTTCAATAGGGAGTGGTGTGACTTCAGTGTTTAAATATAAATGCACAGAGTTTTTATGAGAAGTGCTGTACCCTTCCAATTTACATCTTTTTTTTATGGTAGGCAGAGGAGAAAGCTTCACCACAATGAGCTGCAGGCTCAATAAAGACAGGTCAGACAGCCCCACGTCTGGCTGAGCGCCGCACACAGCCCCGGCAGTGCCAGAGCCCCCTGCCAAAGGCAGCCCCTCTTCCTCTGCTCCCCGAGCTATCCTGCCCCTCACATCCCTGCACCCCAAAGCTTTCATCCTCACAAAGCCCCTCGGGCAGTGGAAAGCACATTTGCTCTACTTTGTGTATTTCACAGACAGCAAACCGAGGCACAGTGAGATAAAGCGACCTGCTCAAGGTCACCTAGGCTGGGAGCTGAACCTCAGCTTCCCAAATCCCTTGTTTAACTGGGGGGCTATTCCTGGCCTTTCTGATGGCCTCTCCCAATGTGTCACCTGCACCCTGGGCAGACCAAATATCACAAGTTCCCCAGTGGTAGGTAATGCTGTCCTACACCCTGTACCCAGCTCAGCCACTCTCTGCAGACCCCCACATCCCCCAAGTCCCTCAGCAGCACATCCCAGTATGCAGCAGCCCCTGCCTAGGCTCTTCCAGCACCTACCTCAGTTACATGTAACACCTCTTCTTCCTCCCTTCCCCACACCTCTACATTGGCATAGCCATAAAATGTACCTGCAGAAGGTGGCTTCAGGTATCAGGAGGGGCACGGTGTCCCAGGGAGCAGAGGGAGGGAGGCTGGGACAAGAGCTGGGATTAAACTGCACAGAATATTTCAGCCAGGAAAGAAGAGATGCAGCCAAGATGCGTCAAAAATTTTTGGATGTTTGTGCTGTGTGCTCCTGGAATGATAACCAGATTGATAAGGGTACACGTTTCATCTGCTAACTGCTGAAATACTTTTTGGCTTCCCCTCTTAGTGGAAAATGGGAAATCAGGAAAGAATAATGTCAATCACAAAGACAAGGATTACTGCAATATCTAAAATATGTATATATCACTGGGTGCTGAAAGGAGTTAAAATCAACCTGTACTTATACAGTTCTAATAACCCAAAAAGAAATCTTAAGAACAGCGTGATTTGAAAAGACATAAAAGGAATTTTTATTCTCTCAGTCCAGATAGTACAATTCTTCAAATCTCTTTGCATAAAGCAGTAAGCAATTCTCTTTTCTGAAGGAATCACTGCCTGAACAACACTTTTAAATTAGAGAATTATGACATCTTTCCTATGTTCTGCACCTTTAAATCTGTCAGACTACTACTATCCATTTTAAACTATTGTGTTCATTCATGTGTGCAGACACATACATTGTGTCATGGAGACTGCAGGATGTTCTTTCCCATTTGGTGTTTTTAAATATAAAAATTATTCAGACCACAATGATCTATTTACTGTTCATTAAAATATAAAAAGATTTATCCAGCACTGAAATGCATTTATGCTTGAGGTGCAGTGTAAGAGCTGCTCAGAGGTACAATGGAACACAAGAACTAGAGCTGGTTAGGAAATAGATTTTATGTCCTGCAAAACAGTCCAAGATTTCTTCTTCTTTGTTGTCGCTGCTGTTCTGAGTCAGGACAAAAAGCTGTATTTCTAAATGTTTTCACTTGATCCAATTCTACAGGAGGGAAATTATGATTTCTTTGATGTATCAATTCTCTTCACTTTTTTGTAAAACTCACATTTGAAATAAAAAGCATTTTATAGCTATATTTTTGCACTTCAGAAAGGACAAAAACTGGTACACTTGGATTCTCACCAAGTTCCCACTCCCCTTTTCCTTGTCCAGTCCCCATTTTGTGAAGAAGGGCCATTTTATCAAAGTACTGTTTTCTACATAGAATCTAATTTTTCAGGAGAGAGAAAAAGAAGACCAGAGTCAGGTAAACAGAAGAGTCTCTGATCAGTTAAAGTTGCCAATCCATACAGCCAGAATGCGAGAATGGGGCCTTAACATTCATTCTTCTCTAATTGCCAAGTACAGCCAGTAACTTCTTACAACCTTAAAGAGGTATCTAAGTGTTTTTTGGTGTTCCCAAGAGATCCCCTAACCCCTACTTTCAGATCTACTCCTTTCACTGTTATGAAGCCTCATCTTAAATTTTAGACTATCTCTAAAAGCTCCAGGAAATTCAACATCGTCCCAAAGAACCAGCCCCACAGAGGGTTAAAAAGAAAGTGAACAGAAGTACTGTTGCATTAAAATAAATGGCTAGCAAGTGGTCTAAATAAAGCATTGCTATCTGATGCCTGAAAACAGATTTGACTGAAAAGGTATGCTTTCAGACTAAGAAAGCAGAAAAAACTAATTAGACAAGAAGCAACCGTGAACAAACATGTTAGCAGAATCAATAACTGGAACTGATCAGCTATTTCTTTAATTGTGCCAGCTGGGCTCTAGCGATGTGCTTAGAGGAGCATAATTACCCGTTTCGGTTGTACAGCAGAGTTCTTTTTCTTTCCCTATCCTTTTATTCACCCTCCTTTCTTTCTTTTCACGTTAGGAGCTGGTCATATGCCATTAGAGAAAGAAAAACAGGGTTGAGAAATTAGTGGAAAAATGGGCCATCCTCATACATAAGACAATATTATATGAATAATTAGAAGTAGCCTTAAACAGTTATACCAAATGTAACCTAATAAGAAAGTGAGTCATCAAGGAAACGTAACTCATTTCTTAATGTGAAAGGACATTGTGTGTGCTGCGTGCAATGCGGTGCTGCAAAATAAAATAAACTGAAATAAGGACCCTTCTCTCTCCTATTTGGACATGCGTACCAGGGATTGTTCTGATTTGTAAGGCTGTGACTGATCCAGGCACAGAGTTCTGCTGCTAAAGCACTGAAGTCCACACTGTACAGCTGCCTGCTACTATTAGAAAGAAACCAGGACAGATATAAAATAAAGCACAGAAAGGAGAGGGAAAGCATAGAGGAAAGAGAGAAGGGGCTCACTGATTAATTAACAAGCCAAAAAAACTCACCCACCCTTCCTTGACTGATGTTTACCCATCTTTAATTGACAGCAAAACAAAGGATTTAATAACTACAAGGCTCTTATGGGCAGCTCCATGGAAAATCCATAGCAGCACAGAGCAAGCTTGGGTTTTGATCTATAGCAATGGCTAAATGGGTCTCCATTAGAGTGATGGCTACCCCAAAAAGTGAAAATTAAAAAGTGAAATATACATTTAATCAGCAACAGGCTAATATATCAAAGGCGTCAGCCTATCCCAACCAGGAGCCTGATCCAAAACACATTGACGTGAGTAGAAAAAAGATTCATGCCCCACAAAAGCTTGAGCTCAGAGACTTGTCCAAAGCTGATCTAAACCCTTTATACAGCTGAAAGCCTCAGAAAACCACGACTGGTCCTATTTTCTGGTTTCATGCAGGTCAGCTCCCTGTTCCAGGAGCAGTCCTAATTGGTGGCATGACCAGAGGAACCCAGCGTTGTGCTGGGAGGACGGGTGGCTCAGCTGTCCCCACCCCCTGGCAGGACTCTGGGGTACCTCTGTCCCCTCTGCCACCGTGTGGCCTCTGAACACTGACCACATCTGCTTTCTGCAGCCCTCCTGAAGCTGCAAACTGCCCACCAAAGGGAAGAATCCTCTGGAGTGAGGGAGGAAGCTGAAGGGAAATAGAAGTAGGAAAGAACTGACATACTTTGGGAAAGAGATGTAAAAATAGGCACCAATAGCAGCCAGCAGCTCTCACCCACAACCTGAGCCTCAGGACTAAATTCCCAGGAAAACCATGGAGGGATGCTGCTCACAAGGGTCCCTACAGCTGTAGATCATCCCCCAAACCCAGCAAAATGCATTCAACAGCAGCAGCCCAGGCTGGCTTGTGTGTGCCAGGGAGGCTTGGGCAGGTTGGTATTTTATCTGAGACATGTATTTCTATGCTTATCATTTTCCTAGCCAAAGCTATTTAGCTTTATTGTGTGGCACATGTGTCTCTTGATATGGAAAAGAAAGTTTTGTGAGGCAATATTCAAAGGGGTCTGCATTTATGTGGGCAGTTACGTCTGGCAGACGTCAGTTCTTTATAGAGAGGAGTAGCAGGATTCAGAGCTAATTAGGAAATTATAAAACAAAAAGGTATTCTCTAACAATAAATGATTCTTCAGTCAGGATCAGTCAATCATACTGACAAGGAAAAAAATTTAAGATTACTTGCAGAGAGAATAAAAATGCATTACATGGGGTTAAGTTGCAACAATGTTCATGTTATATCTTTTAACATTAGTTGCGGTATAGGCACTTAGCATTATATAATACACACAGAATATTGTAGCAGAATGTCTCAGTTTCATTTTTCAGCCTTGCAAAAAGTATCTAAGTTCCTGATCATTTAAATCTTTGCTGATTATTCATCACTACCACATTTTCAGAAAGGAGATGCTAAATTAGCTACTTACTATGGATGATATTCACTATGCTGCTGAGTGCAGTCACAGAACAAGCCTCACAGAAGCAGTGGATGATAAAGCTTTCTGTGCTCATCCTAGGTATGATGAGCTCCATTTCAGCACAAACAGCCTGGCACAAAGGGTGGTCACGGGGCGAGGCTGAGGAAGAATGGAAGTACTGGCTGTTAGCAGCTGCTCTCAGCCCTGATACAGGTGATACAGTGCACTGCTCCAAGGGCTTCATCTTCAAACAGCCTGAGCAGGACAAAACAAACTCAGAAGGGAGAAATTTACCCCAAATTAAATTAAGGTATTGATTAGATTTCACTGGAACCCATTTCTTGCACTGACAACAGACAGGCTTTGGGCTGTCCATTACTGGGCCCAGTTAAGGTTAATTTTCAAATGAACAAATATTATAAGAGGTGCAAAGACATCAGAGCTCTGCCCAGGCCTGCCCTAGCTCTAGGAAGAACCCATGCTTCCACTTCTGTGCCCACACCTGTGCCTTGGTGTCCCAAGTAAGGGGGGGCGGGTTGATGAGCTCAGAGCAGCCTGGGGGAGGAGGCTGGGGAGAGTGAGATAAAAGATTTCCATGTCCTTCCATGTCAGCAGACTCCTGTCCAGTGCAGGTGGCCTTCACAGGCAGGGAGGAGAGGTTTGGAAGGCTCAGGCAGAAGAGGAGTCCCTGGGAAGGGAGGGCAGGAGGGAAACTGCTCCCTGCACCCAGTGCTCTGGAGAGCGGGCTGGCTGTGCCACCACACTGCTGCTGAAATCAAACCTGAAGGCATCAGATTGTCCCCTTATCTTCAAACAAGTCAAAAATTCCTTTTTTGCCTTCATATTCCTGCTGTTGTCCTCAGAAGCTCCAGCTGGAATCAGATCCCTCCATGCCAGGCATTGCTCAACCTTAGGGCTCCAGACCCCCTCTGCCAGGGTTTGCAGCCTAACAGGACCAGACAGACCGAATTATCATCAGCCCTACTTTCCAAGTAGGAAGCTGTTAGAGGGATTTCAACAGGAGCTGGGAAATGTTTCTAAAGTATGGCTTTCAAGCTTTCTGGGTCTCAGAAGCAGAATAAAACTCTACCTTCTCCTCCTATAAAAATACAGCCTGACTTTGGAGTGACTTCAGAGCCTGAGATACAAAGGGAGCATTTGGCCTCATCCAGAGCATGAAACCCGGCCCCAGTCACACAGTCTGCTCTAACAACCAACAGGCTTTTACATCTCCAAATGCCAAGGTGAGCATTTACTGTGAAAGGGAAAATGTTTTAAAAACCAAAACAGCTCTGAGAACTGTTAAGCAGAGCTGTCATCAGTAAATTATTCCTTTCTGCTGTTATATTTTTTTTCCCCTGCTGTAGTATGGTCGGAGAACTAAGTGCAGCAGTCAATACGTAGTAGGCAGGCTAATGATTGTCTAATAGCTAAATTAGAAGAGTGACTCTTAATCATGCAATAGATGCCAGTAGTCTAGCACTGAAATCCAGCCATGAAAATGCTTTGATTACACTTCACTTTTTTAAAGACCTAATTAACTTTTATAAGACTTCTTGATTTTTAAAATATCTTGAGCAAACAGTATAACATGAAAGCTCTATAGAAAGCAGCAATTGTTTCAACTTACATATCACTTGCATGGTCTACAAAGATGGTGGACCTTCACACAAAACTGTTAAAATTATGGAGACCAGAATCATATATAATGTTACAGATCTTTTGATATTTGTATTAATTTTCTATAAACCTAACCTCCCTAATAAATGCATTTTAAATGGTCTTGCAGAAATACAATCCATTAAGCACTATGTAATCTACTCCTGGACTGTCTTATAATGAACCCTAAGTGAATTTGTTCAGTTGAAGCTCAGAAAAAAGGTAAAGGGAAAATGGAAAAAAATAGTATAATATAGCAAACATAAAACATGGACAAAAAGACAAATGACCCTGTGCAATCTCCCTTCTGTGCACTAATACATTTGATTAGTTGTGTACTGGTTCTATCATTCATATTAGAAAGAGCTTCCATTAAATTAGGGTGATTTCAAATCCTTTATTACAAATCTTTAATTCTTCTAATGAAATAGGAATACAGAGATCCTAATTTTAAAAAACAAAATCTCACAATCTACTTTGCTGAAATTACTGACAGTGGAACAGGGGAACTGTCTGTCTTCAAATAAGATTATAGTCCTTGCTGGCAAAAAGAAAAGAAAAGACAAAAACCTAAACACCTCAAACCTCAAAACAAACAAAGAAAGACACACCAAACTTTAAATATCCTACCAGGGAGTTACTTGCAGTCTGGATGATCTTGCAGACTTTCATTTTGCAGATGCCAGAAAAGCATCTCAGAAACCAGGAGGAATTTACCATAGTAAAATAGAAATAAGCCATAAAACCTACATCTAATGCTCACTGAAATCAGTGGGCAGTCTTTTGGATGAATAGAGAAAAAAAAATGAGTGCAATTAGTGCAGCTAGAGACCACTCTTGTTACTTAGAAAAATATTTCTGTTGGCTTCAAGCAAAGCAACTGCATGGCTACAGCAAGTGGGACTTGGCCCATCAGTACTGGAGAGAGACAGGGAATGCCACAGCAACTCAGAGCATTCCTTCAGGGGAAGGGGCAGAGAAGAGATTTAACATGCTTTTCCCCTACCTACACACTGAACTTCCTGAAGTTTTGACACCCTCTTCAGTCATGTCCAGCATGCTTTCCACCACAGGGAGACTGCAATGCACCCCTCTCATTTTAAAATAAATTTGGATCACTCTCCATCTGCCTAGATAATGAAAACAAGATCCTCAGGTACTACAGCATTTCAGAAATCAGATAATGAACTGAAATCATATGTTTCATGGATTAATCTCTCTCTGAATCAATTTATGTTGGGTATTTTGTTGGAAAACTGACCCAGATTCCATACATTTTTTTAATTACTGGAAAATGTCTTAATCCAGTTCTCCTGTTATGGATGACATATTTAATCGTTGCTCAATATTATATCAAATGAAAGAAGAAATTAATGGTGAGGTGTAGGAGTTTGCATTTCACGTCCCTGCACTGACTGCAGAATTTTATATATGATTAGTCTGATGGGTCACTGAATTACCTTCAGATTACTAGGTCTCCAATTCAAAAGCATTTCTTCTATTATTATTACTTTAAAAATCCAGTCTCCTGTTTTTTTAACAAAGGTGCAAGTCAAAATAGAGTTTTATAATATGTTATAATATGTTTTCCCTGGCCCCCTGCCTGCAGTTGTTTGGATAGCTGGCAGAGTGTGGTATCTGACAGTACAGAAACAGTGTGGATAGTTTGCCATTCCTATGGGGATCTATCTTTGGCAATAAATTTGGTCTGGATGTCTGTTAGCAGAGTGTGTCAAAACTGTGCCAAAAGCACTTTTGGACATATAATAATAATAAATGAGTGTTGCACTGCATTAGTAGGGGAATTCTAATACGAGCTGTCCATCATTCTGCAGTAAGTTCTTTACCATGTTAGTGAATTTATGTCTCATTATAAATTAACCGTTTCAAGTACTTCATCCCATAGGTTCAGTAAAGTAAACATACATAAGTCTTGGTAACTTCCATGCCAACAGAACAATGCCCACATCCCTGCACATTCCCTTAGCACACAACTCAAGCAAGCAAAATTCTCAAGGCCAAATCCATGGCTGGAGCAGTAGAGCACGTTAGAGCACAACCTGCAGAGCTGGACAGGCTCTGAGTTGGGGTCCTGTAGAAATCCTCAGCTCATGAGGTAAATGCTCCCTCCACATTCCACTGTTCTGACTCTGGAACAGCCAATCTAAAAGGGCTTATCTTTATGTAGCTTTCCCCTCTGATGCAGACATGTAGACAATAAATCTCAGTTGGAAAAATATGACTTAACTGCTATGAGAACCACGACAATCCTCCACGGTACAGCAGCCAGTGTTTAGAAAATAGGTACCTGTTCAAAGCAAACAAACACATCAGAAATGCTGGGTGTTTATTGAAAAACCTCATAAATATAAGTATAGGTAAACACCCAAAAGGATTTTGGCATCTCCAGATTCTGAGAGCATTTGTGAGAACAGGTGATAAGAATCTGAAGATGCTGATGTTTGTCACACATGATGACACCAACAAATGATCACTACACGCAAGCAGCAGCCCAAACAATTGTTACACTCATGGAAAATTTACACCATAATCTGCAGGTGGAAGATTCAGAAAGGACTTCATTTGGAAAATGGAGGCCACAAAAATCCAAACTTGCAAAGGAAAACACGCATTAGTTTTAGCTTCTTTTTTTAAGCATACTTATACAATTTGCTCTTTTGGAAGGCAGGACAGTTATGCACAGGCTCAGTAACATTCCTGAATAAAGCAGCACATGGTTGGAAGTCCATGATTCTGCTTTCACCCCATAGTTTTCCTATTATATCGTCATGATATGACATGAGAAATATTTTAAAATACTAGACTTAAAATGCTGGCCAAAAGAATCAAAGACTCATCCAACTTTAAGGAACATCATGAATTCATCCTTTCAAAGCCAAGAGAAGTCACAGGTGAGCCTACTTGCCAAAAAAACCTGTTTTTAAATCTGCTTAAATATGGATTGGAAAATGCTCGTTTGAGCAGTGGCTTGCATGCACTGACTCTCCAGGGATGGCCTGAGGGGTGCATGCAGGGAGGCAAATTGGCTGAATCAGGAACACAGCACATCCTGCCTTTGCCAAGAGGTGACTTCCAGAGATATCACAGAGCCAGGAGCAGCATGGGAGGGTGGGTTCAGGATGGCATAATTGGCAATGCACCTTGCACAGCAACATGACCTATGGACAGCCAGGTTAGCTGGAATTTCTGCTGTGCTGTGTACAGAGAAACACTTTTCCCAACCCAAAACACTAGGGAGAGAATTCCTTTCCACTCTCAAAAAGCTCTCTACATGTGTCCTCAGGAAGACTCACTGCCAAGAGATCCACCTGGTGTATGACAGGCTGGAACTCTCCTCCACCCAGGTAAGAGCAGAAGCCTTCTGAGAGAGTGTGCAGAGTGCAGCTGTGAGTGGAGCAGCAGGCAGGCAGCGAGCCAGGGTGCAGCTGTGATTGATGTGCACTCTGTGTGCTTTGTGCCTCGCTCTGTGATATTTCTGAGGGAAATTCTTCGGAGCAGTGACTGGCACATCAGGAGTGCAACTTCCCTCACCAGCAATGGGAGCTGCACAGCTCAGCTCTCTCAGCCCCACTGGAAGACACAGAGCACAGGGACCCTCAGACCTCTTTCTAGATGTGGGCTGGGGTTGGCAGGTGATATATTCAGGAATAACAGTTCAGCACCGCATCGTTTTCGTTTGTGTAGGTGCTTTTCTGCCTTAATTCATTGTGCCAACGAGGTGGTGGGGAGGGTTGTACTGTGCCAAAAAGCACCACTTTCAGCTAGAAAGGCAGGGCTGGGACCTCCCTGCACAGCTCAGGCAGCAAAGGGTCACTCACAGTGAGTCCAAGGGGGCTGACATGGAGCACAAGGAAACTGCACCTGCCATTAACAGGCGTCCAGTAGCAGGAACCCACCTGTGAAAACATCACTGCCACTGGGTGATGAAAATGGCCACAATTTTCACTTAGCCCTGATTTTACTCCAGCACTAGGCACCTCTTAGGTCTGCTTTGGGGCAGCATAGTCGTGTGCTGCCTCCTACTACAGCAAAATGGGGAAAAATTTAGTCCAACTCTATAGTGGTAATTTTTAAGGTGTTTTTTTAAGGCTATAAAACACCCTTCCTCATATAGTAGGCATAAATGTACTTCAGCACTTAGGATGTTGGTTCAGCCAACTGACACAGTAATTTTATTTCTATAAATGGTATTTTTCAACGGTCCCAGATGAATATTTGTATTCCTCATAATGGCTGAGGAAGGAAAAGTCAAAATGTTATACTGCGAGAGCACTCTCATTACCTTTTCTTTATAAATACTGTTATTTTAATTGAGACTCAACTTCCTGCAGAAAAAGCTGCACCTTTCTGAAATACACTTTTTTAGTGCTGAAGAACAAACAGCAGACATCTCAGTGAAAGTCACACTGTTTCCACTTTTTCATCTGAACAAATGCACTAGCTTACTATGCCTTGAGAAAAGCTGTGAAGGATGGAGTGCTGTGGCTCAGATGTTCCCAAGGATTCTTCTGGACATGTGTTATAAATCTCTTGGTGATACTGAAGGACTGGTCCAGACAGAGCACTCCACCTCAGTTCCAAGGTTATCAGTATTTTTCTATTGTCACCATGTGACCAATCCCTTTCTGTTGTATTCTGACACTGACTCAAAGGGTCTCTGGTCATACAAACATCCACACCAAGAGCTGCTTCTGGGGAAACCTCTACCTTGTGACAGGAATACAGGCATGCCAAAGTAAGATTCCCTCAGCAAACACTGTACAAGCTGTTTCAGGACAGCACAGTTTGGAAAAACCACCTGACTCTGCCCCAGGGCTTTTGCTGGTCTGAACTCTGAAATCTCCTGACCCCTCCATCTGTACTGAGGGAGGTCAACAGCAGGAACCCAGCTCAGGCTCCACATTATCTGTCTCCAAAAACAGTTGGGGGAAAATGAGTCTTTCAAAATGAAAATATGCCAAATCAACCAAGCATTTTATGGAGGAAAAGAAGGTTGGAGGGTTCTCTGCAGCCCCTTCAGGGCTGATGCAGCACAAGCCCTCCTGCTGCTGCCAGTGCTTCATCTCTCACTGAGATCAGAGCCAAACAACTGCTTGCTTCAGGTGCAGAGCCATCCCTGAACAGGACAGCTGGAGATCTAAACACCTAAATGGCAGGTGTCTGTAATAAATTCTGCATAAAGCATAGGCACTTTTTCCTTCAAGCCCCTGGTAGTTCATTTTTCTAGTTGTGTGCAGAATTCTGCTCTTGGTTCTCTAACTCTCTTCATTACAGCTCTCAGTGTGCACACACACCACTGACAACTGGAAAGCCTAAACCCTGCTTCATAAATTGAAAGCCTGTAAAGGCCACCAAATAGCATTATAAATTTCTTAACATAATTTAATTTGTGTATATGCAACTCTTAAAAACTCTGATTTGCCTGACAAAGAAAGCTGATGTGTTTTTCTTCTGCTTTTGTTGTGTACACTAGCCCCTATTAGTACATCCTAATAATGTATACAGAGCGATTAATTTGTGAAGTAAAAGCTTTTCTTCCTTTCTAAAAGCTGCTTAATGTAAACTGTAAACATCATGAACACTCTCATTCAGACTGATTCTGAGTCCTTAGCTGGGGTTGAGAGGCACAAAATGAAAGGCCTGTGAATGCTGACAGATGGCTTTAGGCTGGGATTGCTCAAATTTGCACTGGAACCACTCCTAGCACCTTACTGGAGTACAACAAGCTGAAAATACCAGAAATCCTTCCAGACAGGTTATAATGCCTTGAAAGAAGAGAGGTTTTCTTAGAGCAGCACCTGGTGTTGACAGGAATATTAAAAATCACCTCTCCCCAAAGCCACTATCCTTCGCATCATTTATGCATTCAGAATAACCCTTAAACAATTCTTGCTATTGTTCATTAAGAGTCATAACATCTACTGTCACAATACCTCTAATCATGGTCAAACTCGCTGTATTTTAAGGAATATTCAATGGAACAAATATTGTGAACATAACTGGATTTTTTTGCATGTAATCAGAGCTGTGTTTTCCAGAGATACTTGACCCCTTCAGCTACAGATCAGCAAGGTACATAACAACACCTATAACTTCAAGCATATGTGTTTTACCCCTGATTACAGCTGGGCAAGTCATATATCTAAGTTAAGCACATACTTACAGGTTTTATGGATGCAGGAATTTGATACATGGGAGTTTGAAGTTGGAGTTTGTTTGCCTTTTTTAACATCTCCTGTGTGGACGGATTTCTCCAGCACTTCTATAATTTTTGACTGATTATTACCCAATTTATTTTTAATTTAACTTCATACACGCCATATTTCCTCTCAGACAGAACACTTACTTTCTCTCTAATAGATCTCTGTCTTGAAATACTGACCTATTTACCACTGGAAAGAAGTAAAATACGGGCTCTGGTATAATGCCTACTGCAGTCGGTTTGGAACAGGTGTGGGATCTGGCACACAGAGAAGCCAGTAAAATGCAAATGGTATTTAGTTATTGAGGCAAATGGCAGCCTTTAAAGCACCACCTGTGTATATTTTGCAACATATCATGGAAGTGGTGAGAACCGTCCTCATTTATTCATGCGTTAACTTGTGACATTTGGCTCAGAACAAAAAGCTGTAGAAAAGGGTAAAGTTATGAGATGCCAGGGGAAAATGGTATGTCGCACTGTAAGATGGGGCACTTTATGTTTTACTGTTCACTTCAGTGTTATTCCCAGCCCTGTAGCAAGGTAAGAGTCAGCTGAGGGGGGAAGATGGGTCATTTTCGTTACACACTGAGAAAGAGAGCCCAGAGTTATGATCATCCCAGTACCTTGCCAGCCCCACTTTCCCCTCCACTCTGCCAGAAAAACACAAAACTGCCTTTTCCCCTGCTTATTTCTGCAATGCAAGCTTTTCCATCTCCCATCTGCCCCAAGAAACTTGGCAAGAGAGAAATCCACTCCCTCCAAGAGGTCAGCAAAGGCAAATTGTACCCAAAATATTCGGAAGTTCTGAGAGCCAGCAGATTCCCCTGAGCTGGCAAATCCCCTGTCAAGGTTAACACACAAGGGGAGGATTAAACTCAGACCTACTGGTGGAGTGTCCCAAGCTCATGCTTCCATTAGTGCCACAAACTGCTGGAGAGGCAAACAAACCATGTCCCATGTCAGCATTTTACATAAAGTTGAGTTTTATTCATTTATTATGTATTTAGACTGTTTTAATAGCTACAGAGCTCTATTAACATAAGAAATTGCAACGCTGCTCGTCTATTTACTTCAATATATTTACCAGTAAAATCTGACAGCTGACAGCTTGTGAATGTGATGGTAATGTAATCATTACATTTACACTGGATAGAACACAACTTTCTGAAATCGTGTGACAATATTTTCAGACTTAAATGATGGTTTAGGGATAAAGACATAAGTATTTGTTTATAAGTAATCTATCTTGAATATGTTCATTAGTAATAATCCTGAAGGCGTCCAATAAAAGTTACTTGAGATTAATTAGAACAGAAACATCTAATTTGTCTGCCTGAGTGGTTATCACATAAGCCCTGACTTGACATAGCACCTAAATAAAACAAATATAAACCTGCCACAAGGATGTGAACATGCTGTCCCAAAAGGCACAACCACTTAACTTGTGTAATTGTCAGTACAGTCAAGAAAAGCTGTTCTAAGATTTGGTTTTCAACACCGGATTAAACAGCATGTCCAAACACAGCAAATTAAATTAGGCTGCGTCTAAATTAGACTTCTTCCAATGGCAAGATTACTTTACATCAACAGAAACATTGATCTGCCTTAGCAGCATCTACTAAAGATGATGGCAGAGCCAGGAGGAGAATTTAGAAAGCCACTCTTAGACCTGATCCAATTTCCCCCAGCCTTAAAATAAGACCACACACAACTCACTCTCATTGAGTTCAAAGGACACTGACAAACCCCATTGTTCCTGTAATACCCCAATGTTTTCATGAAAAAGTTGTCTATTATGGCCTATTCTGTTCAGTTCATCTCTTCTTGACATAAGCCAAATCTCTCTATTACTGCATTTATTTACTGAACACTGCAGAACACTGTTGAGCAGAACTTTATCACTTAAAAACATCTCCAGCATTGCAGGGCAATAAACCCTAATGTGAAGAGATCAGTGTCAGTTTATACACTTCTCATTAAAGCAGTCTAACAAAAAGAAAAGCTTTTCAAGGTCTCTGCTGCTGAGCTTATTTTAGGATATGAAAAGATGACCCAGAAGTCTTAAGTTTGAAGATTTCCCTGCTCCATCTTTTCAGGCCTCTTTGTACACCATTTACAAGTGGTAGGAGCAGGGGAGGGAGAGGAGCAAGCTCTTTCCCCTCCAAGTCTCTTTTAAGGATGTGCTTCTGAAAGTTCCATCTGCAGCTACTATTGAATTCCACAGGAATCTGAGGCTGGCAGCCAAGCAGAGGCTCTGGGGTGGATCTTGTATGGAAACCAAGGGCTGTCTGGGGGTAGGTAGTTCTTTTCTGAAATATTTTTTTGCACTTTGAGAATGTCAGGATTTACTTCTCTAAACTTGCAGCTTATGCTAAAATCCAGGCTGCCAATTATTGATCAGTGCTGATCAATGGCTCTGCAATCAATAGTATTGCAGAGGAAATCAAACTGCTAAAATGAGGGCAGAGTAAAGGATGGGGGAGGCTTGGGGAATGCAAACCACCCTGTCTGGGGGTTTCCCTGTTTTCAGTTGCTGCCAAAATGGTGAGGTGCACACAGCAGGCAGATAGCTGTGACCTGCCCTGCAGGATGTGGTTAACAGATCTGTGGCAAATATCCCTGAGCTCCTGAGTGAAATACCTTTTCATTTCTTTTCATTTTTCTAGATAATAATTAAGGAAAAAGGGGCTTGCATGTTTTATTGAAGCATGGAGTCTATATTCTCTGTTTTGGGGGGTGAGGGGAAACCAGTATTGCTTCCTTTTCAGAAATAATGTCATGTAGAACCATGATAACCATTTTTATAATCTCAATGTTATCAAAATAGATTGAACCTTTTGTCACAATTCCACACTGTACAGCTGCAGAAAAAAAAATGACAGAAATGGTACCAGCCACAGTAACAGACGGGGACTGAAACACATTTCTGAAATCTGCTGTATTCTCAAGGAAATATCAATATGCTAAGTAGCAACCTACTAATGTCATGAAATTATTCTTTTAATTTTAAAAAGGAGGAGAATGAGGTAAGAATAAAGTCCAGGACAATCAATCACAGCTGTTAATGAAACAGGTAGCTGAGCACAAACTGGATGACTGAAAAATTCCTTACTCTCTATGCTAATTTTTAGTGAGGATTGTTACCTTCTTAGTGGAAAATGCTGCTGAATCTGCTTGTGTTTTGGGTAATTAACCATCATAAAAAGTCACTGAGACATTAGCTGCTGCAGATGGACAGACTGAACCCTGATCTGCCTTTTCCCTCTGTTTGCACTCTCCCCCTTGACACCACAGGGTATTTATAGGTGTTTTTTCAAGGAAAGCTGTACTATCCTTAACTCAGTAAGCAAGGTTCAATCAATGACAGTACATTTTTGCCTGGGTTAATTGATGCTGTACACAAAACAAGTCTTGTTCTGATTTTCTGGAAAGGTGCTGGAGGTGAACTGTTTTGCATGGACTTAATTCTTATCTGGCAGGATACAAAAGCAATATAACAGATAAATGTGTCATAGGAATAATGGGGTTTTTGTTGATGAAAGCTTCATCTGTCTTGTGTCCATCTTTCATAAAGAGTACAGGTAACAAAGTCACTACTCACAGCAAATTAAACAGCCAGCTCTGCTAGTTATTATTTAGATGGGGCTAAACCCAAACAGCCTCACAATGTTGTTTTTTGCACCATCAATTCCCTGGGAAAGACAGATCCCTGCCCACGCCACAGGTGAACATAACAAGCAGATGAGACAGGAACAAATGTATTATGTACCAAATATTACAGAATTACCACCAGGGATCGGGAGGTTGGTGTAAGCAGAAAAAAAAATCAAATGAAACAAACAAACAAAAAAAAGTTTGCAATAAATGGTTTGCCTCACTCCCACTGGCAAAAAATCTCCTTTTCATTAAATATGGAGGGAGCTTCATTACGCATCTAGACAATGGCTTGGAAAAATCTGGGACAGACAGAAAAGTTAAGAACCACTGAAAAGTTAATTTGAACATTCAGATATGGCTCAGAAATATTTTCTTCAGTTTTGAAACAGAGATCTTTCCTAGTAGGCAAAAAAAAAAAATCCTTCTTCATCCAAAAATAGGTTAAAAATCATCCAGGAGAAGTGCAGATGAACAAAAGGTCAATCTTCCCTCAGTTCTGTCACCCCTGTTTTGTATCACAAAGAGGTGGCACAAGGTGTGAGAAGAGAAAAGGCATCAGAAGGGTTTAAGGGAAAGGGGGGAGTGCTGAGGGGGCTTTTGCCAAAGAACAGCCCAGAAAGGAGGGGTCCCCACACAGCCAGAGCTGGGCACGGCTGCACCAGGGATGCTGCAGACCACAGGCACCACACTGCCCCTGTTCTCTCCTCTGCATGTTGCCAGTGTCCCAATCAGTCGTGGGGAAACAACACTGCATCATTCTGAGGCTTATGTACAGGAAAGTTTAAACTGTTTTTTATCATGCCAGTAAAAAAGATTTTATTATATTATTAACAAGACAACAGATTTACTTCTTAACTCACAAAGGTGACAATGAAGGGAAAAGGAGGATAATGTTACTAATAATTAATTCTGCATGTTTGGGAGTTGATTATGAAAAACTCAGGAGGAGAGGAAGAAGACAAAAATCTAATTACAAAACCATCATCAGAAAGTGAAAACAGTACTGACTTGTAAATAAACCAAGGAAAACAAATCAAACATTCTTCTGTGCCATGGAAGGGATATTTAAAATGAACAAAAATATGTATGGTCTTAAGAAATGGCTGAAATTGCATTAATCCTCAGCAGATTTCTTCTAAGAGAAAATACAGTGCTCCCTTACTTAGAGGACAGTATTTGAAAGGATAATTAAAGCAGCTCATGATGAGAAGTCTTGTATAAATACAAAGATATGGGACTGATAAATAATGTGCTCATTGAAATGTTGTTTTTTGTTTTCTGAGGAACCTATAAAATCTCCACTCATTTATCATCTTATTTTGTTTCAAGGATTTACATTTGGAATAATAATTTTGTCAAGAACATTCTGAAAAAACTTCTCCACACAGGGAAAGTGTATCATATTGTATCTCACAGGCTACAGGAAAGTTATTTTCAGGTACAAAAATATATCCTGTGAAACATCTTCCCATCAAGTTATTAGTGTAAGTACATTGGAAAGGGGAAGAAAATGTAAGCTGAAACATGAGTCAGAAAACAACTGAAGCACTGCCTTAACTGTGTTTCTGAGCTGGGACCTTAAGTTTAACTTTTTGTTGAAGGAATTGCATGTTGGTATGGGACCTGTGTAAAGCATGCCAAGATTCATTCTGGTTTTAAGATCACTTTTGGATCTGCAGACCTAAAGACAATGCCTTATAATTGAGGTGATAAAACTCTCAATAGTTTAAATTGGGTCTTATAAGTGTGCAATGTCTCCTCCTCCAAGGAAACAGAGGAGGTCCTCCAAGCCGTGGTTACCACTGGTCAGGGCAGGATTCAGCACAACAGGGCTTGGGCCCTGATACAGAAGCTGTGCAAAGGATGCTAAAATGAGTCCACTGGTAAGAGAACAAGAGAGAACAACTTGTTCCCCATTCTGACAGTTGTGGAAAACAGCACAGGAGTCAGAGCTTCCCACATGCAAAGGCAAGATTGGCAAAAGTCCATTAAGGAGGGCAGTGGAGGAAATGGCAAAAGAAGAAAGGGAGTGCATAAAAGATGAAGAAATTGGCCCAGAGCTCTTTGACAGAAGAGGTACCATTTACTGCAGCCCTGCTAGAAGGAATATTCTCCCATTGGTTTAAAATTCAGCTTCAAGGGCTTGATATTTATAACACATACCCCCATTAAATCGCTTAACTCTCACTCACAGAGATCCATCCTCCTGTAATCTCTGCATATTCACATGGGCTTTTTGTCATCTTTCCCAAAAGGGCTGAGTACCAAATGCACAGGCAGAGCCCTGCTCCAGCAGGGATCCCCCCTGGATTAAAGCTGGGCTCCTTGAGGGGAGAGCTTTAGCTGCTCACCCAGCCTGTGGGGCTGGGCACTGACCAGACACTGGCACACACTGAGTAATTCCCTGGAGGAATTTTACTTGACATTATCCTGGGTGTCCATGTCAGCACTGACTGTTCCTCTGGCCACCCAAGTATCTAATGGTGCTTCATCAAGCTGTGGCTACAATCTGAAAGAAACACACATGTTTCCTAAACACAACTGTGCTTTAATTCCTTTTAACTCTACAGACAGCACGCAGCTGTTTGGAGCTAATGGATGTTACTTCGGTTGTAAGATTGCTCGCAAATATAACGGATCATATAATGGCAAACGAACAAATACATTTTTATCAGCCTCTGAAATGAGTCATTTATCTTCTGGGCTATGTACTGAATCATGACACCAAATGATAAGTTTTATCTCTTTTACTGTCAAACTCAATCTCAGTCAAGCCCCAAATTGCTGGGAACACGAGTGAAGAGTGAGCTTTACTCTCAGCTGAGAATGGAAGGAAAGCTCGCTCGCTGGCCTTTCCCTAAGTGGCTTTAATCTTTGTGGGGCTTGGCTTAAATGAAAGTTATGGCAGTGTCATCCCCCAACACCCAGGCACGATACCCCAGCACAGCTCCACTGGCTGGGAGGGTTATCAGAAAGCAGAGTGCCTGTCTGCCCTCTCTGCCTTCACCTCCTTACTTTTCCTAGAAAAAACATTAAGCATTCTCTAGTCACCCAATCCCGCTCTGATACTCAGTTAGGGACATAAATTTCCTTTTATTACCTCTTTTAAACTAATCCAACTTTCCATCATACTGTACAATTAAAACTTAATTTTGTGTTAATCCTTGATAAATGATACCTAATATAAAGGTTGACCCCTTGGAATAGGCTAACCTTTAAGGCTTTGATGAAAACCAAGCACTTACAACCTATAAAGCAACAGCTGTAATATCTTCATTTAACTCTTAGATGGCCGGCTCATTTAAAAACCATTGTATTATAAAACTCAATCATTTCCTTCTGAGTTACTTCAGAAAGAATATAAAAATTTGATAGTGACAAAGACATGCTAAAATTACTGTTCACAACAAAAGAGGACCAAGTTGACAAACATCCTTGGGGTCAGGGTGCAAGTTCTGATGCTACTCATACTAGGAAATTCTTCAAACATGGAAATGTACACTATTGTGATTATCACCTTAAGATCTATCTTAAAATAAAGATATTTTAGAGTTTCTGAGACCATGGACATGGAAGCAAGAGCCTGTGGCATAAAAGGAGGTAAAAGAAGATTTATGGCAGGCTAATTTCATTTGAAATAACCTGGTTTCAGCCAGCCGAAGAAAACAGAACCCAAAGGAAATTTAGAGGAAATAACCCTTAGGTCAATTTGATATCTGTTACACTATGTGTGAAGAAACATCCTTCACAAAACCTGGACCCTCCAGTCATAGGAGAACTGATAATCAAAATAATGTGGAGGAGAAATTGTTGTCATCATCAACAGCCACGGGCAGACACTGCTGTCACCTAAACCTGCAGGCAGGGCACTCCCAGACCAGCCCCTGCAAAGATTGTGGCAATGTGGGAAGTGCCCTGAGGCCACCAGGCTCAGTGAGGCGACTGTGCAGATCCAGCTCTTCCCAGCAGCATCCCAACTCCCCTCCTCACCTGGGGCTGGCTGTGCTTTTCCCCAGTGTCCCACCCCACAGCAGTCCCCACCCCAGTGACAGGGACACTGCAAGGCAGCTCAGGCTGCTCACGGTGGGACCCCACAGGTTTGGTACTGCACGATGCCACTGGGGCATGGCACAGGGCCTTGCTTTAAGGGACAGGATTGCATCTTTGATCAGCACTGGACTCCACACGCAGGCTGGATTCTGGACAGATGAGGGTTCCTTAAAGATTCTCCTCAGCACAAGAAGCATGGAAGAATCCAAGCATGAGCGTTTGATTTTGATAAGTCACAATTTCAAATTGACAGTAGTGCTCTCTGCTTTCCTTCTAGGATTATGGAAGTGCTTGGACATGATCTAGAGTCCAAAATAGTTCCTGATGACATTTCCTCTGTGTTCCTTTATTTGTAAAACAACAAGTAAATAACTTATCTGATCCTTCTGACAACAATACCAGAAAAGAAACGTTCTTCTACTAATTTGTTTGATTTTATCTGCCTATAGTTTCTACAGAAACCAATGCCACCTGTGATCTATCTCTGTTATAACCTCTTGTGGTACTTTATTTTGCATTTTCTTACAATAACCTTCCTTACAAAATAGATCTGTCATGAATAATAGACATGCCACCACATTGTGTATCTCTACTTCATAACATGTGATTCAGTATCAAGAATGTTGGCTTTTTTAAAAAAACTGTATCATTTTAAAATGACAAACCCTAGAAAATGTTTCCCACCATGATTTTGAGGGCTGCATAAGTCACTGCAAAACTTCTGATTAACTAAATGGACAAGAAATGGGGATGCACATTATGGGGAAATGGCAGAATACACACCAAAAAACTTATCATAAGTCTGTGCAGAAATACCAAGAAATACATAACGCTAAGAAAAAGAAAGTAAGAACATTCCACAGACTTCTAATGAGAAATGCCCAACAGTTGTGCACATGGGCTGATTATTGATCTCACACTGCACGTAATGTTCAATTTTACCTGCTTTGGAAGTACTGCTTCATAAAGAGGAAGTAGTGTAAGTTGTCCAAGTCTTTCAGGGGGAAAGAGGGGGAGCATGAACATCTGAATTAAGGTGCCATGTTCTGCATGCTAAAAAATAACTGTAGGTCAAACCCTCACTCCACACATGCAGCAGAACATTCTTTCTAAAGATCCGGTTTTAATCGCAAGACACGTCACCTCTGCACTGATCCTGAGCCAGTTCCTGAATAAAGGACTTTGAGCTCAAGTACCAAAATTCTATTTCAGGTGATGCCAGAAATTCTGTCCTGAAAGCCTGTGGTCAAATAAATATAATGTAATGGTAGTTACATTGAGGACAGATGTGGATAGGAAGTGCTTCTACCACAGCCTTGCCCCAGCTGTGGATCTTCTTTAGAGTGAGGCAATTCCAAGCCATATCTGCCTTCTGCAGGGAAATCCCTAACCCTGTGCAAATGTCCTTCTTCCAGGGCCAGGGTAATACTTCTGAATGTATCCCAAACATATATGATTGAGATAGGAAATGGGAATGCTCACCCTTCCCTGTAAAAACGAATTTAAGAGAAAAATAATATAGTTCACTGCACCAGAGTGACTGGGAAAATCAGAGAGCAGGGATCCCACTCTGCATAGTCCACACTAGATCACAGCTGCTGTTCCTTGTCTAGCCTGATTCCCTGATCTCAATTTCTTGTCTTCATGACACCATACCTTTCTCCACAAGACTCTCCTTCCAGAAGATGTGTGGCTGAATTTATTCTGGCAGAAGAAGGAATTGATCATGGTTAAACCACTGAAGAGTGAGCAGCATCACTCTTCCTTTTCTTCTGATTGATTTTATAGAAGCAGGGAGAGAGAAGTGGGGGGAGAGAGCCCTGCTTGGCTATCTGAGAGGTCTCTACCTTCAGGAGGCATTTGCAAGCTCTGGATAATGTGTTGCACAGAGCGTCACTAGAGCTGAAGAAAATTACTGAAAATTACTGTCTCTCTCCCATTTCCTGCTGCCTTGTTTAAACAGCCATGCTCAACACCTTGCATTGTTTGACACACTCTGAAACTGCCCTGTGCTTTCCCCATGCACTGACAGGAAGCCCGAGGCAGTGCAGCCACTCTGAAGCATTTTCTTAGATCTGTCCTTGAGCTGAGCAATGCTACAGCCATGTTTGTGGTGATCAGCCTGGCCACTGCAAACATAAACACATGGTACTGCAGGTCCTAGTTAGCACAGGGTGATAGAAAGGGTTCAGAGTAGCAGGGTAGGAGGTGAACATTCAGCTCAAAATGGAAAGATTTTCTTCTACTGTGTCTCTGGCATTTACTTTATAGCATCAACAAACCTACTCCACATCAAGCACAAGTTTTACCTCTCCTGTCTGACACAGAAGCAGCTGGATTGTGTTTCTTTGATAAGCTCTCACCACCCCTAGACCTCTAACCCTTTCTGCCTCTTTCCCTTCTCCTGAAACAAGCAGAGGAAGATGGATTTTAGCAGCCTCCCTGCTCCACCCCAGAGCTCACCTCCTGCCTTCTCTCACTGCACAGGCAGTATCTCCCATCCAAGCATTTCTACACAAGGCTGGAACTTGATCTCACCATCCACTTACCACACCTGTTCTTTCATGCCAGGCATAGAAAAATGACCAACCTCCCTCCCACAGTCAGGACTGTGTTAGGTCCTGGGAGTGCACATGGGAATTATTCAAACCAACATATTGGCATATATTGGCAGAGCAGTTAAAAAACAAAAAGAAATCATGTAGAGCCTAAGGTCATTGCTGTTGTAAAGCCAGCTCCAGAGATACCCATAACGAGTCACAGAAAAACAGCAATGGAACTTGTCCTGCCTAAAGAAAAATGGAGGAACAATGATTAATATGTTGTAATGGAACTTTTCATCCTTATCACTTCCAGACTATGGAATGTTATTTCTGGCACAGAGATTCTTGGTCAAGTATGAAGAGTCATTGATTGGATAAAGTGCTTGATTTAGCCCATTTTTATTCTATTACAGAGTGACAGAAAGAGGTTTTAGACAGGAATAAAATCAATAGAGGAGAAAAAGTAGAACTTAGCAAAATAACTATAGCTTGAAATGAAAAGGATATATTTTTAATATTGAATAAGGATTAATTACAAAAAGGGCTAGAAATGTACTGTCAGAAATCAAATAAGTATGAACAATAATATTTTATTTTATAAAAGTATTCTTTATCCTTATTCTTCCCCCCTAAAAGCTAAGCTTTGCATTCTTTGACTCAAGCTATCATACAAGAGCTCCTCCCTGGAAATGACAAAGCAGGAGGCAGCATCTCTGCTGCTCACCCTGCTCCTCTTCTCATTAGGAGATTTGGGTTCTGTGAGATCCAGGAGCCTGCACTGCTCTCCTTGCTTCCCAAACTATGGGACATGGTGCTCCACAGCTGAGCCACAGGGAGGAGATTGTCTTGACCACAGAACTGGTACAGAAGAGAAGTGGGGGATTAGTTTCTCTTTATGGGTGAAAAATGACAGTAACTCCTGACAGGCTGACACCAGACTTTTGGTCATACATCTGAGGTTGAGAATGTTCTCCAAAAGTTATTAATTGTTATTTATGTGAAATAATATTTCACAGCCCAGGCTGAAATTATAAACTTCACATACCTGCATTCATCAGGCACTTTCAGTGCCTTGAAACGTTGGAAATGTACTTTTCAAGGAAATTAAATTAGGGCAGTGGCAGAGGAAGTGCAACATTAGCAGTTACAGCACTCCAGGACACTCTTCACTATCATTTATTAAACAAAAACTCTTTATGAAACATGTTCTTTCCTAAGTGCCACTAATCTACAGAGTTGACCAGCTGAACTCCTGTGCACAGTGCATTTCAGGGGTTTCTTGAGGCAGGATTACATGATGGAAATGATTTGGACTTTTCAGATCACTCAAGAAAGAACATTTCTTTCTGGCATGGACAGATTGGCAAGAATCAAGGTAACAGGATATTCCTCACACTGAAATATGTGGGGGAGGATATGATCTCACCTGGAGCATCAGAAAGCAGTCTGGCTTTAGAGAAGAACAAGAACAGCAAAAGTAACATCTTTCAATTACTGAAAACATCACAGCCTGGCTATGTTGGTATGGTCCCTGTGGCAGGCAGGGTTCACTGCCTTTGGAAAAACCCTACTCTGCCTATGCAACTTCTCCCAACTAAATCTGGGTAGCAAAACTGCACTGTGAGCTCTGCAGGTTTTTCCCCCAGCACTCCCTAATGGGGACTTTCTCTTCCTTGTCTTCCCCACCTCTGCACAGCCAATGGAGCCTGTAATGCTTTGGCACAGGACCAGCAAGGCAAACACTCTGCCAAACGTCAAGATCCTCAGCAAGAATAAACACAGGCTTATTCTTCCTTCAGCTCTGTGATCAAAACTTCCACAGGGAGACTGATAAGACAAGCGGACTGTTATTGTTAAATACTGCAAGTACACATGGGGTAGATTAATCTCCACTTTACTCCAGGGTAACTGATAGCTTGAGTCAAGTTAGAGAGATAGGGAAATGAGTTTCTTTCTTTGCTTAATATTACATTAAGTTTCTTGTTCACCAGAACAGGAATGTAGCTCATAGGAGAAAAAACTACTTATTGGTAACTTAAGGAAGGGGATATATGACAAGTGGCAAAATCACAGGAAAGGGTGGAGAGCACAAATATCCCATCACTGGGGAGGAAGGTTTCTAGTGAATGCAAAGAAAATTGCTCCTTGAAGCACTGAGAACATTCCTTTTTCCTCCCTCCAGCTGTCTTCATTGACTGAATTTCCCCTTATGCACAGACCTCTACCCAAGAGCTTTTCTCTGGGTGAAAGAGGAGAGCTCAGAGAAGCACTGCAGGGTTTCATATCCACAGGAGAGCCCAGTCCCAGCTCCTGGCATGACAAAGCCTTTGCCCTGGGATGCCACGGCTTTGTCTCTTTCTTAAACATTTGCTAGCTATTTTCTGTCATCCTCCTCCCTGCACTTCTCCTCCCACACTCTCCCAGCCCCTGTCCTCCATTTATCCTTTACTAGAGCCAGGGAGGCTTGAAGGGGTGACACTGTGCCCTGCCCAGCACAGGTAAACATCACCAGTCTTCCCTCAGAACACATAAGAGTATGTACCATGGGCCTTTTTCATTGTGCACCAAGCCAGGGCCAAGGACAAACTCCTTTGTAAAATGGAGATCCAAGAGAGAGGGGGGAGAGGGTAAGTCAAGCACTTATTGAAGTCAATGAGCAGGATCAAACCTCTAATCTGGGTAAACAAAATACAGAAAATGACATTGATTGCAGATTGACTTTAACAATGAATAATTGTGCCTTAATGTGCACATAAATGTGATAAAAATCAAAGCAATATATTCAAAACAAAATAGAAGAGAAAATACAAAGGGATATTTTACAACTAGGCTCCATTACCATCTATCCTAATGAGATTAAGTAGTAATTGCTCTGTCAAGAAAAAATATAGTGGTCTCAGTGAATGAAAGATCATGATAGTCTCCTGCTGTATTATAGGCTCAGGTCTAGCTGGAGAGAAGTGAAGGGATTTTTCCAGAATTACATAGCCAATTCTTTTTATTTTTAATTTTTTTAGTATCAAAGGCCTTTCCCTGGAAATGCAATTCTTAACAATAAAAGGATTCCTCTTTAGCCATACCTGTAAACCCCGCTGAAGTGAGCAGCAGGTTTTTCATTCTGTTGCTTTAGTACAAAAGTATCTTGAAATCAGTACTGCTTTTAAGCAAAGTTTTCTGGTCTGTTTTCTGACTGAGGATGTAAGGCCTGGCTTGTCATGGGATTTTAGGTATTGCACTCAATCTCAAAGTGCAAGCTTCAGTATCATCTAACATTAATGACTAGTGGAGAAATACAGTAGTTTGTTAAAGTTACTTGAGCTTGCATTTCCCCTATGGTAACATAAGTTTGTTTAGGCTCATAGGTTACACAAAATCGTCAAGAATTAGACACCAATATCAGTGGAATTCAATTAAAATTAAGCCCTTCCAAGGTATTTTTAATGTTTCTTCCTTAATTATTCTTTGGACCTATACACAGAATACGAGGTGAACAAAGGACAGCAGCTGAATTCACATATTTTCAACAGAAAGAGAATGCTGGATTTCTTTAGCATAACATTAAACTGCACTAGAATAAAAATAACAATTAAGTATTAAGTAGTAGGTAGAAGAAATTCACATTTCCTTCTTGTTCTCTTTGTTACTGAAATCCTCTAGATGGGTGATAGAGGAGGTATGACTGACACCAAAGAAGGCTTCAAGCATCAGCACCTTGTTATCTAAAAGTCCCTCATACTTTTTCTATGCAGCCTCCCATGGGCAGATCCACAGAGCTCTGGCTCTTTCTCTCCTTCTCTCTTCCTTCTGCAGTTCCATCTTGGTGTTTCCTGTCCCTAGCACGGCCACCTGACCTTGTCACACGACCTCATGTCCCTTCCTCCTCACAGCACAGCCAGCAAACTCCAACTGACCCCCTACCAGCTAACTCCCTCTTCTATCACACCCATAGCTGTGAGGACAAGGCTGTTCCACTCTTTGGTAATTAACAGAGCTGCAATATATCGAGGCAAGACTGCCTTCAACATTATCTTTGCCTGTCCTCCCAGAGATGGGTAAGAAAAAAAATTTTGACTTTCTGAGAAACATCCATGTAGAATAACCTATACCACTGAAAGCTTGGTGTTACATCACTAAAGTAAATTTAATTTGACTATAATGGAATAATCTCTCTGGACAATGGTGATAGGCACCAGTTGTAAAGCTCACTTTAAGACATGAGCTCCCTGCCCATTTGTTTGAATCCTGCATGCTGATGCAGTGTCAGTGCAATGTAGATGGAATACGTTTCTACAGGTATCTGGTTTCAGGAAGAGAAGTTTGGAACAGAAAGGCCTGAGAAAAACAAAGAGAGTTGAGCCTGGTACAAAAGATGAAAATGGAATTTAGGCTTGGTTGTCCTTGTTTAAGGAATCAAAGCAAGTGAACTTCACTGATAAAATAAAATAAGAAAGGAGCAAAGACTGCTTCTTTTGTTCTATTAACTCAGCTGGCACTGATGAACTCACCCTCTCCCATTTTCCTGCTGGCTGCCTCTAAACAACTGTACTTGACAAATTACATCAGCAAGTCCAATCTCATGGAGCATGAGGCTCCATCACTTGATCCAGTACAGCTTCTGCAGGTTTTGTTCCCATCTGCTCCCTGCTAAGGTCTGTAAGACACCACTGGCACAGCAGTGAGTGCCAGGCACTGTGCCATGGTGAAACCAGCGCATCTGGGTTTTGAAATGTCATATCCCAGAAAACCTGCCTCCAAATTCCCCCCTCCTTATTGTGTGACCATGTCTGCTCTGCTGGGGGAACCCATCTGTGGAGTGTCACCTCTGGGAAAAGTAAGCATTGAGTGTCCTGTGGGGGGGATATGCCTCTCTGTACCAACATTCCTTTCAAGAGGTGTTGCATGAGCAGTCCTCACTCTCATGCCTTTAAAAAGCCAGACTCAGAAACTGCTGAAGTCACACCCCACAGACCTTTCAGAAACAGTAACTGGCAAGCTAAACACTCAGATTATAACAGTGTTCTAACAGCTATAGAAAACACCATAAATTAAAACATCATTTTTACCTATTTTTTTAAAAGCTATCAAAGTACCACAGACAGGCAGAAGAGCACACCTCCAGTCAACTGTATGGGACCACATAGGTGAAATATAGCTCACTGCCACAGCTGAACCAAACAAGAACTGCAAAACCAGAAGTAAAAACCAAACAAAAACACCCTAAAGATTCAGGGTAATGAAACAACTGTAACAAAATAGTACATATTTTGGTTATCCTAAATATTCATAGTTGCTCAAACACTTTTCCCTAAGACATTTACATGACTTTCTATTTTTATACACTGCTAATTGAAGTTTATAATTTACATATTACAGTGCAGTAGAATCCAATTATAGCAAATCTACAGAGAGGCTCTATTTATTTCAGGAGGAAGATACTGAGGAACCATGTCAACACGTAGCAACATAATGACTTGCTCACTTTCTGGCTTTCATGCAAAACATTGTAATGATTAGGTTTCAGACACTGCACGAGGATACTTAAGGATGAGCTATAAAACCATTCCACATCTGTGCTAGTTTTATTAGCAGAACCATTTCTGGGAAAAACAGGAAAGCAAATGCTGCTCCTGCTGCTAATTCTGGATAAGTCTTTTATGTCACTAACCTCATTACCAAACACTACTACTCATAATCCTTTCTCCATCTCCTCCTTTCTCTGTTAAGTACAAATTTCTTGTCATTTCCCCCATCAGAGCTGAAACATAATTATAACTAATGTTAATTGCAAAGGTTTTACATTCCATGTAAACTCAGTTGCAGAGATGGTTTGTCCATGGTAGAGAATAAATAATAAGAGAAGAAATGAAAAATGGAGAATTCATGTTGATCCTGAGATTGGCTGGGTTGGAAGAATAAAATATGGTTTTTTACAGATAATCACTCAGATAATTGCTAAAGTGATCACAAGTGACAAGCACCTTGATCTGAGAGGGGCTGCTCTCATGCAATTGCTGCTCAAGGCAAGGGCTGTTACTGGTGCTCATCAAATCCCAGACTCCAAAGTTCTGTTTCTCAGTGGATCAGCAACTGCATGTCACCCTGTACACACAATTTTATGCAGGTAAATTCAACGGGACGATTAAGCCACCTCTTAATTTAGATAAACTTAGCTGATTTTCTGATAGATTTTGCATGATCTGAGATTACCAAAGCTGCTGAGGAAACATGGGAATCTAACACCCCTATTCCTTTTGAAAACTTCAGGCTAATGACCCGACTGTTTCCAGTCTCTCCTTCCCTGTGAACCTGCTGTCTTTGGGAAAACATTGTCAAATGCTACTGTTATATTTTTTATATCCTTCTCATCTCTCCTCCACAAAATAAAATTTAAAGAAAAAAAAAAAGCTGGTATGATTGTTCATGAGTCATTCTTCAGTCATTGTAACGAGCTTGTGTTTGATTAATTAATACCATCAGTGGAGGGTAATCAGGGAGGCATGCTACTCCCTCTTCCCTATTGGAAAACCGTGGCTCAGCGCTGGCTGGCTGCAAAGCCAGCCTGAACAATGACACTTTGAAGTCAATAACTCTCTGTGCTTTCTTCCAGAGTAGCAAAATTAATCATGTTACCCCTAAAAGCTCTGCTGTATCTTTAAAGTCTCAGAAAACATTCAGCATTATGAGAAAACCAAGTGCTGTTTCTCTGCTGTCTCTGCCAGCGGGTTCCCTCTCTGTGCCTTGAGAAAATGACGGTCCTGTCACAAAGAAGGGAAGGGAGCATCTGTGGCAGGGTTTGCCAGCATCCTGCACAGCTGCATGCACTCCAACTTCGTGTACTTTCTCCACTAAAATTGTGCATAACTGAAAGTGATGCAAATAACAATAAAGCTTGCGTTCAGGGAGACTGTAATATCTTTGTAGACAGATATATTTTTCTCCCAGAGACTGACGAGAAAGGACTATAAAATACAAACCTGCTTCATTCCTATTACTAAAAAAATCAAAACCAATGCTGCCAGCTAACCATTAACTGAAAAATAATGAGGGCTAATGAAACAGAGAGAGTCCAGATCTTTCAGTGCTCAGACAGGTCTCTTAAGGGAACTGAAAATGAATTAGCCTGAGTTTGACAGCAGAAAAAAAGGCACCCAAGACACTGGAAGGTGGGGACGAGCTGTCAGAGGAGTAAGGAACAGATTGACAGACAGCCTTATATGAAAAAGAGTAATTTAGGGGTTAGAGAATAACTCAGAAAAATGTTATAATAGTTAGAAATTGTAATGGAAAAGTAGTGCTAAGCAGACTCTTATTCCAGCATTAGGACTGTTCAATGGCCCTGAATAGTCATATCATCATGAAGAAGGTCAGAACAGGCAATTTTAATGGTCCCCTCTGGCTCCAAACCTGTGACTGTATTGAGAACATCCAGAGTGTATACTGCTGCAATTCTGTGTTTCCACACAACTCAGTCAGGACTTCTCCTTTTCTGTTTTTGATAAAGCTCATCCTCTAGAGCAGCGAAATCCTCACTTCACACATTTGTTTGTACACAGGTAGCAGGAGGGTCCTGACAGCTGTGCTTGGAAAAGGTCCAGCAAAGACTGTGGAAACTGGTTCTATTATCTGTGGGTTATATGCACTTAACTTCAGGACATTCTGACAGTCCTGCCTTGGGCAGGGGACTGGACTAGATGAGTTCCAGAGGTCCCTTCCACCTGCGTTTTTCTAAATATTTCAACAAACACTTCAGCACGGGAGCAGGTAAATGTAGCATTTTTTTTTTATTATTTCACCTGCAAGTGATATCTCTCTCTGCATTTTGCTTCTGCATTTATTCAAAACTGAGCCAACCTGAACATGGATGAAGATCTGCAGGCAGACACAGCATGCCAGTCCTTTGGAAGGTGCCCCTTCCATTTGCCACATTCAGAGCGGGTCTAAGGAATGATGACCTTGCAAAAAGTATCTGTAATGCCTTTGTTTTTTAAAAAAAGCATAATCAGAGGAGAGATGGTATCACTGCCATCTGTAGTTTACAAAGCAGCTGAGCAGTCAGAGGACTTGCAGGACTCAAAGATCGCGTGTCTCATAGGAGAGCAGTGATTGACACACTCAGAAAGCTTCATCCCCTCCCACAGACTGTGGCACTGCACAGGAGGAGATGCTGCACTTCCTGGTGTTAGACGACATGCAGGATGGTCCTGGTCCTGTTATCAGGGCCCTCAGGAGGTAAATTCACACCTTTTGAGGCTCAAGCCTGATGATTGGTGCATTGGGAACTGGGGCCAGGACACATGGAAAAACAGCCCTGGTTCTGGCAGCACACAAGGACATTAATAAATCTGTGTCACAGAAGTCTGTCATTTCTAAGATATCTGGCTCTGGCCAAGAGAGCAAGAATCCAAAAAGCAGGAATGTATGAGTCTAAAGCCATCTCACATTAAAACACCAGCAGCAGGAACTCTGATCAAAGGAGGTTGTTTTGGGTGGAGGGGCGTGGAAGGAGGTCTACACATTCAAATTAACAGACCTTCACTGGGACAGAGTAGCTGTTTGAGAGCAGATTGAGGCTCTGGAAGGATCAGCTCAACACCTTCAAAAAAAAAAAATAAATGGAGTACCAAATGATGCAGAGCATGCAAATTTCTTGCATAAGACCCAAGAAGACTAAGAAAGGCAGGTCCCTCAGCTTGATTTCTTGTACTTTTGATTACAGACAAAGTTTACAGTGATGTCTTTGCTTAATAATATATCTCTCTGATATGATATATCATTACTGATTGTTTAGTGCCTACAAAGCTCTGCATTTCAATGATGTGCACAGTATGTACCCACACACTGCCTTACAGTCAGCTTGATTAAGAAAAGATACAGATACACAGAGCTACTCATTGTTTATGTTACATTTCTCAGTCCAAGCCTATCTGCATCAGAGTTTCTTGGGAACAGCTGGGATCATTAACCAAAGCTCATAAACCCTCTTGCAGCATAGAGAGAGCAAAAAAAGAAAACAGAGTAGGTGTAACCTTCTGTCAGAATTACTGCCCCACGTTAGGGCTATTTCAGGGACTCCTCTACCCACAGCAGTTTCATGCTTGTTAGAAAGGTCACAACAATAAGCTCAGCACCTTTTATTCAGATTCATAGGTCAAGATGTCTCAGCTAATTGAGAGCTCGCCTGGATAATCTGCTCAAGTACTTCATTATGATTTTTTGTAAAGCTATCAGATGTTGCTGCTGAAGAAGATTATTGCATGAAAAAAACCTGAAATAAACCCCTAAGTATTCTGTTTAAGCACTTAGACACATGCAGGAGATTGTTATTTCCAATACTTCTTGGAATGAGCTGAGCCTGCTATATCCTCTGCTCGGAAGGTTCCAGCTAAGAGCTGGTGGATACCCCAGTCTTGGCAAGCACAGTCTTTCCAAGGTCCAAATGTACAAGTGAAGAGAGTTCTCATGTCTGCCACATGTTCCAGTAAACCAACAGGGTGATTTCAGTCTTTGGTCTCTTCTCAACTGGAAACCCCAGGGATTTTTACAGGTGGAAAAAGAGCAAGAGGCAGGACACACAATTTGTCCTGTCCGCATTGTACTTGTAAGAAAGGTGCAGAAGGAAGGTTGCAAGCATTGCAGTGATCTACATGTGGTGCTCTGGGAACCAGTATGGTTTCTAGAAACCATTGCTTGCCAGTTCTGCAAGGCACTCAGTGCCCTCTCTGCAAGAGGGTAATAATTTGTGGAGCTGACATTGCTGGGTTTCATGGTGTGTGAAAAGAAAAAAACAGGGAGGGGGGGTGGGAATGGAAGATTAGATGGAAAAGGCTTAGTCTATCCCTGGTTTGAAGAAAAGGTGGAAATTTCAATGATATCTTGCATTTTCAACCCCTGAAATTAGGGCCTGTCATTTTACCTGACAGCATCTGAGGGAGAGCAAAATCTCCAGGTGTCCAAAGTTCCTCTGAAGAAAGAATATGAGCCAGCTCATGCAGATAAAATGGACCCTGAAGTGCTCTCTGCAGGGACTTTCTGCACATAGGGTACAGAACATGCATCCCAGACTGATTGCATCTCTTCCTCCCTGCTCCCCTATTTTTGGAGTAGAGCCATGCCTTGCCCTTTCCAAGGCAATGTGCAGGATGCCAGTACAGCCTCAGAAAAGCATTTCAGCTGGAATGCTAGATTCAAAATTTACTGCCAGAAGGAGAAAAAAAATTAGAAAGCCAGGATTATTCAAAGTTATTAATTTTGCCTCATGAGTACAATTACTAATTCATCATGGGGGGAGAAGACTGAAAGAAAATCGATCATTATCAGCCTGAAACATGTGGATAGTTCCCACCCTCACAACCAGAGGGTGTGACCAGGTGCCACTACGTAGTCTGGCACTGGGTCAGCTGATACTCAGACACCCTCTGAGGTTAAAAGATGTCAGCATCTGTACTGGCATAAGGAGCTTTCCTGCTCATCCCTCCCCAGCCATTCCCAACTATTCTCCAGCTGCCATACCACTGGTTTTGGAGCTCTTTTGATGTGATTTTTAATCCAGATCGTTCCCTAATCTGATTTACCAGGCAACACTGCAAAGAATTGCATCAGTACAACCAAGGGGGAAAATAAGACCGCAACTAAATTGTTATTTATGTGCGGGAAAAACCGAACAGAAACTTACCAGGGAACAACTTTTGATTTCTATGAGGGAATTTCTGCCCAAAGTTTTCATTAAATGTTTATGTCGAAAGTTTTGGATTAATACTAAAGAAGTTTCATTTTAACAATTGCAGGTCATTACATTTGTAATGATTGCTGAGAAGCACATCCAGCATGTCCAGTATCTCCACAGCAAAAGTATTTTGAAGTCAGGGACTAGTTCTGAAACTTATTTTTCCCTTTAAAAATATATTTAATGGAAGATAAAAGATTATAAACAGTGCAGCACAAATCTTCAGTGCAGGAAAGAATCAATGCAGAATCTCAGATAAAGCCTGCAAATTGCAGTCATGTGCATCCCAGCCAAGTCCCACTTTGTTTTTACACCACAGCCTTATTGACTAAAGCAGGATTTCTCCTGTGAGAAAAGGGGATTCCAGATTTTTGTGTGGAATATCTATAATTAAGTTAGTAGCAGTTTATATATAATTACAATTTTATTGTCTTTGGATCTGTTATCATTACATTTATCCCTGATGGACTCTTAGAAATCCCAATTTTCAACAACCCCAGGCCCTTTTGGTGCTCTCATTGATTTTTAACGAGGGCAGGAGTGGCTTCATGTACAATTAGAGCTAACGATGTATGGGGCCATTCTAGAAGCAGGAAATGCATTTTTTTTTCCTAAGCCAAACTCAGCAGGGAAAACCTGACATGCACGTGGACAGAAAACTCTTTTCTTAAGGATTCCAGGTGCTGCAAATAATAAAAACTCAGGCAAACAACACAGAGGAAATGCTGGCCTTCAGGTGAAGGTACTATGAAATGAGCGGGCATCACATCACATCTGTGGACAGAATTAGCTTTTTACAGAGCCACAATATTGAAATCATAGTATGATTTTAACTTGAAAGGACTAGTTCTAAAAATTAAACATGTATTTATAAATATGATTAAAATTTTAAATATTTAAGAGCAAAAATCTTTTCATACAATATTAATGTTTAAAAGTCTCCTGTGGTTATTTCCAGTAAATAAAAAATATCCAAAAAATATCTCCAGCTGAAACAAATTCTGAAATATCAAAAATAAATATACATTCACGGTGCTTAATCTTCTACCTTACTAGAGGTAAAAGAGGGGAAAAGTTAATAAAGCAAACTCTGGTCCATGGATAGAAAGATAGTATTGCTAAAATAGTCTTTATTTCTCTGTCAAAACTACTTGTGGCTCTATGCTGATTCCTGTTCTCTCTGTTAAATGGACAAAAGCATGAGTATTGTCAGAATTTATTTCTAAATAAAGATGAGCTGCTAGAGATGCAGGAAGCTCAGCAAACCACATTTCAGACAAGAATTCAAATCATTTTGGTTTTATTGCCTATCTTCCCCTCTCCAGTTAGCTTAGACTGACAGAATATTTCCCAAGACAGCCCTGGAATTGCAGGTGATGTTTAGTTAGATCTACTCCTCAGAGCTGCCATCTGCTTCCACTGATGGGTGAAAGTGTCAATGTGCAATTTAACCTTAGTGTACGAAGAAAGATGCTTGCATTGCACTAGTTCTGGAACAATGTTTGGGGACAGTCAGACTGATTTACATTTTTTACCAAAGTTCTTTTTTACCAAAGTACCAGAGAACCCAAACTGGTCTCCACCTGAGGCCTTACTGAGGAACCAGAAGTTTGACAGCATCAGTACCCACAGATTCACTGCCTCAGGATCTGGTCCCAGATAGGTTTGTACAGCACACCTCAGACTGTTATTTTTAAAATGTCTCCATTTCCTGTGAGTGAAGCCTACAATCCTTTGTCATTAGCATGAAAGGGTTCTCTTTTTTGTGTGCATTTGCAGTGTTTAATTAACTTTCTTCAATGTACTTGCCATTCCTCATGCTGAGATATATGGGAGGTAAATCAGTACAAGATGGCAGTTCTTTGTCTCTCCTAGAAAGGCAAATTGCTTCCCTCAATTACTGGTTTTCCTCCTTGTTGGACCAATATACAACCCAGAATTAACTAACTGCAGATGTAAACACCACTGTGCATCCCTGGTGGGTTCTTTGCCCAAGTGCCAAGATTTTGGGGTTTGTCACCACCCAGGTATAGAAGCAGAAGCCATTGTCTCTCACCATCTAATCAAGATAATAATTACAGGCAGTGGATCTGGGGCTAGGAAGAGGAAAAAGGCTTTTCAATCGCTGCCTCTGCATTTCAATCGAAGCCCTATGCTGTACAACACTGGAGAACAAGGTGTAAATCAGCTTAAGAACATAGTTCTGCATTCAATGCGTTGTGGTTTACAGCTCCCAAATGACCTTCATCTATCTTCCTTAGCTGTAGAGGTGTATAATTGAGCTAAAGAGAGGCTTGAATAATGAGGTTGAGAGTGGCAGCTCCGCTGCTGTTGCTTAATAGTGTACCAGCCTTGCACTTCGTTTTCTGATATGTAACAAAATACTGTAGTGGGTCCAATTCTTCAGGGTGACACTTGGTGATAGTCCTTTTTTTTAAATAGAAAAGAGTAGGGGTTTTGCAGGGAAAAAAACTCCTATAAATCTTTGCCTGCAACTAGGCTCCCAAAAATACAATTATATGAGCCATTTTCTATTCAATATCTGCCCACAAAAGCTCAGAGAGACAAATAGCAATTATCTGCTCTTCTTTCAGTCGTTTCATCTTTCTTGTGAAAGATTCCCTGCTCAGCTCAGAGGAGTACAGTGTGGCACCCTGCAAGATTCCTCTACCAGGACCTTGCCAGAATGAGCAGAGGTGAAGTCTCAGAGAGCAGCCTTTCAAGCAACAGGACCTTGTTTTCAGATCATACTTTTCCTGTATTTATGTGTGCTGGAGTCATCCTTTCTCTCTGTGGTGAGATTAACATTAGAGAGCAGCAGTTTTTTCAGCCCTCCAACCACTCCTCACCACCAATTCATTACTGACAAGGGTGCTGGAATAAAGGTCTGGCAGTCCAACAGCTTGGGATCAATGCAAGATATCTCCCAGCCAAGTGGCTGTTAAAAACAAATGTTCCTCTTGTGGCATTTGCCTTGATTTCATGGACACTAAAAGACTTACTCGTGCATTTACAGCACCAATTAAGCAGTCACTGCTAACTGCCTCCCTGTGCACCAACAGCAGCTCCAAGCCAGAGCAGGATCTGAGGAGCCCAGAGGAATCTGGTTCAGGGCTCCCAGACCACACAGGCACAGCCCCAGAAGCTCTCAGGTCCTCCATGGATGCAGTCAGTGGGAGCATGGCAGAGGTGCCAACCCTTGAGCCAGTGAGGGAAGCTAGAGGGCAGGAGGAACCTGTGATGCAGCAATTAACTTCTGGAGAGGCATGTCCCTGGATGAGGAAGGGAGAGACAACCAGCTTTGCTCACACTTCCAACTTGTGGGGTGCAACACTACTGTTCATTCCCCAGATCACCTCTACAAGACCCCAGGAAGCACAGTGGCAGTGTTCCCTCCAAATCTGCATCAGTCTGCCTCATGTCTCACACACACAGGAGAAAAAAGACCACTTGTTCATCATACTGCCTTCAGGATTTTCACTTACTAATTATTTTACTCTACTCCTCTCCCACTTTCGTTGTTTGTCTGCTTGACAGGCCAAGTTTATTCAGGGTTGTTGGGCTAGCATATTTCTTTTGCAGTGCTCACATAGACCATGTGACAGAAGTGCTGCCTTCAACAGCCCCGTAACTGAGCTCTCAAGCAATGTGATTTCTCACACTTTCATCAGAAGGGTGGTGCAGGTGACACTAGTGAAGAGTATCTTGGAAAACAACAAGACTGAATCCTGATGCCCAGAAAAATGTCAGGAGATAAAACTCATTATGGGTTTATTAATGCAGCAACATTTCCTAGAGTGAGAGGCATGCACACTTGAGATACAGAGAGTCACAAAGAAAATAAAACACAGTCCATCTGGATATTTCACAGGAAAATCTGCCATGTAAAATTGTGAAAATATAAAATAGATTTCATATATAAATGACGCAGTCTGGCTTTGTACAAGTCACTATTGATTGCTAAAATACACGTCTCTGACAGGAAAAAGAAATTTGGCTTATCAAATTTATGTTTTTCCTGGCTCTAGTATTTCAAATTGCCATTCTATCCTGTGCTAAAGACCTCCAAAAATATTAAATGGTCACCACGCCCACATAATTTTATTGTTCTTCATAGAAGTAAGCTCAAGTTGGCTTCACTTGACTCACATGTTAAATTTTTTTTCAAGTAAAAATAGTGGTACCAAAGGCTGCAGGTGTATGAAATTGTACTGCATGAAGTTGTAAGAGAAGTGTAGTAATATATAAATACTTGGGAGATTAAGTAATAGTGAACTAAAGCCCTAAAGCAGTGTGATATAAGTACTGACTTAAGAGAGTAGGGTTTCTTACCTTTTCATGGACTTTTGTTTGCAAGCAAATGGTACCCAGTCTACTTCTCAGCCCAATAAGAAACACAGTTCTGAGCAAACTTCCCTCTTCCCAAGGCCTGACTGATACAACAGGTTTGCAAGACTGATTTTTTCCCCTTCAGAAAAGACAGTATCCCTGTGTCAAAGTTTACATGCACTAAAGAGAGATGAGGAAATACAGACTGGCAAGAGTTACAGCTGCCCCTTCCTTGGAAGGCACATTGAGCAATGCAGCAAATGCTGGTATCTCATTTGTGTCATGGGATGTGGCTTTGCCACAAATCTGAAAAATCTCATTAGAGAGAAAGTAATAAAGGTGGTAACACTGTCCTTTGGGACTCCTGGCCTTTAAATAAGTACAAGAAACCTGTCTAGAAAGAATAAGGCAGGAAGCATTCGTGACTTTTTCAATTTCACACCCCCAATACCTGCCTACATTGGTTAAACTCAGCTCTGTGCTCAGAGCCTGATGCACTCCTTGCATTTACTCTGATCACTGACTCCTTTATAGGAAAGCACTGCTGGGTATTATTTTGCAACATAATAACCCTGACAGACCAGTACATTTGCTCAGAAATAATAGAGAAACTGTCACTTTTCTGTCTGATGGCTTATGTTACTGTAAAGAAGTGCAAAAGTAAACTTTACTTCTCTTTAGATTCCTGCTTGTTAAAAGACTGCTCTCAGCTCTTCCCATGGGAATTTGCCACAACACCCTTGGCTTCAGCTCAGGGGAGTTTTTTTGGGTTGAGACCAGCTTATCTGAAGCACGGGCTGTGCCTGTGGGCTGCTTCCCATCATCCTGTGGAGGACTCTGAAACTGAACAGAATGAGACCTCACATTCCTTCCTTCATCAGCAGCAATACTTGTGACAGTGGCACCAGAATCAGACATGTAAATCTTCATAGCTACTGGTAAGTTTAGGCCCACAGGGGAAGAAACACATTTGGTTTTGTGAGACTGTGCCTTGTACTCAAAAGTAAGAGATAAAGACTTTGGTGTCCCCCTCTCCCTAATGCAGCAGGGCTTCAGCCATTTCCAGAATCCCAAGCTTTGTAGATACTGAAGTTATCTCTAAATATGATTATACCAGAAAGGTTTATGCCCTCTGAGATGACTAAATTACCACCATTGCTTGATTACACATTAAGTTTTTGGACAGACTCTTAATTGTTCCAATTTACAACAGCTCCCCTGAACTCTGGAGAAAACGGAACAGTTACAGAGGATATAATTCTTCCCTTTTCTGGTAGAGGCAGAAAGATATCATGCATGGAGAACCTGAGTGAGGAAACAGAAAAACACTTTGAACTGCCAGAATCAAGGCAGGTATTTTATTGATCTGCCTTTGGTCCTGGGGAAGTTGGTGCAGCTGGAGCAGGCTCAGAGGATGTGCTGTAACCAGGACATTGGGGTTTCTTTTTGCAGCCTGGCAACAATGATCTTTAGCCTCAATTATCAATACAGCACTCACTGCCTCAACTGCACAGGTCACTGTAGTAGGTAATACAGCAGGAAAGGGGCTTGATTTCTAGCAGGGAACACCCACTGGCTGAATAAAGTGATTTTGCAGCTGTTGCAAGCCACACAGACCTGTGAAATCTCAACCAGCACCCTCTCTCTGGCTGGGAGATAGCTCGGTCACTGTCACAGACACACATCTTGTTTAGTTTCACCTCACTTGAAGATTTTTCATTGTAAAAGTGCCTTCCAGAGACTTGAGAAAGCTTTCTGTACATATACATGCTTCTTGCTTGTGTGAGGACTTAGAAATAAAAACACACAGAAGAAGCCTTCTCATCTATTTTGTCTGCAGTCAGAAACAGGAGGCACCCCCGAACACACAGCTCTGTCCAGCCTTACCCTGCTCTGCTCTCACCTCACATCAGGGCAAGGTTCTCCTGAATGACTGAGCTGCTTTTGCTCAGACACAGCCTGACTGCAGCACACCAGCAACTCCTGCCTGCTCCAGGCAGGGCCTGCCAAGGAGGTGATGCCCAGTGGAGTCTGTCACTACAGCCTCCCCCCCTCCCAGTTTTCTACTAAAAAGCCCTCACCTACACTTCACCTCTGCCTTCACTCAGTACTTGCACTGAGACACAGAAGAGAATATTACTCTCCTGAACATCTGCCCCTCAGCTGGAAGAATCAACCAGGATCCAAAGCCAAAGCTTTCCACCCTCTGGTGAGCAGTGGTGTCCCTTGGAGAGGTGTCCTCTCCCAGGGCTGCAGCCAGGCACCAAGGACTCACTGTGCACACACAAACTCCCCTCCTTTTGAGGGTGGTCTCTCACTCTGAGAAGTGCCCTTCAAACCTCACTCAGGTGGATTAAAACTTTGTTATAAGTAGCCAATATTTTAATCAAAACCATCAAAATGCGATCTCCTTTTCCTATGGAAAATCTTGTGAGTTACTGCAAGTGCTTATTAACTATGATGGATAATGTGATCTAATCATTTGAAATAACTGAAAACCTCTCTCCCTTGTTAGGTCATCCATGAAAAGAGGTACCAGCATTTGGCAAACTGATCAAGCTTTGCCAAATGCTGAATGCAGGCAACTCATCAGGCGATCTGTTTGTTTTTGTGGGATGAAGACTGACTTGAGTAAGGAAGAAAACAGAATTGTTGTATCTTTTCCTAGGAATGCTTTGATAATAAGTGCCTTTTGGTGCCTTTTGGGCCTTTCCAAAGGCAAACAAGCTGCTCCTGAAAGGAAGTACCATAAGTGCTCTCTGACAAGAATGTTTCAGCTGACTGCAAAGGCAGCACAATCTCCACCAGAGGCAAAGGATGCACAGCTCTCTCCATCCCCTCTTCACAGCTATCCCAGAAACACTGAGCACCTGGAGGCCAGAGAGGCACAGTCCCCCTCACTGCAGCCACCTGACAGGCAGAGTGACCAACTGAGTGTGTGCACGGGGCTCAAAACCTGCCATGGGTTCCTGTGCAGAGTAATGTGCACACAGGCAGCATCTGAATAGCCCAGGGTGGTGGAAATGTAGGGGAAAGGCAGATGATTAACTGACACTGTTAAAAACACACTCTCTTACTTATAAGAGTAGATCTGGCACATCTGGCTAAATTGTGGTCCGGAGACTTGCTGCAAAATTATTTATTGGGAGATTACAAAAGCAAACTATAAAAATAAAAGCAGCTGGAATAGTGTTACATTAGGGAAGTCTGACTACCAAGTCAGCTCCTGGATTGCTGCTAAGTTCAGAAACCAATAGAATCTCTACAGTTTTACTTAAAATCCTTAGTTTGATGGAAAAAAACCCTTCTATTTCTAGAAATAGAAAGGTTCTATGCGCAAATTTCTCAGTTTCTACATTTTCAGATAATGCTTGATTACCTAATCACCTTCCCATCTCCACAACCTGCTTTCAGCTCAGAACTATGTCCATGTGACCCTCTTGGGAAGCACCACCATGTAAGTTAAAGCTGCTCTCAGCACTTGGCAGTCTCTTAAGCTGTACACTATAATTATAGAAGAGGGGGAAAAATGACTTTGCATAATGTAGGTGAGAGAGCCACATAGCTCTGTGCTTCATTCTAATTATAGAAAAATGAGAGATCTGCAAAGCTTAAGTGTGGACAGCAGAGTTCTAATTGTGTTATTTGACTATTAAGCTGGACTAACCCCCTGACAAATTGGCTATCTTAGACCCCTGGTTTTAGCCACCCTCCCTCTTTTCTCTTTCTGTAATTTGAAAACCTCAGCTATAACAGTGGAGAATCCACACAATGTTAAATATAATTTCTAAAAAGATGAAGAACTGACAAGGTATTTAAATAATTATTGAGCCCATTTCTTCATTACATCTTTAAGAGACACTGATCAATGTACTATTTTTGAATGTACACTTACAGTTCCATGGCAAAGACTTACAGAGCCCTCATAACCACACTAAAATCACAAAAATATCCATAATCTTTAAATATTTTATTTTCTTTAATGCAGTTTTTGTGCAATCAGTAAATCAGTTAAGCCCAGCAATGCACTAACAGGCCCTGCTGATCATATTTTTCTCAGGACCAGTTTTAGGAAAGAAGGCTCTCAGGAGCCAATGGTGACCTGTCTGAGCTTAGTGTAAATCAAGAGCAAGTCTACTAGAAGTGTTGGTCTAAACGTTTAATTTATACACAGGTATAAATTAGAAGAGTAAAGGTCAAAGATTAAGAAAAGGTGAAAGTTACCAATTAACTCTCAGTGAGTGATTATTTGTTTTACAGTAGTCCTGAGAGGCCAAGGGAGACAGAGCATTCCTTGTGATAAAAATCACACACTAAGAAAATCGCTCATCTGGAGCTTAAATGAATTCACCACCACCCAGACTATCCTGTCTGCACTTCCAGAAAATTAAAACTGCAGGAGTTGTGTACTTTGTTTATATTTTCTGAATATTTTCTCTATTTTGAAAAAAAAAACAGAGACAGTTGCCATGCCAGCTGCAGCAAGTCTGTGCTCCAGCACACCCAAACTCCCAGCAGTGAGCAGACCAGTGCAGACCCCAAAACAAAGCCATTTTGTCACAGTTATTTAAGAGTTTTCCAGCTCACCTGGTGGTCACACTGCCATAGAGGCAGCTGCTATGACACAGTGGAAATGTGTTTGCATCAGTGCTTTTTCTATGAAATGGTTAAGAGTCATAGAGAAATGTCTTACTGTTATGAAAAACAATGTGTAATATTAGCATTATTGTGGGAAGCCAAAGAGGGATGCTCCTGACACAGACTGAACACACCCTTTGCAGGCTGTTACCCAGATTTGTGATTCTTAGCCATGCCCCTGGTTAGACATCAGCAATGTCTCTGAGGCAGTGTGCAGTGTACAATATCAGGATTGGAAGTAACTGATCTGAACTGATTGTTCTCTGGAGACTGAGCAAACAACTCCACAGACTGGGCTTTCAATACCAATGATAAAAAGTGCAAACATTTTATTCAGCAGACAAGTGTGTGAAGAGGCTGCCACATACATTTGTCAATTGTTAAAATTTCTCACTTAACAGTTCTGCCTCTCTCAGGTTAATATTTTCCCAGAGCAGAGACTGAAAGAATTTAATGATCACAGCATCCTTCAGATCTTCCGAACAAACCAAAATTCTTGCCAGGTAATTGGCATCAACCCCTGTTTACCAAATGCTCTTCAGCCTATAACCAATAAATGATTAACAAGGAACTTCTCAAGTCACTTTCCAGATGTTGTTTATTGAGACGTCCTTGCACTGCAATGACAAATGGGGCAGAAATGAGCAATGCACAGCTTGGCAAGATCCTGCCACTCAGCAGAATATCCCCAAGGCTGAATAATTTGGGTGAACACCACTGTGCAAAGGTTAAAGCCACTTTCCTCTGTATAAACAGGGATGTCCCAGCTGGTACTCATTAGGTTTGAAGAACCAAACACTGGTATTTTCTCAAAACAGGTAGGAACAACAAGCCTTTATCACAAGAGCAAGGGGTAACACTTCAGGGTAATACTGTTTGATGTTTCTAAAGCTTTATTCTCTTTTTGCTGAAGAGGAAATCCTAAGACAGCCACAAAATTTGCTAGAATGAGCTGTGAAAATTTACACATTTACAGGGGAGAGGGAGGATCTTTTCCCATTCTTTTGCACCTCATTACCCTCCCAAAAACAATAGCGTTGCTGTAATGATAATTCCAATGCAAAGCTGCTTATTTGGGATAAGGCTGCACACACACTGCACTGACCTAAGGAGGCTGTTCAGTACCAGGATTTGGAGGGACCCAAGTGGCCACTAAACCCAGCAATACTTGGTACAGTTAAAATGTCAAAAGTCATGGCAAGGGCTTTACTGGATTAGCATGTATGCAGGTGGAGTGCATGTCTGTAAGTATTCCATATAAATGCAGGGTGACAGAGTTCCACTCTCAGAACTACTGTGATGAAAATCTTGAAATCCATAAACAATTTTTTTTCCCAGACTATCAAATAGGATGGGATAAAAAAAAAATTGACTCCATATGTATACACAAAATAAATTCCAGACCTGGAATAATAAAACTGTAATTCAAACTGTTCTTGGGGGAAAAAAAAAAAAAAGCATATTTCAGCGACCAGATTTGCAGGTAGCATTGTAGTAAGTTAAGATGTTGAAATCTGCTAGCCGGTTTTGCAAAACTAGAATCTCAGAAGCGTGAAATTCTACAGAAATTTGCATATTTTCAGTGCCTTATATTAAAATCTATAATGATTCAGGCACATTTGAATAAGAAACAAAAAGAAGAATAATAGGACCTGTCTGGTTTGGGATTCAATCAAAACCTGGGTCCCTCCCTTCGATTTGGTTGTGATTCTCTACTCTGCACCAGACAAATAACAGTAACAGCTCCCGAGATGATGGGTGTTTCAGCAGCCAGAAAACAGGAGAGAACAGCAACACAGCACAGCAAAAAAGAGCCTCTTCCTTCCCCTCTCCCCCTCCTCAGTACTCATGTTTTGTGTATGACAACAGGAGACCCTTTCCAAGCACTGCAAGCAACCTGTGGTGATGTTCTAACAAATGTTGCTCTGATTTTCAAATCCCTGTGACCCTGTGATAACAAATAAGGCCTGGGGATGGGAGAGGCTGGAGTGGATGCACTATTATTTGACTTCTGTTCCCTGTGGTTTCAGCCACATACTGGCAGTTCCCCATCAACTTCACTGGTATTCTCTAGCCCCAGAGGATTTAGGATTTAGTTCTGCTAATCTCTGGATCCCATAGAATATTAGATATTTAGGCTGTGATCTCAGGCAGGGATTTGTCCCTAGAGTCATATTAGATTACTAAGCCACTGGGAAACCAAATAATTAAGGAAATGCATAATGAGGGGTATTAGCTAGAGATATATTCCATGCCACAAAATAAACCAGCCAAAAGGCCCTGTTTAAAAGGATGAAGAATTTCCTTCAAAGTGAAAAAATGGTCTTATCATAGGCAGCATCAGCTGGAGGCAGCTGGACACAGAGCTGGGCAGCAAGGCCACCATGGGGTCAGCTGGATTGCACAGCTCAGGCTCAGCTCAGGCAGAGCCTTGTTTTCTGCACTCCCTGGGGAGACACTGGTGAATTCTTTCCTGTCCAGATTGGAACTGGTTATGCTTTATTTACCTGCATTCATTGCCAGCTACACCACCCTGCTTCTGCACCTGCACTATGGACAGTGAACTTGAGGCAGTGCCCTCCCCAAGTTCAGGTAACTCAAACACTTGGCTCTCTTTTCTCACTTCACTCCTGCACACAGGCCCAGGCAGAGCCAGGCAGGTTATTTATCTGGTGACCTCTAGATGCTGGAGTTTGATGGGGGATGATTTCACTACAAAGCAGTTAATCAATAAATAGGCTAAGTTTCTTTCTGATTCAGGTACTGACACAACTGCAGAAGGGCCTGGAAGAGCTGTGTGATAATGTATTGATTATAAACAACCCAAGAGCCATTGTCAAAAGCAGTAGGCATTGTTCTTTCCAACAATCAAATCCATACTTTAACGATCTGTTTTCCCTCATTAAACACTTGAAAGGCTTTCTTAGCAGCACTTTTTACTACACAGATGTCCTATTTCATTTTGACACATACAACATGCTCCTGTCATTCTCTTCATTGTATAGTGGCTGGTTTTGTTTATTGTAAGATGGAGATGTTAGTTTCTGTCATATCTTCTCCTTTGTACTGCTCATTTACAAATGGAAAATCCATGTAGACCTTTGTCTCGTCTGTCTTTGGCAATCAAATGAACCAATCAAAACTTCTGACTAGAAAAAGACAAGTCACACCAGAAAAAAAAATGGGGAAAATAGCAGAATTTGGTTTAAAAATACTTGAAATATTCTGTTCTGATTTTTCTTTTGAGGTTCATTTGACTCACATCTTTGATGGAAAAGTAATGACTGCAGACAACCATGTGAGTAGATGTGATGCAAGCAGATGACCTTACTTTGCTGAATTCCCTTACACTTATTTTCAGCAAACTCATGTAAAATGATGCTTTGGAAATGTTGACAAAGAATACTTCATTTTTTACCTCACCTAAGATTAGTCATTTCATCCCTGAATGGCTTCATAACCTTTTGCAGGGACTTCAATTTTACTTACTAATGCTTTGACTCTACAACAAAAAGCTGTTTTCTCAGTAGAAACAGATCAGTGGGAATAGGGTTCTGGGTTCTGCCTAGGTGGATTTGGTATTAACATTCATTTCCATAGCAGACAGGACACCTCTCTCTTTCCAGGTACAGCTGTTTGGTGTTTCAATTCTGGAGTCATCATAGGTAAAAAAATCCTTTCTCCCTCACAGGAGCCCGAGCCATGCTGGGCTGCAGGAGGCAGAGGTGGATACATCTCAGCCATCTGGAACTCTTGCCATTTCCACAAGAACCATGACTGATTTCTGTAAAGAGCTGGGTTGTGAAGAGCTAAGACACCTCCAGTAGTCAACACAGACAAGAGAATTTGGTTGATACAGCTGCAGGGTGTTTAATATAAACTTGAGCTGCTGCCACCTAATTATCCCTTGTGTATTTCTTGTTTAATGCTCTTAGGATCAAGGGCTATTCCCCAGAGCTCCTGCTGAGATGAGCCTCCCAAATGTTTTTGAAGTATGCACATGTTGAAACTCACTACCCACAACTTTATAGATGAAACGGGCCAGAAAACTACTTTGTCAGCATGAGACATTATTGACCCTTGTAACATATCATGTTATTTAAAGGTGAAACAAAAAATATGCTAATTGGGAAATGCACATATTGCAATCAATGAGTTGTAATAGAGTCACATCACAGTAACCGAGATCACGGTCTGGTCTATTATTATTAATTATTTACAATAATCTTGGTTTCTGTGTATGAATACCTCATCAAGCACAGCCATCTCTTTGCCCTGACACTCTGTGCAGCGCACACATCCTTAGATCTGGCACTGAACACAGACACAAACAGAAAGGCTGAAGGAGAGCCTGGGAGCTGCTGGCTCTGCTGCCCGTTCCTCACAGAGCCACATGCAAACAGCATAGCAGGCTCTGTTCATGGATTCCAAGGCTTCTCCTCCCCATCTAGGAACCACAGAGACTTTGAATTATTTCCAGTCACTTCCACAGCTGTTTCAGAAGGAGATTAGGGAACGTTTGTAGGGACCTTTGAGGACAAAGCCCTGCACATGCACGAAGCGCTATCTTTATTATTTTCATAGGCAGGTCTGCAGCAGAAAAGCTGCAGCGATTTTATTGTGCATTCCCCCACGTTAACTCCTCGCTCCCGCTTTCTCCCTCTCCGTGAGAGAGCTGTTCTCACCGCCCTTGTGCTCAGTGACTTCCCTCAAATAGCTGAACAAACAAAGTGTCAGTGTTTGCCCGAGCCCCGAGCCCCCCGGCTTTACAAGCTCGGGGCGGGCTGGCAGCAGCGCCGTGAAGCGCCGCGCCCGCCACAAGCACCCCAGAGAACAGATTAACTCGGAAGAAAGGAAAACTGAAAACCAACATCCGCTGGAGCCTTTTTTTCTTTTTTTTTCCTTTTCTTTTTTATTTCAAAAGTGTTTGAGGGAATGAGTGGAAGGAAGGGAGTCTAAAGATCCCAAACTACACTTTAAAGCATTTTACTTAAGTGTCAAGGACCAAAGCCCAAATGTCAGCTCTTCAGGGCTTTTTTCATGAATCACTGCAAATAGAGCCTGAGACAAGAAGGGGAAGACAGTAAAAAGATGTTAGGAAAATTCTCATGAGGTTGCCCTGCTTTTCTCTCTTTTCAAGATTTATAGACATACCAGAGCATGCTTTTAAAACAGTTCTGATTTAGTGCACTATTTGCAATGCTGTTCTGCTTATTATTATAATTAACCAGTAACCCATTCTGTTAGAATTTGCCTCAACTCTCACGTATTAGGAGTCAACTACATGGATATTTCCTAATAGCTTGTTGCTAACAGCTGGAAAGTGTTCTACCTGATGAGCTTTCCAATGCCTTTTGTGTTAAATAACTCTTACTGGATTCATTTTACCCTCATACACACCAAACACTGGATACACTCACCCCTGCTGCCATGCTGATGTTAAGCAGTACTCCACCCAGGGAACAGGCTCATTCAAACTGACATAAAATCAACCACTGCTGCTGGGATTTAGCTTTTTTGGGTCACAGAAGATGGAAAACTATGCCAGGAATGAAGTCCTGCTAACAATGGAGAATTCAAGACTCCCAGGGAGCATGGACAGCTCTTCAGGTCTTCCAAAGAGCTCCTGCTGCCTAAAATACCAAGGACAGGGACTCTGAGCTCTATGTCCAGGACAGAGCCTTCAGTTCAGATGGGAGCAGGGTTCAGTGCTGCCAGCTCCTACTCCCATCACTATGTGGGGACACAGTTACTCAAACTGACCTTACCAAACAGGAAAAGGAGTTGGTTGCCCTCCAGAGCCCATCCTCAAACACTTCCAGAAGGCAAGGCCAGCTTCAGTGCCAGCCCACAAGCCAGAAAACATGTATAAAGTTTTATGCATTTAAAAAATTAACTTTTGTCATGTTACTATTTAGAGAGGAAACTGAAAGAGAGAACGAGAAGGAGAGGGAGAAAGGAAACACCACACTTGAGAAATGAGGATTTCAACATCAAATTGTAGAAGGTTTGTATAAAAGGACAAAACTCCATAAAGTCATACCATGATAAATTATCCAAAAAGCTAATCAAATTCCAGACAGTGGGCTTGAGTTGACTTGTAACAAGCTACAAAGGCTTCTTCTATTCAGTGCAAAAAGAAAATCTCTGTCACTATTTCACTTTGTATCTGCCTTATTTTGGCACGTGTTGCTGGAAACTCAAACAGAACTCTGTAACCTAGATAATAAATAATCTCCAGACTTTTCCTCAGGTCATGCAAATAATCTGTGTGCAACAGAAGTCAAAGGTACTTTTGTGAGAAGAGCACTTGAAAAGATTTATTTAAACTGCACTTCCAGTTTCACATTCCTTTAAATTCTTCAAATTCAGTATTCTTTCAGTAATACCAGTTAGAGTTTTACAGCTGCTTGTGCTGTTATGCAGCATTACTAGCATTTAGAAAGAGGAATTGTTTTTTAATAGTCATTACTGGACAATTATCAGTGATGTCACATGTTCATTTTAATAGATCCATCTGTATAGTATCTATAGGCACAAAAGCAACACTGAGTGCAGTTGTAATAGGCACCCTCCTCTCCTACCCATCCTCCTGATGGCTTCCTGAGGGAGACAGCAATACCTTTGCTGTAGCATCACCTTAAGCTGTTCACATGTCAGACTGAGCTCACACTCGAGGAACTCAGGTTTCTTTCAGGCTTTTCTAGCTCATTTGCCAGTGTTACCCTGAGTATGGGCACCTAGTTCAGTTAAATCTGTCCCTGAAGACCTCTAACACTGCACAAGAGAAATGCCTGGCTGTAGCCTCTGGGACAGGGCTCTGCTCTCTGGCTGCACAGCAGAGGAGATATCCAAGATCCTGACTAGGTCATTTCAATGCTGCCTAGATATGCCAATCCTGGTGATACTTCTGATACTGAAAAGTCACTAGAATTGAAGTTCTTTTGATAAAACCACTTGTAGATAAATTTTGAAGTATGTTTTCATAACTTTAAATTACCCTTAATGTGCTAATCCCTGGCTGTGCTGAGAAAACTGAGTTGCTGTGAGCACCAAAGCCAGCAAGTTCATACACTCACCACAAGAGTCAGGGGAGGCAGTGGTTGTGCAATGTGTGAGAGCTCTGGCCACACTCCACCATCTCTCCTCAGCTCCAGACCAGCCTGTTTGGGCAGTCCTGGGACAACCTCTGCCAGTGGCTGGAAGCAGGAGAGGAAGCCTGGAGCCCCTTGGAAGAAGAGGCTCTGCATACACACAGCGTGCAGGGCAGAGCCTTGAAAGAGAAACAAAAAGGGAGCAGGGCTGCAGCTCTAAGCTGCTTCAGTAGACCAGTGAAGCTGGACAATCAAAGAGCAGAAGAAAACAGTACAAGTTAAGGCACAGGAGCATGGTCTTCTCCACACAGGAATCCCAAGGAGGGGCTGCACTGCTCAGGACCCAATTCTTGCTTTATTATTACTGAAAATGATCTAGTCTGGGAATGACTGCAGCTAAATATGTGGCTGAATTCCTGACTCTCAGTTGGAGCTGCACCAGCACAGACACAGAGCTTTCATTCCCTCACTTGGGCTTTTCCAGACTAACTCATCCCAGCAAAATTAAACTGTGTAGAAAACAAAAGCCAGTAAAATCATTAAACACAGTAATTAGTCAATAGAACCAAGGGTAGGAAACCATTTATTATGAGAATTAAGGGAATGATTCACACTGAATAATTTATCTATCAAATTTAGTTTGGGGTTTTGTTTTTTTTCCCTGCTGGGAGAGAATTCAGTAACAGTTTTGCTCACTGCCTTAACACTGGTTTGGTCCCCAGGAGCCAGCTGTTTAAACTAGCTGTGCCTGAGCAAGAAGCCCAGCTTATACAATGGGACAGAGGAACCTAAAATAAAGATTCCTATGCACCTAAACTTACCCATTTATGTTTATTTTGTAACGTCTGCCTAGCACAGGTATTATAAGGCCACATTAAACACGACATGCCAGCACTCCTCCCTTCCCCTCTTTCATTCAGAAAATGACTGCGAAGCTCAGCAACCTTCATGCCAGATGAAAGACTGGAACCAAAGAAGAGTCATTATGATCTGCAATATTGAACACAAGGCACAAATAACTCCCACATAATAACACTATAGATTCCAACCCTTCCTTCATATTTCACTGTTCAAATGACAAATAAATGAACCTATCAGAGTTCCTCAGATGTATCATAAAGTGGAAATATTGCAGCTAGAATAAATAAAACATTTTTATTGTAGTTAATAGCACCAGAGTGGATAGAGTTACATTTTAATAAAAGTCTCTATTATTTGAATCAGTATTGGACTTGCTGTGAGTAGTCCCACCTTTCTTTTGTGCAGATAGAGCAGTTTGATCTCTCATTCCCAATCTGAGGAGGCTGCAGCAGCTCTGCTCTACACTCATCTTGAAGAGGTCCAAGGACAAGACAAAACCTTCTGCAGCACACAGAGGGTTTCTCAAGCTGTGGGGCCTGAACTACACTCCATGTGCAGGGCACTCCATCGTGGTTTGCATCCCAGCAGAGCCAGAGCTGAGACTTGCCACCACTGCTGCACCTGAGAGCAGGACCTGGCCTTCCTTCCCTGCTGACAGTGGCATGTGGTACCAGGGCTGTGTGACCAGCCACAGAGTGCTCAGAAAATTTCCCCAAATAAACATGATTGTCCTAGGAGATGAGATTGCGGAGAAAGGCAGAAAAAGATGAAAATTCCCTTTGCAGGTAGCAACAACTCCCTTGCAGTTAAACACAAAAAAATCCCTTACATACACAAATTTTGTAATAATCACTGCTGCTCTTTAGTAAGCACTCCCTCTTGACTGGCATATCTGAAAGGCACATCAGCTTTCATATATGCTAAGCAGTCCTTATCCTGATTAGTCCTTTTTTCTTTTTCTATTCACAGATCAGATAACATTGAAAATACCTGCACACAAACTGAAAAGACATTTGAAGGTTTAGTCCTGCTTGTCCCCCTCCAAAGGTAATAAACTGTAATAGAGCATTTATTAGAAGGCTCAATTCATGTTTGTCCACATCAACAAAACGTTTCTGAAGCAGTAGAAACATACAGCTATTGTATATTCTTACTTCAACTCCACAGAAATTTACTTCAGGTCAAAGCATTCCTGCTCTGAAGTCCTCGACCCCTGGTGTGTAATTTGCCACAATGTCTGTATGTCAGTGCTCCAATGCCACAGGGCACAAAAGTATGGTTTGGCCAGGAAAACTCAGCAAAATAAATTATTCCCCAAAAATGCTTACAAAGGTAAACACAGAGCAGCAGACACTGGAGTCTCCAGCAGCAGGTCAGGCTGGAGGGTCCTCTGCACACATGAGGTTTGATGAGCTTTAAATAACAGATAAAGACAGTAATTCTGCAGCTTCTGATGCTTCTAGTTCCCAAAGTTTTTTCTTTCAAACTAGAGGGACTTCTTTTTGATTCCTAGGAAAGACATGGCTAAAATGCAACAAAACACAGCTGCACAGGAGCCCAGCAGACAGACCTGTGGGAAAGAATATAATTTTTTACTTAGAACAGAAGTTTGAGAATAAAAGATTGCTTTAGGTTTGGGAACTCAGAAACAGAGCATCTTTTACCTTCTGAAGTGGCACATGTTGACTTTGGACCTCTCCCTGGTGTGAATGTTGTTAAAGGCAGAGCAGAATTGTTGTCAGACCCTGTATCCATCATGAGATGTGTCAAACAAGGATCACACCAGACACTCTCTAACTCTGCCTGAGCTTATAAGATCTGCTTGGAAAATGCTGGGAGAAGAGTAAAAGGGAAAGAGAGCTGTAGACAGACCCTCTTTTCAAAGAATCCAGTCACTGCAGATTCAGTGGGAGCACAAGGACCACTATTTGGAGAGCAGACAAAGGGCAAGCACTGCTGAAGAGGGAAAGAGAGATTTGCACTGCACCAGTTCAGTTGGGGCAGGAGCCTGAGAACACAGGCAGCCCAGCCTGGTGAGCCAAGTGAGGTGCTGAGCAGTCTCCACACACGTGCCCAGCAGGCTGCTTCTAACTGCAGGTGCCCAGTGCTCTGGGTCAGCTGGATAAATCAGCCAACAAAGGTGTCCCAATGATGCCCTTTGAGTCACTCATCTACTGACATGGTTCACACCAGAGGAACACTAAAGCCTTTACTACAGTCTTAGGACATTTTGAGCTGAGATTATTAACTTAAAACAGGCATGTAGAGCATGATGCTTCTGTGGAGACAAAGCAAAACAGTGAGGTGATCCCACTGGAGTCTTTTCAACAGCCTCCTCTTTTTGCTAAAATGACAGAGCCTTGTTTTCACTTGGGTTCCAGCAAGAAGATTGCTGACACATACTGCTTATCCCACAATTAAATAAAGCAAGCAATGTCCCCATCATAAAAATGACACTGATACTTGGAACAAGAAAGCTAATTATTTAATTTCCATTGCTTGCTTTCAAAGCATTGAATGATTAATAAAAATCCTTTAGAATCAAAGCAAGAGAATGATACTCATGAGACCTGTTGTTTTTTTCCCTCCAGTTCTGTGACAGGATTCCTTTCAAGCTCTGGGAAAGAGAAGATTGTTATTCCCTTTGTGCCTCCAATTCTTGTAAAACATAAATCAACCCTTGGCACAACCCTCAACACAATTAACATCAGATACAAAAATAAAAAATGCTGATGGTTTAAGGCATGGTTGTTGTCCCCACTGCCTCCTAGGGATAAACAGAGTTCAGAGCTGATCAGTGCCCCAAGAGTGAGATTTGTGCCCATGCTCAGAGCAGCACCATCCTGCCCTGCGTTTTAGCTGCCTGCCAAGTCATAGGCACTTTTTACTCTTCCATCTCGCTTTACTGTCATGATTGGGGTGGGTGGGTTTTTTTTGTTTTTTTGGGTTTTTTTGGGGTTTTTTTTTTGGTTTTTTTTGTTTGGTTGGTTGGTTTTTTGTGTGTGTGTGTGTGTTTTTTTTGGTTTGGGCTTTGTAGTGGCTCCGCGTTTGCTGATCACACACAGCAGCTTGCTGTCTGGGAGGGCATTGTTTGGTTTGAGCATCTGTTGCTATTCAGAAGGGGCCGAGGAGCGACAGACACATGGCTGACAGGGCTCCTCCTGCAGGTACGGCTCCCCAGGAGCCCTGCGTGTGCCAGATAAGGGACAGCACTGTCCCCAGCCCCTGTCCCCAGCCCCGATGGATGCAGGCACGGAGGAGGAGCCCGCGGTCTGATCCCGGCCTCACCAGCGGGATGCCGCAGACAAAGGGATTCCTTCCCCCGGATCAAACTTGCAAATTTCCTTCCTACCTTGCCCGCCCGGCATTGTAATTGAAACTCTGCGCCGCGGAAAGTCAATGATTTACCGCTCCTCACAACCCACACAGACTGACACCAGAGATTTGTCAGTAATTAATTGATAGCGCATTACAATCTGAGATAAGTAATAAGCAGTTTTACTCACAGAGCTGGCAGCACACGTTGCAAAGCTTCCTGATTCGGCCCAATCAGTGAAATAGGCACTGAACTGCATCTTTAATAGCGTTATTCACCATCTAATTATCATTATTTGCATTTTTGATAGGTTAAATGCAGTGAATGGGATCAGACACACAGGAGAAAGCACTCAGCACTGGGGATACAGAAACAGAAAAAGAGAGATCTCCCTTTTGGAATATGACATTGTCGAATACAACAGGTCCAAAAATTGACCTAAAATACAATGCCAAAGACAATAAAACCAGAAAACAAAGCAATAAACCAAGGAATTCAATGCAATGCAGTTATCACAGATCTGGGTTGAACCAAGAGATACAGATGGGAAACCAAAAAGCAAGCAAGTAAATAGAGCACTAGCTTAGATCCCAACATGCCACCCTGGCCAGCAACATCAGCTCAAGGAGTTCCCACCTCCACCTGCCTGGTATGAACACTGGTCTTCAGTCTGTGCAGCTCTCCTGTAAAACTTTGGCAACAAACTCCATATCATAAAACTCAAGCTGTTCTGAACCGTCAGAGGAGTTAGAAAATTATAAAATGTGCAGCTTGGGAATCCTCTCTCTAGGTCTGAAGCCTTGGCTGAGCAGTAGAGGAACAATGAAGAGCTAGGAAGAGGGTGTCAAAGGTGTTCCAGTCATTGAAAGTATCTTATATAAAGCAGTTTTAGAGAAAACACAGAAAGCCCATGGAGCAGGGACCAGTGTGCCCCTGCCAAAGGAAAATCCCAAATTACCAGGGTGCAGAGCAATTACCACCCTTTGCCTAGCCCTGTGTTTTAGTTGAGGGCATTCAGGCCAAGGCTGCACGGAAGGCGAGCTTCCTGGGCTCCTGGGTCCCCGTGACCCACACCAGACCTGCTGAAATGCATTTCAGCTCCCTCACTGCACTCACCCCTGGCCCATAGCACCCTGCACTCCCTCCAAAGGAAAGCAGGGCATGTGAAGGGGTGAATTACGTCCCCACGTATGACTGAGAGAATGCCTGTGAGGCACAGCCCTAGTGCCCTGGGCTGGCTCAGGAAAACACACAAACCCCCCAAACATGAGGTTCTGACTTTCCCTACCGAAAAGGGAGAAACATTCTTCTCTCTCCTCCTAGATTTCTAGCCACTGGGCTGTTGTGCAAAAGGTCCATTGCATCAACATGACTTATTGAGAGAAACAAGGAGCGAGACCGAGACTGAGCAGTTTCTGGGAAAAAGAAAAAAGAAAAAAAGAAAAAAAGGAAAGGAAAAAAAAAAAGAAAAGAAGGGCTACAGCAATTTTCTTCAGGGGCCATAAATCCCAAGTAGAGAGAGGCACCTCCTGGCAGCACTGAGAAAAGCACCTGTGTGTCCTGCCTCTCAAGAGCCCGATTCACCCTCTGTCCTCGTCCATGTATTTATTTGGGGTTAGCAATCACTCCCACCCCCTGAAATCCCTCCCGAAATCCCCAGACTCTGCCCCTTGCTTCCCAGGACCTGACTCAGAGCTGTCAAGCCCATGACCTGCCCCTCACAGTCAGTGGCTGCCATGGGGTCTGAAGCCCAACCCCTCTGCCTCAGTTTCCAGGCAGAAAAGAGGAGTGTGCCCACTGCCACCTCTGCAGCAAAATTGTTACCAAAGGCTGCTGCCCACGCAGACACAGGATTCCTGAGAGCTCTGCAGACACCAAGGGGAGCTGACAAAACATCTTCATAAAACACAGGTAGACTTCTGCCCCAAGGCTGCAGCAAGCCTGGCAGATGGGCTGTTTCACACAGGCTGGCATGGTTCTGGGAGGTGCAGGTTTCCCCAGGAGAACCCAGGCAGGCAGGTGATGTGTCACTGCACAGAGAGGACACAGGAGCACCTTTCACCCACCAACACTGAGACAAACAGGAGAGCCCACAGGGCTGACCCCAGAGCACAGGAAACAAGTCCCTGGAACAAATCACCTTTCTGATCATCTCCCTTTTAGAAGTTTGTTTAGAAGGATGAAACAGGATTGCTAGGACAGGGGTATGATACCTGGAAAAAGACTGTTTTTCACTTTTAGCTAGAGTTATAGCAATCTTCATGGTGTTAATGCATCAATGATGCAGTTTCTTACTAATTTGCTTTGCAGGAATTCTTCACCAATATGTGTGTAAAAACAGAGAAAAATAAATGCCTTTAAATAGTCTCTCACCACAAATTCTGCTGTGATGGTCAAACTGCTGAGGAGTTGTGAAGAGAACTGTAGAAACCAGTAGTAAATACCACAGCAGTGCAAATTCATCCAGGGTCTCCTTCAGCTCCAGCCAGTGATTACAGCCAATAATTCCACCAGCTCTGGCAACATCAAGATGTGTATTTCCACAGATAATCAGGTTCCAAAGCTTTCCTGTGGATTTGGAGGCCAGGAAGCCAGACTACACCTGACAATCTGGGTATAAAATACCATTATGTGTTTTCAGAGAGCAAACTTTAATTGTTATTATTAAAGAACGTGTATTTAATTAATTTCATATTTTTACTTACAAAGCCAGTAAGAAAAAAGAAATTCAAAACCTAAACCAAAATACTTAATTTATTCCACTCTATTTAAAGCACATAATCAGCTGGTCAATTCTCTTTCAATCTTCACACCAAATTCTATCCCATTCCTTCCAGCAGATATCAGGAAAATCCACAGAGAGTGTCTTTAGTACCATACCAGGCCCTGAAAGAAATCACCACAAAAGAACAGCTCCAGCTCACAGAATCAGCCACACATCTGCTGATGGCAGCATCTCATGGTGATGGACATCCTCGTTGTACCAAGTTTGGGGCACTTAGACAAGTGCATAGGCTGGGACATACCAATTAACAAAATCTTCAAGATTTTGCTGCCTTTGACCTTCAGGACCTCCTCTGACTTGGATATTCTGTCCCACAGCTGATGATGATGTGACTTTATGAGTCTGAGGTTGCCCACACACCCAAATGCTCCCTAGCTGACTGTACTGCAGAGTGCTGTGTATGGGAAGCACTGTCCCTGCCAGAGGGACACAGCTGCTGGCCCTTGGCCCCTTGACAACACACTCAGATCATGGAATTAGTGGGCCAACCTCCGAAGCAGGAAAACCCAAGCTCTATGAACTCTGTCATGGTTTTCAGCATGTTAATCATTTCACTTTCAGGGATAATTATGCACACATTGCAGTGTGCTTCTGTGCCAGAGCAGGCACTATCTCTCATACAAAAATGCTCATGCAGGCCAAGCTAGTAGGCTCTCTGCTTATCTTTTGGAAGGAAATTTATGTTCCTCCAGTGTGTATGTTGCTCTTGCCTTCCATGAAATCCCTGACTGAAGAGGAGCCAAAGAGAAAAAGGAAGAAACATCACCATTCTATTTTTTTTTTTTTATACAAGAAGCCAGTTCTCCAGGATTACAGACTAGCACTCAGCTCTATAATGAATTATTTATCCTAGGAAAACAAAAATGTTTTATTTAAGATGACAGAGGGCCTGTAAATTTGCTTCTTATATATGCATTGACTAATTAGATTAATTAAGCATGCATACACTCCTGAACAATCAGGCAGGTGGCAAATCACATTTAAGAGAACTTATGATATTCCTTCTCTCATCCTCACACTTGATTAAATGACATTCATTCCATCAAGAAACCAGGGCAGAAAATAGCCTATTATTTGCAATGTGCTGTACCATTATTTTCACATTTTATTTACTTCTTTAAAGAAACTGCAAGACAAATAAACAGCTTCCAGCAGCTAATCGTCCTTCATATAAGACCCCAAAACTATCATTCACTGTGCTGCATTAAAACAACAAAACCTGGTAAAGCTATTAACACCGTGACTGAAACTGAAATCTGTGAGATAAAGGAACTCTGTAGCAAGGCTGAAAAACTGTGCTGAAGCTCTTGCAGAGAGTTCTCTGAAACTTCACGATTTCAACCTGTGAAGATTCACACAGCCTTTTATTTTCTCTTCAAGCAGCAAAACAAAAGAAGGGAATAGCAGGAGATTTTTTTTTTTCCTGGATCTACAGCTTTGCTGCTTTCGACAGCTGCAGGCACACTTGGAGCCCCCCAGGATGCTGCAGCCTGGAGTGGCAGCCAGCCTGGGGAAGGGGAATTGCAGCCAAGTGCACAAGCACCGAGCCCTGGATGCAGCCCAAGCCCTCAGAGATGTGAGCCCTGCGTGGTCCCTGCACATCCTGTGCCAGCAGGAGAGGAGATGGGGCAGGGGGTGTGTGTGGCAGCTCTCAGTGCCCCCCTGGGACCTGCCCTCTCTGCGCTCAGAGATGCTCCAGGCATGCCCCCACATGCACAGACCAAGTGACAAAGCCCATCCCCGGCCCTCACAGTGTCACCACCAACGGGGTGAAACCACAGTGGCACTATCAGGGCACAGAGGGAACGGGGGCTCAGCAAGAACAGGAGCATAATCAACACTCCAAATGGTTATTTCCACAAAACCAAGGCAGGCGCCTAAAAAAAAACCCCAAACCAGCCAAATCTGAATGGGAAGGATTTGACAGAGTCTTTCCTCATCTTTATGAAGTTAAATGCTGAGGCTTTCACTATGAGTTAATGACTGGTTTGCACTACTCCTTTCTTTGTGCGTGCTGTCGCTAATCAGGAGCAGCGAGCTACCTCAAAGCCTCATTACTAGCCAACAAAAAAAGCCAATGAATCCTCAAACAGAAGTTTTGCTGCAGTGGCATATTGCCATTTAGCTGGAGGGAGGCAGGAGAAAGCAAGTCAGCAGTGACATATTCTGTGCATCCAGCTGGGAGAAAAAGAAAACCCAAGTATAATACCGCATCTTATCGGAAGTAGTTAATCTGACATAACTTACTTAACAAAAATTACAGTCTATTAAAAAGGCATGTAAGCAATGCAGCTGAAAACAAGTCTACACGGGAATCAGCTAGCATAATTATGGCTGGCTAAAAAGCAGCAGAGCCAAAAAGAAAACTGTGCATAATTTACCAGCTGACAAATGTTAATGACAAATAGAAGAAAACAGGTCCTTGACAAAGAAGAAATAATAGCTGCTCACTTTTGAGTTTCACTTCAGAACTCAAATATTTTTATCAGGGGAAAAAAAAATTTAAAACAAAACAAAAAAAAAAGACCATCTTGCATCTTTGTTAAACAAACAAACCAGCACAAGATAAGGTCTCCATGGGTGGAGTTCGAACTGGCTTTGGTCTAGTGCTGGTTATGCACAGGTTGCACATGAAGAAAATACATTTGTGTCTGAAGTCTTGCAAGATTAGTATTTTTCTTTTCCTCCTAACAAGGTAATCACATACTTTGCATAACACTGAGTATACAGCAGCCCTTCTGGAGCCACACTTTAAATTCAGGACACACTGAGCTACTTTGCTGAGCTGGAGCCACAGGGAATGCCACAGTATGTTTTCTGCAGACAGATGAGAGCTGTGAGGGAAAAGCACCACACCCTGCTATCCACAAATATCTCTCGTTACAGTGTGGGAAAAGAGTCATTGCAATTTCCAGGTGTTACATTTTTGTTGCTTAGTTTTAGGATCATTTGATATATTGGAATCACATCAGTGCAATTCTCAGACAGCAGCCTTTAGACCAGCAGTTCTGGGATGGCCCACACAGAGGTTGGAGGTCCCGTGCTCCTTATTAAACTCTTCTTTTTTTCCCCTGCTCACATTAAATGCAGCCAACACTATTCACCTGTAATGATGTATCTGCCACACGAAAACTAATCCTGGGTGGGGGTCAAGGCCATCCATTTGCAAAAGGAAAAACTGTCCTGCAGCTGAAGGCACTTGGGCATAAAGCACAGTAGGAGAGTGGGGGTGGCAGAGGCATTAAAGTAAGAGTGCAACTGGTCTTGTGGTATTGAAAACATGCAGAGTTACCTTGGGAAAGAGACAGGCTAAAATCCAACCTCAAGCCAGGACTAAAAAGCAGTTTGATTTTTTTTTTTATACTGGTGCCTAATAAGGAGCTAGTAGGATTTCTTGCATCATTAGGCCTCCAAATACCATGGCCTGAGGAAGCAAGTATGTCCATTATGCTCTTGTGTTGTCCACGTGCTCCACAGTGACTGTTACCTAGATGAACACATGCTTGGGATAAATTTACACTACATTCTCATGGATGCAAATTATTTGATCGTATTTGAAAAGAAAAAAAAAAGGAGAGAAGGTGAGGGTACTGACATCATTGCCAAGATGCCAGTGATCAAGACCTGATTACTAGAACCTAATTTACTGTCTGAAAAAAAAGAACCCAGTATGACAAGTAATTATTTTACATGCTCACATATTCACATGGTCTTTCAGGAGGACAATTTTCCACAGCAGAAGGCAGTCATTAACAATACTCAAAACTGTTACACATAATTAGGATTTTTTTGGAAAGTGCCTCATTAGACACCTAAATGCACAGTTCTGTTTTTAGGAGATGTATTTTCAGGTAAGAAAATTCTTGATTAGGAAAGGAAGAGGCAAAGGCAATAGGACTAAAAGCAATATGAAACAAGAGAAAGTCCAGAAATTAGTATTAATCAGAAGAACCTTTTGATATGAAATTTGTAAATGGCCAGAAATCTATAAATTAAATCTCATAATCAGAAGGGCAAAAAATAAATAAAAATAGCTGGAAAATGGTCAAGATTAGGTACAGAGGGCAATCTATGGAGAGAGAAAGGCAAGGGTTGTGTGCATGGCAAACACCCAGCCCAGGATCAGAGTACAGCTGTGTCTCCTCAAGCCCCTGGACTGGCAAAGCAGCTCCTGTGCAGCTGTGTGCACTCAGCCTCTGACCTCGTGTACAGGCTGTGGTGGGGTGGGTTAAACCACTCAGCCTCATTCTTCAGAAAACTCACACCATTTCACACTGCTAAACCAGAGGTTACAGAAAGCTCAGAGGATTCCCAGGGGCACTTCAGGCATCTTTTCAGGAGAGAAATATGCTGTCCAGAGTGATTTTACAGCATAATTCCCATCTATCCTGGCTAAAGAGCTGACCCTTTATTTTATATTTTCAAGAAAACATAACATTATATTTTTCTGTGCATATACCTTATAAATGGTACTTTGGAGGAATGAGATAACTGGTGATCACAATAAGTTTTTTCTTGAACAAATGCTTCTCCTGCACAGATTTGCTGAGCAAAGAATGGGAGCAGTAAGCACGGGAGGAGGAGACCCTACCCAGCACCTTGAACATCTTTACCAAATACTGTAAAGTGTGTTTTGACAACTCTGATAAACACGAGAAATGAAATATAAACATTACAAATATATGTTGGCACAGAACATGAAATAACATATATGTAATAGCCTCAGCAATTTTTGCTTCATGTACTCTAGTCTTCAAATGTTGTTTCTCTGCTTTACCTGACTCCTGCATGAGCACTGCACGTTTCATGTCTGGGGCTTTTTTTAATTCCTCCCCCACTCTCCTTTAGAGGTCACTCTCAAGTAATAGCTTCTGCATTTTAGCTGTCAGCAATATTTCCTTTTCTTTTCTTCTGCTGCTCAGGTCAATCATCTTTTCCCACTGAGGTTGAAAACCTTCCTGCTCCTTTGCTTTCTAATTATAATCTCCAATTCATCTTCCTTCACTTTCATTCAAGTCTTGAACCATGTTTGTCTTTTTCTTTCTCTCTGCAGTAGAATATGCTTTCCCCCTTCTCTTAGGATTTTTTGCAGTTAACCAGGGTGAAGCACAAGTAACCAGCATTTAGTTCAATTCAGTAGATCCCTGTCCCTTCGTAAGGGCCACCATGCAGTTTAAGCACACACCACTGCACACTGATGATGTGGAAGGAGCTGCTAGAAATTTCAGCCTGTAGCAGGGGACCACGTGTGTTGTGCCTTCCAAGCCTCACTCCCTCTTTTTCAGCCTCCAAGACCCCTGTTTAGTTCCAAGACCCCACTCACCCCCATGATGAGTGGCCAGAGGAGAGCCTGCCATTCCTGTCAGGAATGCTGCCTGCCTCCACCTAGGAGCTGACAGAATAAACAGAGCAAGAAGCTGCCAGAGGAAGCACATGATGGTGCACAGAGCAGGGCTATCCCGGGTCCTACAAGGAAAAGAAACATCCTACCTTTTGATCCCTGACAGTGCTGTAAGCAGTCCTGCAAGTGGGGCTGAAAAGAAAGAAGATCCAAGAAACTTCAATACACTGCAGCCATCAAATTTAATAGTCTGTTTTTTTAATAACTTTATTGCTATAGATATGTATTAAAGCTTTCCTGGGTATATACATTTCCATCTTATGAGGCAAAATTAGCCTTGGGAATTGCCAACAGACACATAATTCTTTTTAATCCTTGTCTTTTCAAGTTCTCATTAGATTTTATAAGTAGCACAACCAAAACATCGGTGTTATTTAAGAGAATTTAATCTCTGAGTAGTTCTGAAAGACATATTACATCTAATTGACTTTGTGTGTCACATTCAGAGCTTTTCAATGTTATCGGCAGGCTGGGCAGAGAACATTCACTAGAAAGACCCTTTCAGAAATGGTACCACCACCCACCCCTCTGGCTCTCTGGTCAGGATGGATGCCAGCTTTCCTCAGACTGTCACAAAGTGCTTCAAAACTCTTCAGCAGTCACTTTTCCAGCAGCTGTGTGTGAGGGAGCTGTATGCTTAACACATTGTTTAGAAGCCCAGAGGGAAGGAAGGTGGCTCTCGGGATCATGGATCCAGCTTGGCCACCCTTCAGGACACGCCACAGACACCTCCCTCTCTTCCATCTATGGACCCCCAGCACCCACCCCAGGGCACCTTCCTCAGAGCACTGGTGAGGAGCAGCCTCTGTGCCCCGTGGTGCTGCTCCTCTCCTGAACAGCCTGAACAGCCTGGTCCCACCAGCCTGGCAGGAAAGTGCCAGCACTCACGTGAGAGGACAGTCCAGGAATTCTGGGTCTATCCAGAGCCCTCTTGCTGGAGCCAGCTGTACCAAGCTAGAACCCACTTTTCAGTCTGTTAGGGCCATTTTTCCCCCTCCTGACAATTAAAGCAAATATAAAGACTTTTATTAGACCTTTGGAGCCAACAAGTCCAGAGATCTCAGTGTTATGACAAATACAAGATGCATTAGTGTGTCTATATGGGTTGAAAGCAAAGAGGTCTCATGACTATCAAGAATCAGGAAACATGGCCATAAGGGTTTCTTTAACCCTTTTTATTAAAGCCCACATTCTTTCCCTGCTGCATTATTCCAGTAAAGCAAGCAGAATACTGCTACAAAATGAGGCCATAAAACAGAAAGTAGTGAAAACAAATTACATCTCTTGTGTGTTCACTTTCTGGGCTATGGTTTTGCATGAAGTCAAGCTCCCATTTACACTCATAAGGATTTGCAGTAGCACCAGCTCACAAGAGAGAGGAGAAAGCAGAATTCATTCCATCAATAGTACTCACAAAATATTGAGTAACTAGGCTCACAACTAACAGGGAGCAGAAACTTGCAACAAGAACATTCCTTGGGTAAGACCTGAGACAAAAATAAAAGTTCAGGGTACCAAAAATCAGAAGCTCCAGAGTAAGTAATGGAACACACATTTAAGTGAAAACTGGTGCACTGTATGGAGACAGTGAAATAAAACACTGCACAAAGATAATGATCCTTATCTCAGTCAAACCAGCAGAAATCACAGAATGGTTTGTGTTGGAAATGACCTTAAAGATCGCCCAGTTCCAAGCCCCTGCCATGGGGAGAGACACCTTTCACTAGACCAGGTTGCTCAGAGCTCCATCCAGCCTGGCCTGCATTAACATTCCTGATTATTTCACTGGGGATATGTTTCCACAAAAATTCTGTGTCACACATGCTACAAAGGAATATACATGGAAATCTGAAGAGTCAGTTTTTGTCTGCCATCCTTAAATAGTATCTTAATTAATCAAAAACTTGTGGCAGCTCCCTCATCACAGAACAGAAAAATAAGTATCAAAATACATGACAAACTGGTCATCACAAGTCACAGAAAAGAAGCAAGAACAAGTTCCAAGGCAGAGTCCAGAAGATCTGCTCACACAGCAAAGGAAACAGAGAAAACCACATCAAATCTCTGCTGGGTTTTTCTAGTAGGTTAATTCTGAGCGATAATAGAGTTTCCAAATTAGGCTGTGCAGGCAGGTGTAATCATTACAAAGACTGATAGACTGTAAAGCACCAGTGTTCAAACCTTAATTTCAATCTCTGGTAGGATTCATATTAAGAGACATATTAGCTGGTTTCCGTTAGACTGCTTCCCATTATATAAAGTAGTCTGTAAAATATTTTCCAGTAGACTGTTTGCTGTCCTAATTATACAGTGGGATATATAATCTGTAGAATTGTAGTTCATTGTCCCTTGGAAATTTTCCAGAAGTAAAATAGTAAAACCATTGTATGTTTTTAAGTCATTAAATAGCTCAAAAATAAAATAAATTTCTTTTTAAAGATCTAATTCTCCTCTTTTGATTGTTTTTCTTACACAGGAAACTTTTTAGTCTGATAGAGATCAAATAAGGATCAAAACTGATAATTTTAAGAAGAGCAAGTTGACAAAGATACTAAAATACCAGTTTGGGAGATTGTGTTTAAAACTGGAATTGTTTAGGTTCAAAGGACAGTGAATTCATTAAAGAAGCTCCTAATAAAAATCATTGTGGCCTTTTATTTCATTTTCAATATAAAAATTATTTGACATTTGCATTACAAACTCTGTCCTCCCTAAGGGAACAGTGATTTCTCTGTACACAGGGTATGCTCTCTGGAACACAGAAAGGTTACTGTGAGGCAATCAATCATTCCAACCACCCAGCAGCCTTGTAAAGAGCTCAGCCAAACTGTTCACTCCAGGTTGCCTTGCAGCTGCTTTTCAATTTGTGCAGGGTATAAATACCTATGCATAATCAATATTGTAATTTAATTCCCACCCTCTAATGCTACTGTAATTCCTGGCAGATTAATTCTTAAAGAACTGCACCTGGAAAGAGTACAAGATAATAACAACAGCTCAGTACTTTTTAGGGCCATCAGGAAAACGCTCTCAATCCCAACAGGCTGCTCATGCCACAGTGGTGTCTGGTTAGTGGCCCCATTACAGCTGCCAGGTGCTAACAGTTAGTTTTATTCTACATAAATCCTAGGGCTGATCAGAACAGGATTTCAACAATGATAGTATTAATGATAGTAGGGAAACAGGAAACATCCCCCTGTTCCAAGCTGTGTGACTCCCATCGCCCTTGCTGCTGCTGCAGCCCTGAGCCCAGGTAATGTTGCTGGCTCTGGAGGAGGGAGAGGAAGGAAGATAGATTGACTCCAGGTGCTCCACGCCAGATGAAAAGCTTGCAGAAGTGTCAGTTCCCCTTGATTTTCAGGCAGTTTCTCAGTCAGTTCCTGGTCCCAGCTCCACTTGACTTCAGCAGGGCTGTGTCAGGACATGCCCCTCTGAAATGTCAGGCTGCCTGCCAGGGTCAGGGTGTGCAGGAGGGAGCACAATTTGCTGTCACGCTATTCCTGCAAAGGCAGGACAGCCTGCTCCTGCCAGCAGTGCTTTTGTGAGCACAAATGTATACACAGAACTCACAAACAGAATTACTTGAGAACAAAAATATTTGGACACTATTCTGGAGTGTCAGAGTAAAGAACAGTAAAAACAAGAAACGTTTGTTCTTCATGAAGGCAGTTGTTTTTTCTTTAAGGAAAAGCTTATTTTAAAATCCCAGGAGGAAAATTCCTCAAAGGCTTTTCAACCCTAGATCTCAAAGTACCTGATTAAAAGCAAAACCACCATTCCTCCTTTTACAGGCAAGTCAAGTGGTATAACAGACTTATCAAGGGTCAATGTAGAAATAGAGAAGAGCCAGAAATAGAACCCATTTGCCAAGTGTGGCAAAATAGTTTTCCAGACCATAGAACTCTCAGAATTAGAATGAACGTACTTGTATACATATATATATATATATATATACACACACAGAGAATACTGTTAGGCCTCTTTAAGACTATCATAATTCCATGCCTTATCTTTTAGAGCCTATTCATAAGTGATAACATTTAAGGGCCAGCCTCAGCAGGTGAAACACTTGTGCTGAACCTAGTAATTTCTGACAGTTTTAGTAACTGCATTCCGATTTCACAGGGTGTGAACAATTTAAAAGAACTGGGGATTCTCCTCATGTTACATGAATTATTTACCATGGTTGTGCCACAGACTCAGTGTTCAAGAGAAACTCCAGCTTCTTTAGGTCACTGTCCTTAAATTGCTTTCCCAAAAAGAAAAAGAAAAAAAATCAACAGAAAGCCCACAAAAATGCTAGACTATTTATGTAAGTTTATTTGATTAAAAGTCCCATTAAAGCCAAAGGGGGCATTGTGAAAATGCTGAAAGTTTTCCAAAGGGGTGCACAGATCACTGAACTCAGTGCAGCTCTGGGATGCACCTGCAGCTCTAAGCATTATTAGGGCAATAAAGCCCCCAGTTACTAAAGATATGCAATATAGTGGAGCAGGAGAAAGCAGGCACTGCTTTCAAGCTCCACAAACAGAATTTCCTCTCTCTGTCTCCCCCTCTTTCCTACACTGAGCTCACTTTCCACATTCAACTCACTAGCAGCTTCCTCAGCTGAAGAAATCAAAGAACAGCACCCCCATGGGTAAGCTCCACTGGGATATTCAGAAAAGCAACTTGTGAACCAGAAAAACCTGAGTCTGTATTCCCTGCTCCTTTTTGTACAACTACCCCCTCCCACACACAGAGATATTTTCAATCCAGCTTCACCACAAGCATTATTTTAGGAAGTGCTTTTGAGCTGAGCCATACAATACATTTAGACAATGGAAGTGGGGAAAATGACTGTCCAAAGAGGCAGGAGTAAAGCAGGGCTGCTTTATTTTATTCTCTGTGCTTAACAGCTCCTGCATTGCCCTGGAAGGGCCACAGTAAAGGTTACAGGTGTCTGGCTCCCAGCTTTGGTCCACATTGAATGGGTTACAACTGTCTGAGCTGGAAAACCCAGCTTGTCTCCTCTGTGTTCCAGGAGGTTCATTCTCGTGAAATGTCTCAGATAATTCATGGTTTCAGAAAACCTCATGTGAGTAAATGTGTTAAAAATCTTCTTATTAATGCCATAGTTTTTGTCAGTTGGCTGGAAGGAAACCATCCCAAGGGTACCACCAGGAATCAAACCCTATGATAATAGGGTTTATCAAATGAAAGGCTATCACCAATTTTTTTTTTACATTCATGTTCAGATACTAATTCATAGAGATCAGCATTCTCCAAAAAAAAAACTGCTCTGGAGCAAGGGATCCATCCTCTGCCGTCTGGATTTATTAGTAGGGAGATCATGTTTCTCCCAATAAAATCAAGGCTCTCATTCACAGGCACTAACAAAAGAGCAAATTCTTCTAAAGGCATCCAAAAGAGCAGAGGAGCAGAGTGAGCCCACCTTCCATTACAGATGAGGCAAATAAAACACATTCCTGTCTGTACCAACATCCTAACTCTCATCTCACCTGTGGCAATTGCACCTCAGAATAGCTCAATTCCCCTCAGAGGTGTTGCTATAACACATGTCAATATAAATGGTACCAGAAACAGTGTGACATTGAACAGCAAAACAGACTGGTGCCAACAACCACTTGGAATTTATTTTTTTTTTTTAATTTACTTCTGGGAGTATCATTTTGCATCTTATATAATCATTAGCAGCGTACATATTCTCTATATTTTTAAATATATTATATAGCTTTAAATGAAATAAAAAACGTATGAAAAGGAAAGATATCTAGACTGAAAATGCCTCTGGAATTACTTTGAAAAGTAATTTTTTATTTTTTTTTTCTATCACAAAAAGATACTTTATTTTAAAGAGAATGCATTCGGGTGATGAATCATGGCCTCAGCAGAGATTTTACAGTCCATGATTGAGTCATAACGGAGAACAAAGCTGAGAACTGAGCCAGGGTAGCTGGCAGTTGAGAGGACAAGGACACAGGCAGTAGGCTGGGTGTGAAAACACACCAACACGGCACAAAGGATAAAAGAAAAATTATCAAGGCCAAATAGAGGCATTCAACTCTCACAGTCCAACTCCATGAGACTGAATATAAACTTTTTTAAAATGTTTCATTCTAGTCTGGTATTGACAAAGATTATGATTATGTCAGACATCAGATTATGTCTTCTGATGTCCCTCCTGAAAAAGCCTAATGTTGTTCCAAAATGAATGTTTCATGTTACATACCTCTCTATTTTTCAGGAAACACAGAAATTATACTTTTTCAAAAGCTTCACACAGGTTTTGTATTGTCCCAGATTTTATCTTTCCCATCACCGGAGCAAAGATCATGTATAACTGACTTTTTTTCCTATTTATTTAAGTGATGTTTTAAGAATTGGAGGTCTGATGCCTTCTTTGGGGGTAGGGTTAGGGGGGTGTAAATTTTATATTTATGTCTCCTCAGCCCTAGGCCTTTGCATTGACCAATTTATTTTTCCACTTACTTCAAGCCATCAACCTATCTCTGCCATTAGTTCTGATTTATAATGCCTAAGAACATAATCCAATCATGAATCTTCTTTGGGAATGCTGTAGTGGCATAAAAACTCCCATTTAGTACTCTTCCTAGGCTAGGAAACATGAAGTTTCCAGGGCTATCAAAAACATGAGAGGCTCTTTTGTCTGACATTCCCATTTCAACCCTTGCAAATTATCTGTTCAGCAGAGAGCAAGCACGTCAGGCACCTACAGGTAGGGAGGAAAGGGATTTCCTGTCTGACAAAAGTAAGATTTCAAAACACTCCCTCCTCACAACCAGATACAACAGAGTCCTGTCAAACTTCTTCCCCGACAGGAAAGAGAAAGACCAGTTAACCAAATTAACCAGAAGCTAGAATGAGGGAAAACCAGTTCAGACTCCTAGTCTGAACTAGGGCAGAGCTGTGTCAGCTTCTACAAGAACATCTCACTTGGTTCATTCAGAGGTCTCTGTGCAGCTAACCCCTCTCAAATTTCCAGTTTCAAATTAAGAAATCTTATTGTTTCCTGTCTCCTACTGAGAGTAAATAATTCTAACAAATCCCAATTTTTTTTTCTCAAAATTTTTTCCCAATTTTTTTCTAACAAATCACAATCTCTAAACACTTCTTATTAAAATTCCACTTTTAGTTTGTTGTCAGCCCATGCTTTTGTCACATATTTCATAGGATTGGTATGGGGTAGGATATTCTATTTTAAAACAATGCAGAGGAAGGCTGGAAAGTATTGCCTCACTAAACCTCAAAGCTTGCAAAATGAGGATTGCAAACAAGGAGAGCAGGCTTTATTTATTCAGTCAATTTCACGATCTCACTGATGTTATTCCTTGCTCTTTCCTGTCTTTATCACTTGGCCACTTCTGCTATAAATCATCCACACAGACTGGAGGAGGGCTGTAAAGTGATCTTAGGATTTATTATACTACTTTTGCAGGATAAAGTTCTGTGGTGCAGAGTACAGAAGATTCCTATGGAAACCCGAGCACTCTTTGGTCATTTTGATCTTTTCAGCTAAAACCTTCTGAGGTCACACAAGTGACATAGGAGCCTAACCCCTGAGCTTTCAATGCAACTTGTGCCTCACTGTTAATGTTGCTTTTCAAAGGGAATTTAGAATAAAGATATAGTCAATGCTACATGGAAATATCAAATACAGTTCACTTAAACGTTGTTAGAGGAGTTTTGCAATGTGGTTTTATAGCCAGGAGTCATCATTTCAGTCTGAACTATTTGGCAATTTTATATAGGAAGTGCCCTGTATTCCTGTGCAGTATCACATCATGTTCTCCTGAATACCAATGAAGATTCATCTTGAACACTGCAGTGCAATGAAGAGCAAATTAATATCCACTGATCTGCCACTTGTCATAAAATATCTTGCCAACAGTTCTCACACGTCCCTTCTCCATTGTTTTGTCCAATCAATAAAAAGACTTATCACTGACTTTCACATGAAGATGGAGAGGAGTGAGCGCTTACTCGTCTTGTAGAGCACCGTGCTCTTCTGAGAAATGTTTGGCAGGTTCTGCTTCTTACAGTAACACTTTGCTTTAATGGCACTTTAATGCTGACTTGACAGTGCAAGTCCCATAGAAATGTTCAAGGCATCCACATTAATGCTAAATAAAAGTCATTATGATTTTAGAGCTATGCCAGGACAGAAATATCCAATCTGGCAGACTCCCTGGGAGCAGGAGATGTTTGCTAACCTTTGGAACAGGCTGCCAGCATGCAGATGCAACAGTCTCCTACACAACACAGCACTTTCCTCATCAGGGTACCCAGCCCTCCTTAAGGCTTCTTCACATTCCCTCTTCAGACAAAAGTTGCTCTCAGGTCACTCCCTGGGGCTCAGGGGCAGCAGACAGGCAGGCAACAGGAACCTGAGATACAAACAGCACTGCCTGGAACAGAGATGTTTGGCCAAGGATGAGCTCTGTGACTCCTTCAGAGACTCGGAGCAGACAGAAGAGATCTTGCTGTTGCACACTGATAGTTTATCTTAAATGTGCAAGGGAGAAATGCAGCGGAAAATTTGCTGAGATTTGGACTGAAATTCAAACTGAATGAGTGTAAATCATTCATGGTTTGAATCCCCTACTAGAACATACAAACCCTGAGTCAGATTTATTCCCTGCTCCTGCTTCCTCCTCACAGGGAGAGGGGAGTTAGTCCTTGAGAATCCCTTACTCTGGCTGCTAGTCCAGAGAGGGTACACGTGTCTTCCCCAGATACGTACAGAAAGAGATGTATTGACATACTGGTATGCTCACTATAGCTGGAAAAAATATAAAGATCTCTTTTTCAGATGGTGAATGAAGCTACAAAGGCCAAGACCAGAGCCACTGACTTCATGTATTTTACATGTAAATGCCTTTTTCTTTCCCTTTCCTCCACACACCTGAACAAGCATAAAAAGAACCAGACATGCAGGTGTTTCTCCAGATTTCTATTTTTCCCCCCACCAAAGTTAAAGGCAGATGTTCAACAAGAGAAACAGTAAGCCAGGCAAAAATAAGGCCATGCAGCTACTGAGGGGAGTCCCACCTTTGGAACAAGGAATAGGCTGGATCCTGAAGCAGGAAAGATCATTTTCCTTCCAAAACTTGTCCTTTAAATGCTAAATATTGCTGACCCTGACACCCATATCTATATCAAATTACACTTTTAATCTTACTCATCTCCAGCTCCTTATTTAAACTGCTTTGTCTTAAGCCAACCCTAAGCAAGCCATCAGTTTCTAAGTAAGTAATGTAAAAATCACCAGTAGAAAGCCAAAACACTCCAGCTGCTTGCAGCATATCAGCCTCATGTTTCAGCATGACTCCATGGGCAGGGAGTAGCCTGGTGTGCAATTTCCCACCATTTGTCTGCCCCACAAAGCTTCTCCACTGAGGCTGCTGGACACGTAGAGCTCAAATAAATCTGAAAAAATTATCCTTATTTTTCTTCAAAGCTAACCTCTGTGTTGAGAAAAAAAATTATTCATAAACGGTGGACACACATAGCCCTCACTGCAGCACTATTTCTGATCATTGGCTACTGTGACACTGGTAGGAAAATACTGCCAATTATAAAAAATTTGAGCAGCTTAATTAAACGACCTTCATTCCAAATAATACAGACCAAAAGTAATTAATAGAAGTGATGCAGAAATCTCTGCAATAATATTTCATATTTACTGTTGGAGAAATAATCCTTTAAAAAGGTCAAATGGGCTCCAAAGGTGCAATTGAAAAGAATAAATTCTCATGCAAGTTTAAATTCAGTTATGGGCTGCAGAGCAGGTTCCTGGCAACGCCTGTATGGCGAGACAGCTTCCCTGTTTGCAGTGACTACAGAGACAGTTTCTCCATCTACAAAAGAGATAATGGTGTTGACCTTCTTTGTACATTCCTCTGACATCCACTGATGAAAAAGATGCCATAATAAATACACTTTCTCCTTAGACTGTAGTCCTGTGAAGTTTCTCTGCAACAAAGCAAGAGTTACACCATCTTTTTCTGCCCCAGCATACAGAGAATTGTTCTTGACAAAAAGGCAAGAAAAACAGAGAAGAAAACATCCTGCTAGGAATAAAGATATTGTTTGTTAAACCACAACAAGCAGCTAGGAACCAAGCCATGGGGGTAGCTGCCACCACTACCAGTGCTAACCATCTCCTTTTCCATGAGCAAGCCTGCAGTGAACAGCAGCTCGTGACTCATACCTCTCTCTATATAGTTAGAAAACATGGAATTTGAAAAATTCCAGAAGTTGGTTGTTGTCTTGTGCAACCATGGCAGACCTCAGCCGGTAACACGAGAGTTGTGCCTTTTATTGTACAGATAAAAGAGTAGAGGACAGAATATCATTAGCCTTCATTTCATAGTCAAAAATCAGGGCAAATATTATTAGAAACATCTCCCCAGAGCAGAGCATGCAGCCCTGGGACATTTCCACTGCAGGTCAGGGCCTCAGATTTGCCTTCAGCAGCACTGGCCCAGAACTAGGAATTTCCTCAGGAACACAGAAGGACACACTGTCAGGCCTTCTGTAACCTCTCTTTTTATATTCCTTTTAAAATATATTTGGCTCTTTGCTGAAAGGCACAAAGTGTTTTGCATCAGGGATTGCCCATTAAAGTCCTGACTGCTTTATGGATGTCACAATGGATTCAGTTTTTCTAAGCAGCCCACAGATATGTTTTTAAAGACTATCAAACCTTTACTGTGATTCAAAAGTTGAAGCCACAAAGCAAGTTCAGAGCCTAAGAAATCAATCACAGGGCTCATTTAAAATATACATTAAACAGTTTTGACTTATTTGCAAACACATGCAGATATTTCAGGTCATCTTACTGACAGCACAATGTTCCTTTGCCTCACTACCTGGGTGAAAAGTTAAAGCACCCAGTGGAGGGACTAAAACACTGTTCTTTTACCCCAAGAACAGAAGCAGCACTGACAGCAGTGGGGCACAGCTCCCACACAGGGTTCACTTCAGCTGGGATGTGTAGGGATCAGTGGGGAAATGAAGCCATGCCTCTCCCAGGCCACAGTATCCTCTTTGTGAGGCCACAGGCCACTTTTCATTATGCCCACCTAATGCAGCTGCAGTGTGTCATGCATTTCCATTAGAAATGTAGGGCATTTGGGCACTGGCAACCCAGCTAAATTTACCCACTGAAAGTCGCAGTATTTATTTTTTAAAAATCTACTTTAATTTTGCTTATTTGTGTCTTATTCCAGTCTATAATATTTCTCCGTTCAGTTTCAAAAAGATTTCTCCCCTCAGTTGCTCCTTTCTCCTAAGGAGAAAGTTTATTTGCTAAGAACATATTTCTACAGCCTTTCAAGACTTGAGAGATAAAAGGAAAGAGCATAGAAAATGAAAAGGCAGGAAAGCTAGCATATTTGGAAAAGTATTATCCCAAAGTACAGTTCTTATATTGCATGAATCCTGTCCAGCCTCAGTGGAATATTAGGCCTGAGTTTGATAGCTTAATAGAAGAGATTACAAAAACTCACACACAAAACCAGCAGTTGGGAAGTACAGAAATTCATTTGTAGCACGATCTACATTCTTGAGAGGGGTAATGTTAAATCTACCAGGAGAAGGTCAAGACCACACAAAGAAAATAAATCAAGGCCTAGCTATGTGGACCTGTCTAAAGGTTAAGGATCTAAAGGATATGCAGATATCCAAGATATCAACAGCCCCTGGGGGATAATTGTTTAACCAAGTCCATTTGAGCAGCTCTGAGCAGATGGTTTAGTAGGTGTATCGACTATTGCCCTGCTTTGTGACACTATTTATTACCTGCTGAGACTGGGAACAAGGGATACTGTAGACAAGGAGCTGGTTCTCTCTCTAATCATGTGTATCCTTGCAATATCCAGTGACCCAGAAACACATTCCCAGAGGTGCCATCTCTCCCAGGCAGCAAGTACATAAAGTAACATCGGATAACTTCCTGCAGGAATAAAGCCTGCAGAGATTAACCACAAAGCAGGTTGTTTGGCTGAATTTTCTTCTCACTGTAAATTACAGCTGTACTGTTAAATGCATGTGAGATAATACTGAAGCTGCTGGAAGTATATAAAAGACTCATCAACTTTATATTTGGCTCTGAGTGCAGAGCCCATGGCTGCTCAGCTTGTTGGCCCAAGCTTCTTCAACCACAGATACTTTTCCACTTCTTCCAGGCATTGCACATACCAATACTGTATATTTTACCTGAACTCCTTCCAGTTCAGACTGGGAATAGGCTCACAGCAGTTTATTCAGGGCAAGCATGACCATAGTGGAAGTGTGATGAGAAGGCTGAGCTCTCCCTGCCCATCCCATCAGGGGACTAGGGAGACAAAAAGACTCCTGCCTACACAGGTGGCCAAAGCCAGGTTTATGCATCACTAACTTCCCTCTTACAACAATGGTGAGTAGAAAATTGGGTTACACTCCTGTTGCCTACAGTGTAGCAAGCAATGATGCTTGAAATAAGTCAGCAATTTGAATAGGACATGTAGTAGCTGTGCTGGGCACAAGCTCAGAAGCTGTCAGTTCAGTGAACTCTTACTGAGACAGGGACTTTTCAGTATTGACCTTAGAAACACCCACCTTTCGTAATAATGTCCTGCAATTCAGCCCTGAACTATTTTTTCTGGGATCTATTCTTTTAGAATCATTAATTCCTATCAAACTCCAACAATTTGCAGTTCTGCTCTTCTTTATCTGTGCTTCAGGTTTGCAAAACAAGTGCACCAAAGATCACCCCTCCCCAGCGCAGCCATGAGCAATACTTCATCCCCTTCCTGTCACAGAGCCAGCTTTCCCAAGGGAAATTTTTGATCCAATAAAACCTGAGTCTGACATTTGGTTGGGACTTTTGGACATCTGGCATACATAAGGGTCTGCTGGAATGCTCAGCCGTGTCTGCAGTGTACAGACATCCACTGCACACAGCCCACACAGTGCACCTGAGCCTGCCCAGGAGCAGTGGATTTACTGTGCCTCTGCTGGACAGATTATTCATGGGAATGGGCTGAAATGACATGTCCCAAAAGCACTGCACTCATGGTACAGGTGTTGACCATATGTGTAGTGTATGGCAGTGAGATCTGGCCCTTTCCCTTCATATTTTATCAGTGACTTTGCTTAATCAAGAGAAATTTTATACCTTGGCACACCTCAGCATCACAAGTGAGGGCAACAGAAACAGAACAGTCATTAATTCGGAGTACTGAGAAAGAGAGAGCAATTTACAGCAGGAGTACAAAATAAGGTGCCTCTAATGGAAGACAAAGAGATACTCAGAACTTTTTATCAAAGCTGGAGAAGGCAGGCCTGCGAAAGAAGATACATTGAATATTTAGGTTGCTTGATTTTGGGCTCTGGGCAAGCAAAAAATGCTCAAAGTTCATGCTTTAGGTCTCAGTGGGCTAGGCCAGATACTTAGATCTGGAATTGAGAAACTGGGCTGCACTGGCCTGTGATCAATGCCTTAAACAGAGGGAATGTCACCATTCCTGCTCCTTCACTACCTTCCCCCCACAAACAGACTTTTTCTTTTCTAAGCCGATGCAAGAAAATGGTTGCTAAAAAAGAATTCAGAACCTTGACAATTTGGACAATCCTTCACTAATCTTCCCTTCAGGGTGCCCACAATCCTTTAAAGCATGACAAACTGACAGACGGAGCTCCTTTATAGTCACTGGGCTCTCTATATCTTTATGAACTGGCTCTTCTGTATGCAGCAGAAAACCTGGGAAGGCAGGCACTGTCAAAGGAAGGTGGAAACAGGGCTATTTAAGAGCTCTTGAGGGACCACCAGATGAAAGGAAAAAATCTGTGCACAATAACATGACTCTTCAGGTACAGAGGGAGAAAAAAGATACTACAGCCTTGTTGGAGAAGAATCCCACATGTCTGCTAATCTACGTACCAAAGGTTAATTGATACTTAAAAAAAAAAATTTAGAAGGCACCCAAAGCCAAAAATCCAGCTTGCCAGAGAGCAGAATCCTCCCCCCAGCACCGTTGTGCTGGTTTAGATGTTATTTGTACCAGAGCCAAAGTGATCCACCCTTGACACGTGCAGAACGTTACAGCTCCAGGCAGATTTTGGTTCAGTGGGGTTAAGAAAGTTGTGTGTGTAATGACAGCAGAGTTCATTCTTCCCCCCCCCCCCCCCCATATTTTATTTTCTTTTTAGGATTTTTTCTGTTTTGATAATGCCACCCTGATGCTTCCAAATTGGTGGGGGGAGCACACTGAAACACACCAGCTGCTAACAAGCTTGTTCTGAGCTGCACACAGGCTAGAGAAATTCTTCCATAGATTGGAAAGACACATGTCAAACAACTTTTAAGAAGCCAGCTCTGACACATTTCCAACTGCAAATTTCACACCAATTTTTTTTCCTGGCTATCTGATATTGAGTTCAGAAACATTGCAGTGATAAACTAGTCACCTGCCATATGGCATTCCAATTACTGAAGATGACCAAGCCTGAGTTCACAAATTATTTTTCACTCAGACACCAGAAACAGCATTATAACAATGTGGACAGAATGGATATCATGCTGTTGGGTAACACACTGAGATGCAGACATAGCCCATTCTGTTATACATAAACACACACATACACACACATATTTTTATATATACATATATAAAAGCTTTCTTCTCAGTCTCAATTTAGAGATTAGGACTATCATGAATAAACTCGGAAGATGAGAAATGAGATCTCTTAGATACCCATGTAAAACTCAAAAGTTGAATTGTATTACCAAAACCAGATTTTTCATGTATTACTGCATATAATAGAATAAATAGTAGTACAAGAATTGGACAACTTAATACTAAGATTGTTTCCAAGTGAACTACTATATTAACTCTAATACCATTCCAAATTTTCATGATTATATATGTTATTACAAGATACTTAAACAAAAAACAAAAAAGAATATGGATGAATGTAAATAGGACCTCTCAGATAATAAAACAATTTCCAAACCTATTCATTTTTTTTATTATGGCACTAAACTTATAAGTATGTCAGCAAATACAAGTGCTGCACTTGTGGGAAAGCAGAATTAAGGTTAACACCTATGCTTGAAAAAAAAAGAAGATTGCTTTTAAAGATTATAATTCACAAGCTGTGCATACTAATGCTACTTCATCTTTCTCAGCAATTAACAAAGATGAAAAGAGAGACTGGCTAAACAAATAGACTTTGAAGCATCCTTTCATCTATTTAAGAAACTGGTGGGATCTTATTGCCATCACTTTGCTGTGTTTTATAGCTTCCTGAGAATCTTAACTAAAAAAAAATCAATCTGCTTGGAGCAAGTCCTACAGGTATTTTTCAAATTAGAAATACCTGAAAGCTTATCATTCCTCTCTCTTTCATAGAGCTCTTGACAAATATGATTGGAAAAGATTGATATTTTGTCTCCTCATTTCCTGTACTTGAAAGATATTTTCTCCATGAGTCACTATTTCAGCCTGTCATTCTTCCATTCTGGGGCAAGCAGGAACAGCTCCTGCCAAGAACCAGCCTCTCATCCTGAAAGGCCAGGACAAGGAGAGGCATCCACAGCAGGGACAACCTGGGTGGAACACAGGGGGGAAAGTCACTTGGGAAGTGTTATTGTGAGCTGAATAAATCCTGTGAGAGAACATTGCTAGCATAGCAAAAAAAAAAAAAGGCTTTTTTTTTTGTGTTCTAAGACAATTACATTATCCCCACTTACACCAGCAGAAACAATGGTACCTGCACACGTGCAAAGGTACAAGCATACAGCAAGATAAAAATATCCATCTCAAAAAATCTGCTGCTCCTCATCTGACAAAGTAATTTAAAAAAATCTAAAATGCTTCTTACTTCTTTTTGTCTTTGCCCAGGAAATTTTTTGGCCAGGATTTGGGGAAAATGAGAATCGCAATTCAAAAGTAGAAAAATGGAAAATAAAATTGGCTTTAAAAAAGAAATCTTGCTTAACCTCTTCCCTGTCCTCACAAAATGGAGGAAGACTTGAAATGAATCTTGAAGTTCATGCTGTATGTGACTGTGAGAGAAGAAGGGGAAAAAAAAAAAAGAGAGAAAGGAAAGAAAACCCTCAGTGGGCTCTGACACTCTTCAGAAATTCAAAATCTCAGCAGTGTGCTCAGGGATGCCAAATGCATGTTATCATTGTGGCAGGTGACCCCTGAGCACAGGGCAAAGCCCAGGTGAGGCCAGGGCAAGGCTGGCACAGGGATTCAAAGCAGGCACTGAAGAGCTCTTAAGACTGTGCACAATTTAAGCAGTCACGTATTTAAATGCTCTGCTGAAAGAAGCCTTTTGTTTTGAAAGTTCTTGTCAGTGCTTTCTTTTAATAGGAAATCAATATATCATTTGTTTTCTAGAAAGTAGACACCCGTCCTTCAGGACTTGTGAAGCCAAGTTTAGCTCTGCTGGAAAATTGAGTAGTTTTGACCTAACTTTTCTTTTTTTCATGAATGTCACTTTCCTTACCCTGGGGATAGGAGGTAAGTGAAAAGAAAAGGGAGTGAACATTATGGTATAAGCTATACCTAGTACTAACCATGGCTGAATTACCAGCTCCTAATGATTTTCAATGCTGGCAAAGCAGAAATCCAATGTGAGCTAAAAAGCAATCAAAAGATAAGAAAAATGTGATCTGTTTCCATTGTATTTGGCTTTTACACCAGCAGCAGGAGGAAGGGGAAAGTTGATAGGGCTGGTTGCCAAGAACTCTGCCCTGCAAGCAGACACAGATGAGGCTTGGCAAAGACTTGGCAACAGGAGGGCCTCAATAATCTCCTTTAATATCAATTCAGGTCACATAAAAGAGAACCTTGGTTCAAAAAATACCGGAGTGAAGCATCTTACTCATCCTCAGAATAAAGTGAGGGACTCTTGGGCTTTCTGAAAGGAGCTGCAGGGGCAAGAAACAAGGAGCACGCTGTGGTCTGTTCACAGGCACATGCAGCAGTTCACCACCTTCGGCAGATTGGAACATAAAAGCAGCCTGGAGAAAACAGCTTGAACCCCTCCTTCTCTTCCTTCCTGAATTACAGACCAAACCATGGCCTTGTTGCAAGATGTTTATTTGCAGCTGCTTAGAGTAGAATGCAAACAAACATCTTGTAACAAGCTGCCTGATAGCTTCCCATTATGCACCCAGAGCTTAGCACTGCTTCAGCAGGTACTCAGCAGTGCTGCTGAAAGACTGAGGCACTGTGAGAATATGCAGAATTAAATCTGATGTCATTTGCCCACCTTCATCATTCTTCCCATGGAAGGCTAATGTTCAAAGACAAAACATCTGATCTGCAATCTTAGTAAGAAATAAATCACTGAACAGTCAATGACAAAAAGGGAACAATTTCAAAAGCAGCAGCTCATATTCACAAGGTACTAGAGCTGAAGGAGTAAAAATATGATAAATGGCAGTTCCATAGTCACACATAGGAAATCCACACTTAAAAGGAAGACATTGAAAATTAGAATCAAATACTGGATAAGTAATACTGAATTGTGTATACAGAGTACTGGATCACTCTTCATTCACAAGTTAGGAAGCTAACCTGATTTTTTAGGTTTCTTTTTTAATATTGACGTTATTAAAATTTCCAAGCTGGGATATCCTGTTTTGGTATTTCTTCTCCTTTTACATAAAAGCAAGCTTGCCTATCTGTGACAAGAAAAAGTTTTTGAAGAGAGAAAATTCAGCCCTTTGATGCAGAATGACAGTCCTTGCAGATGGGCACAGACTGTGCAGACAGAATTTCTCCCTTTGGCTCCCTGACCGTGCTCTGGCCCTTCCATGGCAGATATAAATATCAGCTTTAGCTGTGCTGCTGGTCAGAGCACGACATCCCAGGGTGCTGGACACTGCACAGCCGAGGACACAACACCTGGTGTGAAGTGCCAACAGCCCACGTGCTTCATGACTTACACTCCAAACCTCCCAGGCCTTGGTAATACAAGGTTTCTGTATAAAGCCACCAGTTAAACTGCTTCTTCTGAAAAAAACTACTTTTCTTACAGCTAGAAGATGCTTAAGGGGAAGACAAATTAGAGCATGGCACTGGCAATGCCAAGGTCATGGATTCAACCACTCACCCAGAAGCTGGGCTTGATGACCCTTGTGGGTTCCTTCCAAATCAGGACATCCTGTAAACTCTGTGAACAAGGTTTCATTCTTACCATGCTTAATACACAATGCAGCCAAGAAAAGAAAAATGGGGCCCTGATGCAGTTCTGTTGCTGGAGAAAGTTGCAGCACATCCTGGTGCTGCTGGTGCCTCATCAGGCTGGTGGCAGGTCCATATGGATCTGAAACAAGAGCCAGGGAAGCAGCTGGTCTCAGCACACTCAGGTCAGGAGCAGAGAGATTGAACACTCTGCAACATCACATTCCTGAGGAAGCCCAGCAGGTGAACATGGGCACATTTGAGTATCAGGTAAAGAAGTAGTTCAAGTTATCAAGGTTACTTTCTAGAGCTGAAGTAGGCAGACATGCAGTTTTTACACAGCACAGCTTTACTAACACAATTGCATCCATTTAGACCAGCCATTTAAGGATCTTAGGAATCAAAGTTGTTAACTTGTGTGAACATAGATGTACCTACACGGGATTGGATTTGTTTGCCAGAACAAGCTAAGGTATTTAAACACACTGACATTAAGGATCCACACAAGTTTAACTGGATCAGTTTTTAAGACAATTTTGTACCTGTGAAACTGGTTTGTTGGTTGGGGTTTTTCTTTGTATAAATAGTATAAAATATAAATTTTCATACCATTCCTATACAAGCACTTCCATCATTCCTGGCAAAAACCTGATTAACATGCCAGGACTGCCATGTTTCTACAAGTCCTTTTGGTATGGTTTGACTGCAGCTCTCAAATATTTAGCCTGCTTTCACCTCACTGCTGCCTCGCTGCTCTCGGCTATTAATCCCTAAAGTAATAATCCCTGACCTGAACTTGTTCCGATTTCTTTCTTGTTTTGCCTCAGGTTATTCACTTTCCACTGCTACACAACTTCTCATGGAATAGGCTCCCCTCCCAAATGTCTTCAGTAACACTGTCATGCAATAATTTCAATGGAGAAGAAAAAGATAAAAGTATCTTAAATTCACATTCACATTTCAAATAATAAAGAATATGATCTTTTCAGTATTCCAGAAAGCTGCCATTCAAGACACTGACCCAATTTCTTTTTCAAATGGACAAATCAGATTCCCTTTAATTCTCAGAAGGCAGTATGGATCCAAAATTTCCTTGAAAATTTTAATAATAGCAGGCTTTTCCACAGAATGAGTTTGGTCTTTATGTTGTGCACAGTTTATTTTAATGTTTACAAAGACTGTTGCAATTAAGACTCAGGGGATTCAGAACAGATGCCCAAAAACCTGCAAAGAACATCTGTGGGATAAGGTCTTTAATTAAAAGAAATACCTTCTAGAGATAAAAGAGTTTAAAAAAAAGAAAAATCTTTTTTTTGCTGTTCTGTTTGAAAATCATTTTAAAAAATTAAACTTCTGTCAAAAGCAAATAGTTTAGATTTATAAGTATCTTATTCCATCAGTCGATTCGATTAGAATCCCACTGCTTCAGTGACTTCCATGAAAGTCAGCAATTCCATTTCCCCAATTATTCAAAGAGTCCATTTTACTTTTGTCTTATTTAAATAACTACTTCAGACGGAAATTAAAATCAAGAACCTAAGAACTCTCCCCCCAATCTATTATGTACTCAAAAAATAATCAAGTATTATAAATGGACAAGCATATCATTGAATCATGAAAACAGAAGTCCCCACTGTATGTGAAGAACCATGGAGAGAAAATAAAAGCTTCCAATTGTTGGCTATAAAAACAGACAAAAAAGCCTACCAGAGTCTACTAAGAGCATAACAAAAGGAAATAGGCTATTGTCTCCTACTGTGTGGAGAGGCCTGGGGGGGTGGGGGAACAGCAATGAAACAATTCTCAGGTCTCACTTTTTGTGTACAAAGCCAAGAAAATCTCAGAGGAAATGACTTCCAGAGTCAGTGATAAGTGCTGAAATGTTTCCAGTGGAGAGCAGGATACAAATCCTTATTTTTCCTTTGTGGGTGAAGAGGTCGCTAATGTGAGCCCAAACAGAATGCTACAGAGAGACACTAAGATCTCCGGAGTGGTGCTTCCCTTTCATGGTTAAATGAAAGCCACTCGTGGAAGCAAGCCTCTTGTTAGGTGCAGGCTCAGATCTCTCTGTGCATAACAACTGCATTCAGTCTGCTGTACCCATTTACTGGGGAAGGATGAAGAAAAAAAAATAAAGGATTCTTTTCCCAGAAAAACATGAAACAGAAAGAAAAACTATTTTTAAGGACCAATTTGTTGTTGCTGCTACACCTGGTGAAGACACAGCCTCTGATCAACCTTGCCTGCAACCTCCTGGTGGGAAACTGAGCATCAATAATGGAGAGGTGAGAGTGGGAGAGCACCAAGATTAAAGAACTTCCTTTGCTGTCCAAAGTGCTAGAAAACAAAACAACAAGGCAAACTGTTTCAAATACTTTCGTATTTGTTGCAAGCATTTAGCTGTGTACTTAGCACACTCGTGCCTTACAAGAAATTCAGGAAAGCTTTGGAGGTGTGATGTTTCACCCGGCCTGAGGAACACTGAAGGGAAGACTCTTTTCCTGTGCCTGAGCAAGGGGGTAAGAAAGCATTCAGAACCCTGCAGTGCCCTACAGAGCTCCTCTTCACTGCACAGCACAACAAACTTTTATCCCACAGCTCCTCATCTCACTGGGTATCTGAAAATGGGTCAAGCATCTGATGGTGTTTCCTCCAGTCTTCATCCACCAAAACATGGGAAGCCAACCATACCCCCACCTGCTTTGCTCATGGTTGATATGGTTAAAGAAAAAGAGATGCTGAAAGATAGTTGAGAAGATAAAACCCAGGAATAGATAAATACATATAAACATATATATATCTTCCCTAATTCTTTGAAGAACTTTTCAACTTGGATCAGAGCTGATACAGTGGGGCTGAATGAAGAAAATATTCTCTTTGGGGGTGCATCCTCCATGGAGACAGTAACATAAATACTGAGAAAAGAAATTATCCAGAGCTGATTAACTGAACAATCTGCAGCTTTTAACAGGACCTTTAAAAGGTGTAACAGTGATGCCTGGTGATCTTTTTAAGAGTTGCATCACCAGTGTAGCACGAACCAGAATAGCCCTGGCTGTTGACTCAGACTTCCCTGCTGTGGTGGGAAGCAGAGGGCAGGGAACACCATCAGGGGCATCACACTCTGTCTTTGCCCATCCTTCACTGGGCACATCAGGTCTTTAGGATGCCCATTGGCATTTCCTGCCTCTGCACTGAGCCAGAACTTTCCAACCCCCTCAGCTCTTGAAGACAGACTGTGTTTCTTTTCAATATTCCCCATGGAATGAGAAGCCTAAGACAAGAACAGACAGGAACCACTGCCATCCTTCACAAGAACAGTTTGACCCATTTCATTTCTAGATATTGCTGCATTCCAAACAGGCCTTTCCAGGCAAATCCTCTTCCACTCCAGACCTCCCTGAGTCTACTGTTGGTGGCACTTAATATAAACTTTGATTCATAAAAGTATAGCCAAAATCACAAGTCCTTGAAATCAAGAGACCAGTTCAAAACTAACATGTGAGCAGAGGAAGAGATCACTTGCAACTTACAAAGCTTCTGTACTTACCCAAGAGCCTTGGGAATAAAGAAAATGCCCTTTATACATTTGCTGTGCTATGGCCCCAAATAGTGGCATCACCTCTAGAATTTCAAGAGAGGTGCCTTTTTTTTCCCTGCCCTCACCATCCCATCCCCTTTTTCTTCTTCCCTGTAAAATCATCATCTCTTCAACATCTTCCATCAGTTTTGCAGGAACAAAATATTACTAAAAACATAAAGCCAGGGGAAAAAAGTGAACAAGTTTCAGGACCTTCTCTATGCAATATAGAACAAAATTAAGTAACCATGGCATAATGCAAGCTAAATCCCACCAGTTAATCACAACCAGGTAAGGTTTTCGTGATGTAATCAAAACAAAAGGATCAAAATTTAAAAAAAAAGAAAGAAAAAAAAGAAATGCAAAATTTGAAAGAGAAAAGTCCAGAGAACTTGGAATTCAGTTCTTGGAATTCACTCATGATCACTGAATTTTTATTTACTTCACACTTTCTGGGAAACTTCAGTTTACTTGATGGATATAGATATAGGTAGAATCAAACTGAAGTTTTCCAGCTTGTTCTGACATTGCTCCTTTAGCAACCATGACTCAACTGTGGATCCCTAAAACCTGAGCTCATAGAAGACAGTTCTGGGCGGGAGTTCAAGAGGGCTGCCAGTCAATAGCTGTGTTTTATTACTACAGGATCAATTATTCCCCCATCATTCTTGGTGAATGCAAAAGAACAGGTTTGGTGGGAACTCTACAATTTTTCAAAGTGCTCAGTTCCAGCACTGTAGATGCTGTGCTGAAACCAAATGTCATTGCTACCAAATGGCACAAATGCCAGGATAAAGTGCCATTTGACAGATGGAAGTGCAGTTTTTGTTAAAAAAGACTCTCCATCTTACTATTTTAAAAGCAGACTTCTTTCTTCATTACTCATTTATGGCAAGCCAGTTACTCTTTATCTGAACAATTCATCTGGTTCTCAAGTGAGATTTATGGTGTAAACTTGCAATAGCAATAAAAAGTGTGAGGAAGATGTCATCCTCAAAGATTTCCTGTAAAGCCAACACCTTAAACACCAAACCAATTCCTGAGCCTCCTCCTGTGTAAGCAGTCCCAGAAAAAACAACTGAGTCAGGAATGCTCTTGTTATGAACACAGCAGTAGACGTATTAACTGTGGTCTATACCATCAAGATCATACCAAACACATCTTTAAGCAGTTTTACAACATGCATGAGAATAAAAGGAATAAAAAAATCATTGTCAGAAAGTTGCACTTCAGTGTAATAGACTTTTCTTTTTTTTTCTTTTTTTTTAAGAAAACAGATACAGCTGCTTTCTTCTTTTTATAACTCCTGTACTTATTTCCAAACGCTACAAAGTAAGCCCAGTCTTTCATTAGTTTGCTTATTATGGTTCTTTCACCCTTTCTTTTTAGTGCAGATTACTCAGAACATTTTATCTTCAGAGAAACTGTTCTCATCATCTTTCTCGCCACATGCAAGTAGCTGAAAAATATTAATGAAAGATTCACTAGGGCAAATTTTCTGTAAGTATAAGCAACATCAATATTTCAATGTCTGAAAAATGTGGCCATTCTCTTGCCTTGAGTAGGTTGCTAGAAATCATCAGAATTTAATGGATTCAAAATTTCTTGCCAGATTCAGTACATACCTTGCTTATGAAAATTCATAGGGGGAAAAGGTATTTTTCTTTCTAAACAATATTTGGGGACTAAGAACCTGCTCATGTTTTACAATATACTGGTGGTGTAGGTGGAAATGTGGCTTCTGATCTTTTCATCGTGGTCCTTGTAGACTGCTGGTTTCCCAGGCAGCTTCAGCTGTCACAGTTGCTTAGAGTCCACTGAGCTGTTTTTAGTTACTCATTCAAATATTCATAAGAACGGAGGGCTGCAGTTTGCTGTCTGGTAACAACTTCATTTTCTGCTCACACTGAGCCTGTCCTTGTGGGCTGCCTCTTCCCACTCAGATTGGCTTTTCCACAGCCACGTGAGCCTGGAAGGATAATGGAGTTTCCCTGGGAGCAGGCGAGAGGGGCATGTTCTACCTTTTATCTTTTCTCGGCTGCCTGATGAAAATAATTGCAGAAGACAGTTATGGATTAACAAAGAGACATGTGAAATGATCAAACCTGTATCAAGCACGGGTTTCTGCTACCAGAGAGAGCACATGTTTTAATTATTTACCTTGCAGGACAGCTCACACCTTAGGATGGCCATATTTTTGTGCAAATATTTACTTAACAATATTGTACTTGAGCAGAGTAATGAAAATAGGTGTAATCTCATGTAATGTCCCTGGGAAAGACCAATGGACTGTGACATTTCCCTGCATGGGGGAAATCACTAGAGTGCAACCTTTCTATTATTTCATTAAAACTCTTGCTAAACAACCCTTCAGGGCAGCACAGTTTTGCCTTTTTAGCTAAAGGAAATAGCTGAAGAAAAGGAATCCACAACTGCTGCCAGTTAATAATAGTGTGTGGTAGGATTTCTAAGAGAAAATACTACCTAGCACAGATGAAAACGAAGACACACTTCAATTAAAGCAGTATTTACAGGAAGCTGCACAACATCCTGCAGTTACAGGGGCGGCTTCCAGCCCGTCGGGTATTTCCAGAGCCGGGAGAAGGCACAAAGGAGGAAGCTCAGGCACCTCCCTCGCTGCTGCCTCACCTCTGTCTTCTCACTGCTTTGTATCTGCAATTTCCCTGGAGGAGCCTGTGGGCAACCCCAGCATTATCCCCCACACAGAGGAGGACGTGCTCCCTCCACCTTCATTGCTCCATGCAACTGCAGCCCAAAATATGGGTTTTACAGAGAGAGTTTTGAATTCATGGAATGGGCAAGCCTTTCCCTGGGTATCAGCTGAACAAGTTAGAGAGGTTTTTCCTTTATGGAAAAAGGCTTTATTTCTATCAACAAAATATACTAGCAGTACAGCATCTTAAAATTATCATCCTTTTAATTACGCTGTCATGACACTTTCCTTAAAGACTGTCACCTTCAAGGCTTAGATTGAAAGTGTTTATTTACACACTTGCTGAACATAAGTACATAATAGCAGCAGACAGCAGGGAATTCTTCTGGATAAGCTACAACCTACATTTTCCTTGTCTGTCCTGTTTCACTCCAGATTCAAAGAGGAAAACCAAACAAACAAACCCTGTTGTGGGTTAAGCAAAAAATATGATGGTTTTGAAGCTAATGAGTGATAAAACCACCTTTGATTGAAAGCAGGGAGCATGGGGAAAAAAGGAGTCCAATAACACCATTTGTTTATATTAGAGAAACACCCACTGCTGCAGACTGTTAAGATACTGTCAGCATTTCTATTATGATCCCATATTTCAAAGCTTTATAACTTGGCCATGAGAAGTCACTTTTAAAATTGAATCCAGAATATAGAGTGAGTTTAGCAACATTCAGTATATTATTGTCACCCTGTGGACACCAAAAATAGGTAATAGAAATAAATAAAAGAACAAAACAGCTACAGCTAAATTAAAACCAGGTGTATTGAAGAGCTATCAATGCAGAGGCATCTCAGGCCCAAGTCACTCAGGTAATTGTTCTGCTGTCTTTAAAACAAAAGAGTGGACAAAAAAGTATCTTTTATCTGGATTTTTGGTTTGTATTGTTTCTTTTTTGGTTGTTACTATAGCTTCCACTCAAGAACAAGAAAAATCCTGAGTAAGCAAACCATGCGAGAGCATTATAAAGTACATTAAAACCAGAGGAATAAGCACCAAAATAATCTCTGCTTCTGCAGCACCTGCAAGGCTTATTTGTTTCTTTGTGGAGACAGAAGGAGCAGAAGCTGTGGAGTCGAGGGGGCAGGGAGAGACAACTTGCTGGATTTTGACCTTTGATGAAATTCCTTTGGCCTGCTATTCCAATCTATTTTTTCTTCAAATATTTTTTCTTTCCAAGGCTTCTGAAGAGCAAAGGTTAATGAAGTAATCTATAAGTGAATGCTAACATATGCAACGTATGTAGAGAAAAATGCACATCCCATTTTTAACATTTCTCTGGAAACAACTATGGCCTCTTATAGCTGCAATTTTGAAAGAATGCAATTACGGTATAGAATTTCAGCTACCTTTGGGCTGAGGCCTCTGGAGGCACACAAAGAATTAGTGTATTGTTGTGCAATACATTTGTAAAATCATGTTCCCCTAATATTCTCCTCTAAAGCTACAGAGCAACTCCTCTCAGCTAAAAATCATGTCTGTCTTTCCTTCTGTTTGCAAAAAAATTCTGTTAACAGTCTACAGGCTTATTTTCAGTCTTCAAAAATCAAAAACGAGTGTCAGCTAAATTAGCATTAACTAACACAGTGACAGAACTGTTCTGCTGGTGACAAGAAGCACTCACTGGGAGTCAAGCACTGGAGGTAACAGATGTGGTGCTGCTGGTCTCCTGGAGAAGATGAAGGTTCTCCACCAAACTGGCTTGTGCACACTGGTCAGCTCTGCCAGCCTCTTCCAAATTTAGGTGTGAGCAGAGATACAACACGAGGAAAGAGGTTGGACCAAAGTCAGTTGAACAAATCTAAATGACAGGCAAATCTAATCTGTAAAACTGCATCTCCCATCACCATCAGACCTGACCCCTGGGGTGTTAAAACCAATGGCCTTTTGCTGTTTTTCTTAATGCAGATAACAGAGCATCTAGGGATTAATTTCACTGGCAGAAAGAAAATCCAGGTATTCCTCTCTTTGTGCAACTGGCTTGATGATTCTGCAACAGGAATATCACTGTCCCAGAGACCTCCAAGCGTAACATGGCCATGATTTATCTTATTGACAGGGCAAAACAAAGGTGGGCAGGAACTTAGAGACCAGATATATTGCTCAGAATAGCTTAAACTTCAGCCATGAAAACTGGAAATCCAATTTACAACCAAATGGTTCCTAATATCTCTTTTACTTCAGCTCAGCTTCTGCTCAAGGTGTTTTTTCAGAATTTATTGACAACACTGATATCAATGATATCTAATGAAACAAAGGTCAATTACTATCATCAAGCCAGTTCCTTAACACAGTTTTGAGGCCATTGGATTGCAAAGAAACTTCAGAATTTTTGCTTTATCCTACAGAAAAGCCTGACTATTGCAGGCAGTTTTTCAACTGCTGAGGACACCGGACTGCTAAAGACACCACACACATTCATAAAGCCCCAGAAGAACAAAATCAGCACCTAATAACTAAAAAACCCTGTGAAATTACATTTTCATCAAGTAGCAGGTCACTAATACTTTGCCATTCTTAAGCCTGAAAGAACTCAGGATAAAGACTGAGATTCGAGTGTGGCACAGCTGCTGTCCTTAGGTGCAGACCAGGGCTTTGCAAGGCACATGAGCAATGAGGTGAGCCTTCATCCTGCACCATTCCCTGCACACCAAACCCTCATATTTTCACCAATTCTGTTCTAATTTTTCCTCACTATCAAGTGGTTGCAGGTTAGGTGCAGAATTGAAGCACATAATTATTCACCCAGATCCTGCCTTACCAGTTTTAGCCAAATCCTGGTTTGGTCAGAGCTTCTCTTTACATTGAAAGAGCAAGGAAACTTTTACTAAAACCTGTTTAAGGCTGATGATTTGTGGCTAAACTCTACTGTGGGTCTTCTACACTGTGAGTCCACAGGACCACCTGAAAGTTTATTTCAGCTTTCTGAGCTGCAAGACCATAATATACTCTGGGACCTTCTGCCCAAACCACCAAACCACCACACCAGCAAGATTACATTGCTTTTTCTCCACTTCTACCCTCTAGGAGCTCCCACAGTCTGTGTACAGCCTGATTCATGCAGCACACAAAGCTCTTCCCTCCTTTAAGTCTGTATTTTCCCATACAGATAAAAAGAATTCCCCTTACACCAATTTTTCAGGATGCATTCTCCTCAATACTTGAATGAGGTCTCACATAAACTCTGAGCAGCCTAGTAAAACAACAAAATAATTCATGTTTTACATAATAAATCAGCTTTATCATGTTTGCAAAACAGTCACCTGTGAGACACTTGCTGTAGTAACAAATAGCAATGCCCTCTCCTTTCAATCCCCCAAGTATAGCACAGCATATGCGTTACATCAAAGTTTCTTCCTGCAGCAACTTCCTTCATTTCTAACAGAATTTACTAGCAGCAGCCTGGAAAATACCTCCTTATTCTTTAATAATGGAAAAAAACAAAAACAAAAACAAAAACAAAACAAAAACAAACAAAAAAAAAACCACCAAAACACTCGAAACTATGCAGTGGCAGAATCCCTAAAAATAACTATGTGAATGTAAATGCAAGAGTCTTGGAAATTTTCACTGAAAAAATCTCTGTGCTGTTACATATGAAGGCAAGAACCGCTATGATGTCTTTTCTTCACTTATCTTGGCAAAAATAAGAAGGGGATAGCAGTATCAGAAAATTTAACTACAATAAACAAAAGAGCTTGAGTTGACCATTTTATTCTTTTTATTATAGACATGTAGGCAGAATAATTATCGACATTTCCTGGCTGGTAAGGATTACACTCTAGCAAGTTAATCACAATAGCTACATTTGCTTTTCTTTACAATTGGTTCTGAACCGTAACACTGAATCATGATACTGCTGCCCAGCTTATATAAAAACAAATAAAATAGCATAAGGCGCAGTTGCAATATAAAGAATACTCCCAGGAACACTTCAAGGGTCGGAGTGCAATCCTTTTGCTCCCATTTAGCGGCTGCAGCCTCGCTGAAGCAGGAGCAGCCCTGGCAGAGCACAGCTCCGGCCGTGCCGGGTGCGCTGAGCCCCGGCAGAGCCGTGACACATCCCAGGGCTGTGGGGAGGGGACGCAGGGACCAAACCCGGGCTGGCAGCTCCTCGGGAGATGGGAATCACACCTGTCAGGTGTCTGAGACCCCAGTCCCGACTGCAGAGAGCACAGGGACAAACCGGGGACCGCCTCCAGCCGAAAATGACCACACAAAAATACCTCACCAAAATCCCAACCCACTCCCCACCCGCCAGCAAAGCCACATTCACAACAAACACTCAGGAACCCACGCCTGGGGAGAAAGCTCCTTGTGTAGAAACAACGCATTTTCCAGCACTAACAGTAAACCATAACCCGGAGCAGCTGCCAGACATTGTATTTTCCCCCTTTTGCGGGATTTTGGGAGAAGAGGCGGCGGGGTTGGGCGGCTCGGCCCCGCTCCGGTGCCTTTATCCCGGCACACGGTCGGGTTCCCGGCCCGACGCTGCCCCCTGCCCGCGCTCCGCCGCCGCGCACCCCGCGCCTCAGGGATCTTCCCGAGCCTTCCCGGCTTTTTCACTTGATTACCACCTCAAGGCTGTCAGGCTTCCCCCCTAAACAAGGGAGGAATACGAAGAGCAGCTCAAAAACCCTCTTTCCTCTGCCTCCTCCCCTCCTTATCTCTCTCTCCCCTGTACCTGTTAATTTAGAGACTGACTCTCAAAATTATGTGGGAAAATAAAACTTTTGACAAGCTTACCTCCCCACCATGCGACAATTCCAAATGTTCCCAACTGCAACAATTCCAAATATTCCCAATTCCAGAAAACATCATTGCTGCTGCACACCCTTCTGCACCAAAAACATCCCCAAAATCCACATCAAGTGGCCTCTTCTCTCATTTGCCCATTAACGAATGCCCATTAGCTAAAGCCTGTAAAAAATTGATTAGCATATATTGAATTTTACAGTACTTTCATTGAGACAATTTTTTTTTTTTAACTGGGAAAATTAGTAGTCAGAGCACTGACTGATACGCAAGGCAGCCGTACAGGAACGACACCTCCTCCAGCAGGAAGGAACAAGGGACCCTTTGGGATTTTACCTGTGTGCTCTCCAGAGCAGCCTCTCTGCAACAGTATCACGATAGGCAGCACATGGTGCTCTCCTCATGTGGTGCACTGCCCAAATAAACAGTTTGTGAAGCCCAGTGCCATCACCACCTCACAGGTTTGCACAAAATAAACTCCCGAATAAATGAGTACACAAATCTCTGCCTTGCTTCCAAACCAAGCACAAACAGCTCCCAGTCCTGATAAAGTTTGCCAAACTCACCTACCAAAGCTGTTAATCAGCCTGTCCCTGGCATTCACCAGCAGGAATTAATTCCTGCAACATGTAGCCGACATTCAAATTAATTTACTGATGGCCCTGAGTGCCCCTCCCTGCTGTCAGACCCCCAGGGCTCCCTGTGCTGCCCCTGGGTCCTTTGCCATGGGCTGCACCCCCAGAGCTGGGCAGGGCAGAGCACCTGGGACACCAGCTTAGCTCAGGGGACAGGAGGTGATAACTGGAAATGAAGCAGCACCATCCCTGTGCTCCTGACACTGTTCAGCACAAACCAAACCCTCACTGATATTCTGCAAAGAATTCTCCCTCGCCTGGAAAGGTTTCAAGGAGTTCAGTCATACTGGTGATTTTCTTCCTCAGTAACTACAAAGTCCACTCTTACCCCATTGTTGGAAGACTAATTTATTTGCATAATTTTAAAAAAACTAAAAGGAGGAGGTTCTCCTCATTTGTCTTTCCCTTTTAAAATAAAACTAGTCAGTGTCTAATAGAAGACACATCTTTACTTCAGAAAAAGAATCTCATCCCCCATATTTAGTAGGGGAACTGAGTTTTTATCCCATTGCAAAGGAGCAACAAAGTTATCGAGAACAAAAATCTCACATTACCTTTGAGATCAGTTTTATTATTCCAGGGGAATTTAATGTCACAAACCACTACAGGTTGCTCAACTGATTTTCTGACAGGAAGATCAGCTATACAGATAAAGAGATGTTTGTTCCAAAACAGCAGTGATCTGAGTTTCCAGAGCAGTCTCTTTATCAGCACAAGGAGCAAAGAGGATTTCTTAAATTACCTGACAATTTGTTCTGAGGTTTGATCTTTTGTACCTCACTTAAATCCTACTTATTTTAGACCCATTTTAAGCTGATTCCACACAATCTAAGAAGAGACTTTCATTTCCTTCATTTTACACATTTTTTTATTACATTGTTCTTTTGTTTCTGTGTCTGGTGAACTGGGTCTCATCAGAACAGCTTAGAAACTTGACAATAAGAGAAAATCTGCCCTTAAATTGGTCTAAACGCACTTTTTCATGACTTAGTCCTCACAGCAGAAATTCCCTCTAAGAAGGATACTTAGGAGACATGGAGGTCTCCAGACTAAAGAGGTGCATCAATGTTTTCACTCTGCAGCATTAAAAGTCAATAGACTCTGTAGGCAAAATAGCTAAACTACTTCAAAACTCTTCTTACACGGGCAGAGCACCCTCCTGCCCTTCCCTGGGCACAGGCTCACCTGGAACACCCTGGGATGCTGGCAAGGGGGAACATCATCACTCCAATCCCTTACTCCTGGAGCATTCACCAAGCAAACCAGGTTACACTGAATTATTACAGGGGCTTGCCCTGAGAATCATACTTAGGTCTGACACTGCCTTCCCCTGCAATTGTTCCCTCCTCTACTGTGTACTCAAATATAAAAGAGGGAGGTCCAGTCCTCCCAGCCTTGTGTGGAAGTGGAAGGTCAACCTTCGACTCCAGCCCAGCTCATTTATTTAGCTCTCAGTTCCTTTTCCCTGCATTTAAAAAGGAGAGAGCAGTGTTCCCTTCAAAGAGGGCCTGAAATGTTTCATGAGGCTGTGACATAAGGGCTGCAAAGGTCAAAATTTCATTTTGTATTGATTTGATCTCTGTGTATATTTGTTATGCTTGAGGACACAGAATACCTTCCATACAAAGCATTATTTAGGGATGCCAAGATGATGTATGATTTTAATCAAAACATTTGGGAAGAAGTTCCACTCCAGGAAAAGTTTTGGTGCACCAGCAGAAAAAATGAATGACTGGTTGAAGACTAGAGCTGTTACAGGACACCTAATTAAAACCAAGAAATCTTGAAAAACAAACTCTTATAATTGGTCTTCCTACCACAGCAGATGGGTCCTTTCCAGAAGCATTGCTCAGGCACACGAGATTCTGTTTGTATCTCACACAAAAGACATTCAGCACAAGATACTACTCTGAAAAAGTAGCTAAAGACCTTCACTCCAGTATTTGTTGCTAGTCATTGAGTACTTCACACTTGCCATCTTGGGGAACCTTCTAAAGCCATTGCCAGGTCACAAATTCAGTTCTGCAAAAGACTGGCTCAGTCTTTATCATAAAACATTTCATCAGTTGAATATTTCAATGTGTTCATTGCCATCAAAAGGAAGCATTAATGGTGATAAAATAATCAGTCAGCAAAAATTCTATTACTTCTCCCTTAGTAAATGTGATCATTACATCCTCACTCCAAAGTTTCTCATTTCCTGAGGGATCAGAACAACTATTAGCTAAAAAGCACAGAGAAGGTACAACTGACACCCATTAAATGCATATAATCACATTGCTGTAGAGAAACCCCACAGAAATTGCACCCTGAATATCTGTTTCAAATAGGTGGCTTAAAGTATTCTTTTATTGGGATTAAGAACAAAAAATGTAGCAGGGAAAGATATAACTGTATAACACAGCCCTTCTCCTCTGCTCCCTCTTGTATTTTACCTTTCTATGCATTGAAAATTTCTTCTTTAAACTGGATTAGTTAGTTTAAATGCACAGTGTTCTTTTTAAATGGCTCTCCATATTTCTCTCTGTGGATTACTTTGAAGCACAACATGTCTATTCTTTTGAACAGGTTCACTCTCTTCACAGGTGTTCATTAAAGTGTGCTCAGCTCTAATCCCCTTAGCACTGAAATATGCAGCTTTTAAAAAGGACCCAATATAAACCCGCATTGCTAAACTCTTCAATGCTGAAAAATGGAGATTTTCAAAAGGAAAATCAGTGACTTAGAGACCACACATGTTCCTCCTGAAACAAATACTGACCTACTTAGTACCCAGTTTTTAAAAAGCCATTTTATCTTTGACATTTACAAAGGAGAAGAGCCACAGCAGAATACAGTCAATCTGTAAATCTCCCGTTGCTGGTGAGAGCACACAGTGGAAAACCCACCACCCTATAAATAATAGAGGTGATTTTCTCAGCATCTTGTTTACTGAAAAGCTGACGTCATGGAGGAGAAAGGCTGAATAAATAACCAGCTCCTCAGATGCTTTCCTCAGCACCCTTTACAGAACATTCACACAGCACTTACAAGAACATAGTTTCTCACACATCACCCTTCCCAAACTGTCCTAGATTTTGTCCATATTAACTACCACTAGGCCAGGTCCACATCAGCAAGTATTTTGGGCAGTGAATCAGTAGGTGAAAATGGCTGGTGCTCCACCCCCTGACATCTCCACTCTGTGTATTTCAGATTTGCCTCCCTGTAGATTTAATCTGGCCCTGGACTAAATACCTTCAATGTTCATGTGGTTTGATGCTTTCACCTCTCAGGTCTCTTCCCAAGAGGCAACAAAGCAACACAAAAATTGCATTCTGGCAGTTTTCCTCATGGCTGTGCTGACAAGAGTCACACAGAGATTCTGGGCCTGAGGCATGAGCTCAGACTGATGGGGCTGTGTTGCCCTTCAGATGCAGCTTTACTTACAAGGGCTTGAAAACTTCCAGGTGGGGGGAAACACTGAGGCCTCCACTGGAGCCAGCAGACTCACTGGAGTCAGTGAATGTACCCTCCTAAGACAGTTATTACCAGCAACACCGAAAATTAAAAAGCAAGGATTGCCAGTTTTCCTTGGATATTGCAAGTTTTTTGCTATGCAGCATCTTCTATAGACAGAAATGGATGGAAAGGCAGGCAAGCCTTCTGAAAGTTTCTCTTCTTTTGTAACTGTTCAAATATCTCCTGCATGTGCCAGTTAGTTTAGGCTGGCAACCTGAAACGTGGCAGGAGGCATCTGCTATATGTGCCAAAGAGTTCTGCTCTGCAAATTCATTTTATAATTCAATAACCATTCATAGACCTTAGTGGAGTGCATTCCCTGTAGGCAGCAGGAGGAGTCATCCCCCACCAGCTTTCGAAATAACCCTTTGTAGTGCACAGAAAATGCTGGATCCCTTTAAAACTGAATTTGTATAATTTCAAGTTCTTCTTGTATTCTTCTTTGAAGATTTCAAAGCCGTTAACAACTATTCAATATGCTTCTCTTATTTGGGGAGAATATTAAAATACCCTTAACCAACAGAGAGACAAAGGCAGAGAACTGTGAAGTGTTGCATGTCAATGGTAGAAGAGAAAAAAAAAAGGAAAACAAAAAGGAAAACAAAAAGGAAAAAATAGTAAGAATCCTCATTGATATCCCCTACCTTTATGAGGCAATGCTGTCCTGTCAGATTCAGCAAAAAGAGAACTCAAGTGCCCACAACCATCACCTAAGCACTTCACACTAAAACAGGGTAATTCTCTGCTCAAAAGATATTTATGTAGCTTACATAAAACTACACTGATAAGACCAAACAATCCTTGGAGCACAATTCTCACCTGCCCTGTCTGGGCAGGGACCTGCTCCAACCCTGTGCTAAAGTCACTGTACTTTTAACTTGCTCGTTCTGACTCAGCAGCAGCTGTGAAGAGAAGAACCCAAAAGAACAACTTCTTGAATTCATGGTGCTGCAACTGCTGGGCTACCTTGCAGTAGAGATGCTGAGATCCTGGTCCTTCAAACAAGGTTTGTCCAGGTGTGGTCACTGCTACACGTGAGATAAACTCATGGAAACAATGGTTGTGCAAATGTCCACTGAACAGGAAATTCAGACTCAGGGACAATTCCTGTTGGAGTAACTTCTCTGGTGACACCTGTCTCTTCCTTGGGATTTCATGCAACTCCAGCCAACCTTTCTGTGCAGCTATTGAACTGGAACTGTGGCTTGTTCTGCTCTGCACTGCAGTCTTTTACATATGTGTAAAACATATGTGGACAACTGTTGTGTAATGCTACAAAATTCCCATGTGAATTGGAATTTCCAATTCTATGGACATGCTAAAGGTTTTGCTATCTTGTTGCATTCCCAAAATTGGAGACCAAAAGGTCCATTCTGTCAACAGGTTGCATAATCTTGCTTGTCAAGAAAACATGAACATCCTGGTTTTGAAGCGGTGTAGTGCTCTGATATTTCATGAAAAACAAGCAATTGGCATTTCTTAAATCCATGATTTGCATTGACATTTTGATGAACTGACTTAACCTTATACTCCTGAACTTCAAGTTCCATAAATAAACAGACCATTTTCTTCCCAAACATTCGCTTCCCAAAGCAAACTTCCTCTTCCCAGAGCACCGTGCTACACTCCTCTCAAAAAACTTTAGACAAATCAGTGCATTTCTTGTCATCCATTTTCTTCCATGCACTGAAAAACTATAATTTCCAGAAGGCAATGCCTACAAGGTAAAAGCTTAATTTTAGATACAGTCAACACAACCTTTTGAATTGGATCAGATTAACTTCAAAATAGAAGAACTAACAAACTACCACAACCTTTATGAAAACAACCCAAGGCAAAAACTTCTTACTCTTGTCAGAAATACTTCCAAGTAACATATAGAGAAAATATCAATTTGTGCAAAGACATCTTTCCAGCATGAGGTGCTCACCTGGACCTGCCATCCAACAGCTTTCAAAACAACAATGCAGCAGAGGCTTTTGTTGTGTTCAGAACTGTCCTAAAAAGGTCATTCCCTTGTACTGCATCCCTCAATAGTGGTTCTGCTGTCCTCTATTTAATGCAATTACTGAAATAAAAGTATGAAACCATCATTCCAGCCAGGGCAGAAGTACAAAATGTCTGTTTCACAGCAGTGCTAGTTCACAGAGCCCACTCCTATAAATTTCCATCCCAATTTTTGAGGCTGCAGAAGTGCAGAAATGTATCAGGATTCCTGATGTTAAGCCAAAATCCCTGATCCAGCAGAAAAATACTTGAACAGCTCTTTGCTGCATCAGTGCTCACATCTTTTCTAACTTAAAAATGTGCATATTGTTTTTGCTTCTCAAAAATTATATTAACCCTAAATCCATTTAAACCAATCCAAATTTTAATTGAAAAAGTAGGAAGGAAGATCTCTCCATAATGATATAGGTTAGAAAGAAATTTAGAGCCATGAGTATAGAATAAAAATACTCTAGATACATTACATAAACATTGATAAGTCTTTAATTTCTAATAGAAATGGAGCCAAAAACTTGCCTGTATAAAATAGTAACTATAGATTTATTATAAATGTGCCAATAACACATTTCCCACATAAATATATTTCAAACTACAAGAAGTATTCAAGTCACTGGAGAATTTAGTTCTTTTTTTGCTCCAATTACTTAGAAAACCAAAATGAATCTACATTTTGCTTCTCATTAACACAGCAGTATTAATCATTGCAATGTTTCTGTGTATTTAAATATGTAAGCACTGGCATTTAACTACGGAAGATTATCAAAATGAGCAAGCTTAAGTAAGAAAAAATATCAAGACTATGTCCTTTCACCTGGAATTTTGTTGATGTAGGTACTCCTTGAAATGCTATCATGTTTTAATATCCTACTGAACAGCAAATTGAACCATATCTCTACTGTCAACAGAAATTAATTCAATTGACCTTTATGCTTGATTAAAACAGAAAATATCAAATATAATAATAAAAATATCAGAGCAGAGCTCTGATGGCCTGTGTAATCACAAGCATTATGTTTAGAACTATAAGCAACAGAAAGAAACATTATTTATACATATTTTTTCAGTAATTAAGCACTAAATTCTAATTATGGCCATTTGTTTCTTGTTTAGCTATGGAGGTGAGAAAATATTCTTCAGTAGGATCAGATGAAAATATTACATATGTTTTAATGACAGGCTTAATGCAAGTCTTGTACAGTGCTCCCATCCTGTATATACCTTCAAATTAAGAGCTAAACTGGACTTCAGTGGGGTTTTGACTTCACAACACAAATTATTCTGATGATACTAAGGTATTATCTCCAGTCCATTCATCACAGACCACGTCTGCAGAGGGATTTGATTAGACCTCAACAGTAATCAAGATTTTACCCTATGGATTAAATGAACATTTTTTGCCTAAATAGAGAGAAAACAGGTATTTTATGTGTATATAAAACAGTAAACGGAGAGCAAGCTCCCCCTCTCAATCTATATATAGGGTAAAAAAAGGGTTACATACACTTCACCCTGGTGGCTGTTGATTCATTTAGGTAAAATGTTCTTTTACTAGGGAATTGTTGGATTCCTCTTATAAATATCATCACAATCAGGTGTCACCAGAGCCTGCACAAAGGAGAGAGGAGTGCTTAGAGAGTACATCCTTCTCAAATTCCATACTGGTGAGGTGCTACCTCTGCTCCCCAACAGAGAGACATACCCTGACTCTTGACTAAGTTTGCCTAGAACATCTTTCCAAGTTTTTCCATGACTTCTTACAGGGGAATTTACCTTTTCATATTAGTGTAGCAAAATAAGGCCAGTCAGCTTTTGGCAGATGTGGTTACTAGTCTGCCTAAGAAAGCAGAATTCCCTGTAGTCCATATTCACTCTGTGATGAATCCCCTTTGGCCCACACCTTTCCCCATGGGCTGCAGAAGGTTCCTGGGTTACACTGACTGCAAGCCAAGACACTCCTGACACACACCTTCCATGCTTTCTGCATTGTTCTCTTCTTTTCCACACTTCTGACACGTGGTGAATCAAGTGCAGTGCTTGGACCCTATTCCATGGACAGATAATGGTTTCAAGAGGCAGGAAAAGAGTATGGAACTAATTTGAAGCCAGATATCTTCAGATTTTCTGCAGATTGCTTTTCTAATTACAGCAGGAGTAAATATTTTCCTCCTGGCACGTTCCCCACCAAACACTCACTGAGACATAGAACTGCTAATTCTAATGAAACCATCCACTAATTCCACATACTCTCTCATCCTTGAAATGGAAAAGCAAATTATCACATATCCTGCTTAGGATAAGCCAGGCTTTTGCTCCTTCTGATATGACATATCTTTGCTCAGTGGCTTTCCTGATCCTAAAGAATCACTGAAATTGTGTGTGAAAACCCAATTACCTCCAAAGCCAGCAATGACAGCAGCTTTGCCACCTGCCACACATGGCACCAGCAGAGTCAGTGTCCTCTTTTTTCTCTGTCTGAGCTGGACTGGGCTGCTTGAGGACCATCAGATTCACCCTCCATCTCCTGAAGGCAAGTGAACAGAAAAATTATTTTCTCCAAGAGCAGAAAGAGGGAGATTCAGCCTTGCTGATGGATGGCACCAACATCAGCCAGGCCATGAAAACTCAGAGAGAAGCCTGGCTGTGTGTGTGGGAAACCAGGACAGGGAGAAATTATTAGCCAACTCATTTCAGCAGAGCATTTGCTCTGTTTTGGTAGAGATACTCTATACTCCCTGCAGCTGCTCTGACGTGCTCTCCCAGAGCTCTGCTGCTGCATTACTTACCCAACAAGTCCAAACTCCTCAGGCTCCCTCTAGTAGGAGGGCCAGCCTCAGCAACCTTTGCTGCCTTCTGGTTTTCCAGCTGTCAGGCAGCAGCAGGAATTCCCTCCCTACACAACTCTGCAGACTGGGATTTTGCACCTGGCTGACTCCCAGGACATCCATCGCTGCTGTAAACAGGGAGGAAAGCAGTGGGAAACAGCTTTTCCCTGTGAATACTTCTCTCAAAGACACTTGCATTTTTGAATTGCATATATCTTAATAGCATCAGAGCCTGCAGGGCAACAACTGAAATGATCAGAAAGTGATTTCTCAATTCTCTGTGTGGCTGGGAGCCAGGAATATACTACCTCCACGAGGATCCTCTGCTTCACTTGAGCCAAGCTGCAGTTTGACCATCTCTGTTTCCTCAAAAGGAAAGATTTGCTGGTTTTAATCTGTTCCAGAGAATAAATGAGCTGAAAGCAAACTTATCTATTTCTAGATCAACTTGCAGGTTTCCTTGGCTTGTCCTAAACTTTAGCCTACTCTTATATTGCCTCTACAGACAATCACACCCATCTTTACAGTTTCACCTCAGACCTCCAAGCTGTGTAACTTACCTGACCTTACACACTAACTTATCCCAGACAGAAGAGCATTACTCTTTAGCTAACATCCTTCCAATAAGCACAGCTTTCAAAGTGCTGGATTTGGCACTAGGTAAGGAGTTCCAGTGATCATTTTAGCCACTTCTTTTACCATTTTGGTACATGTTATTAAAAAAAATGAAATTAAAAGAAAAAAAAAAGCAAGAAGAAAAACTGGAAAATGAAGGGAAAAAGAAACACAGCCAGTTACAAAGGATGTGTCTTTTCCATTAAACCATGCAAATTTTCTCTATAAGGAAAATTTTAAACACTACCCTAAGTAGTATTTGCACAAGTAGGACTCTAGTGAGGTACATATAGACCTGACTGTCTAACTTGATCAGCATAATTGTTCATCCTGGCTGTTTGGCTTGATAAAGCCCATTCACACGTGGGACAAGGGCTCAGATATTCTCAGACAGGTTGCTGCTGGTAAAAGGGAGAGAACAAACCCATCTTTACATCTGCAGGCAGGAGTAAGCTTAATGTATAGCAAAGATGACTTCAGTTAGCCATCAGGGAAAGCTTCCCAATGGTGGGGACAATTAATAGATCACCAAGAGACAAGAGATTGTGGAGTTTCAGTCCTTGGAGGTTTCCCATTACAGTTTAGGCAACATGGGACGGGATGAGTCACTGCTACCAGTCACACTTCCCACAATTCTGTGTCTCTGTACTTGGATGCAGAAGCAACAGAATCACCTCAGTTTATCCAGCAGGTGTTACAGAACATCACTGAGTATAATATGAAACACATAACAGATTAGTTAATGCATGGTGATTCGTTAGTAGTGAGAAGTCATGGGAGATGCAGGAAATGCACTGGAATTGAGCACAAGGCAAATGGACCCTTGTGCACAATTTATCACCCCACTAAACTCAACTTAATTTCTGTTTGAGCTTCTAAACACCCTTGGCCCCACAGCAGGGTAGGGAAAGAGTGATCCAAGACCTGTGTGCCAGTTATAGGCTATTATTTAACAAATATTTCTCATTTTTATCCTTATCTTGTTTATTCATATCAATTTATAGCCATCAACACCGCAGCAAATAATAAAATGCTTGGACCAGGCAGAATCACATCCTACAGAGGGCAATGCAGAAAGTAAGTGAAAATTTATTTAGGTCTTTGAATGTGACAGGTTTCCTTCTGCAAGAATTGCTTAACTTCTGATTCCCCTGGAGCTCTGCCTCTCTGCCTTGATGCAAACAATTGCTCACCCACAGAATTTTATAATCCTTGTCAACACTTCCAGGAATGATGTGATATTTTTTGCTTTTCTTTTTGCTTACCCCTATTTAAAATATAAAATAACATCTTGGCATAGCCCACACCTACCTGTCACATTCCAGCAACCAGTTGAGACTGGCAGGAGGATTTGACTTTTGCCAATCATTCAGAGATGGATTACCCTCAAGTATATGGGAAAAAAAAAAAAACCAAGAAGAAATAGCAAAGTGTCTCAGGTTCTCAGCAAATATATCCTCTGAATGTTCTTCATCAAATTGTTACTGCCTCTGCAAGTCAAACAAGCCTAAATTAAATCTGAGTGCTGCCTGCCTGCTGCAATGTGCTTGCATACAGCATTTCCCCGAATTACCCCATCGCTGAACACTAGAGAGCAGCCTTTCTCCAGCGTTTTAAGAATGGTACCGTGCTTCTCCCTCTGCTTTCTGGGAGAAAATTGACCCTTATTCTAAGAATTCAGTGCTCTCCACAGAGAAAAAAAAATCAGATGTCTGATCATACCAGACAGAACCATAAATCTTCTAGATAGCATAATCATGACCTTTTTTATGCATAGCAGCTGTTGACAGTTTGCACCCAGCCTGCAGAGAGTCACATGTTTTTATTGCAGGCTTTATTTTCTCATCTGGGTTGTTTGTATTACTGCTGCACTAAAAAAAATCCAAAACAACCAGACATGGCTCCAAAGGGAACTTGAAATTGGTAAGGAAATGTTCATGTCTGTTTACACCCTGCAGCCTCCATTTGAAAGGGTTGAAGAATATAACCATTTTACAGCAACACTGGGAATTAGACCAAAGTGTCTTTAGTGGTAATTCTTGTCAGTACTGTCTGTGTTAAGGCCACCAAACTTAGGTTTTTGGAGTGCTTAGTCTTTGCACTGAGCTGGCAGCACCGAAATCTAAAATTCCTTTCCTACTTGCAGGTTATCTATTCATCAGGACTGGCAGATCCCTGAGGTTTCCTCTACAGCCACCCCCTCTGCTTGGGCACATCTCTGACAAGGGCTTTTGTAGGGCTGGAGGTTGTTGTACTTCTGCAGGGCTGGCAGAAAAGGATACCCATTAGTGCTGCTCATGACAGCACACTGTGACACAAAACCTGTCCCCTGAGCAATGCAGTGTGGCGTTCAGCTCATCTGCTGGAGCCCTGAGCCACCAGAGTGAAACACCACCAGATCTGCTGCTAAAACTCTGCTGGCAGCTTCATTGCATTTAGAGTAACTTCAGTAAATATTCAGTTCAAGATACACTTTAAAAGGCACAGAAGAGAAAGACACATCCCTCACTTATTGTAACAGAGACATGTTCTGTCCCCAGATAATGATATGTTTTACATGTCTGATATGAGATCCCCCTGAACTAAGATGCATAAATGTACACTACAGCCATAGATAAGTATTCAAAGTTGTACTTTTTACAATGCTTTACACTTTGGCACCTAAAGAAATCCCAGTGTTGATAAGAATACTTATTGGCTTTTGAATCATGATCATGGTTCACAATTCATCACCATGACCATGAAATAACCTACATTTAGGCAGCAGCAAAGACAGAAGCAAATATTTTCAATAGCCAAACCATAAGTATCTATTGTTTCTGTTCAAAGAGGGGGTTATCAGATATGGACTTAGGGTGATTACTCTCTTTGGCATTAGAGAGCAACAGTAATTCCTTGGACCTCTGCCCTCCCATCACATTGTTATTTCCATTTCTTCCCTTATTCTGAATTGCAGTTTTCTGACCAGGGCAGTGTATTTTTGCTGAGTGCATCTATGTTGCCCAGTACAGGAGCCTCAGGGGACCCCACTTTCAGCTGCCATACAAATCCTTAGATTAGATAGAAATAAATTGTTGGATTGGGCTGCTCCACAAACTTCCTATGACACATTTCAGGTTAACTTATAATCATCTGTATTTAAGCAAGACTTTTTATTCTCATGAGCATTGCTGCATCATGAGCATTTAAGTCACACAGCAAGGCAAGATTTTGCCCTTTTGCAAAGATGTGTAATTAATCACAAAGGATTCATTACAGACTGTCTGATGGCCTTGGCCAATAATAGCTCAGTTCAAATAAGGAATATATTTAGGAGCTTACCTCTTGGAAATAAATACAACAAATTTCTGTATTTTGTCATCCAGTTCCTTTCTTCCCCAGAAAACTCCTGCTAAACCAATCTCACTCCAGGGGAATGTCAGAAAGAAAGGGAGGGACCAGAACCAGCCCCAGCAAGGTCTCTACCCTTGGCCAGGCAACAGAAGAACCCCTCATTGCATGTTAAGAACAGCATATATGAAGATGCCAAAAGAAAAAAAACCAAAAGCTTTGAGGCAAAAGAAGTATTGGAGGTTCAAAAATTAAATACAAGCACTGAAAAATGGATGGATGAAGCTTGGGGAATCCAAGACTAGAACCAAAGCATCCTACACATCTTATAACCCTGCTTGCATCACATGACCTTTAAGGATCAATATCAATGAGCCAGTAATGTTGATAATATTTAAGACTCAACCTCCTCTTGTCTCAAATACCTAAAAGTAAGAGAAGACCTGTGAGCAGCATTCTTTAATTCAGATTTCCCAATAGCTTCCTGGTAACAAAACTAACAAAACTCAACTCATCCACACTTTTAATCCTCCACCACACAAAGAAACAGTAGATATTTCCTTCCTTCTAATTTGCATAATTTTAGTTCTACAGTAATTACTATATGTGAGGAAACATTTACTGCAGTGTACATATGAAGAACTGCGGCTATTTGGTTTGAAATATGGAAACAGAAGATAAAAATGGGGTACAAGGAAGAAAGAAATAAGATGAGGTTTAATAAAAAAAGTTTTGTCTCAAGTACTCATTCATTAAAACAGAAATGTTAAACACTCCCAGATTAGTCAAGTTTCAAACTCAAATAAAAATTTTAAATTAATTCTACAATTGTAAAACACAAAGCACCCAACAAAGCTGATAGGCAATTACCCTGTAAGGACTGTAAGTCTTCTTGTGGCAAATGAAGATAGCAAAAAATAGTTTCTTTTTGTTAAAGTGTTCTGGAGTGGAGTTGTTGGGTTTGGGTTTTCTAATGTAAACAAAAGAGCCCACAAAGTTACTTTTGTCATTTTCTTTCTTTTCCTGCTCAGCACATTTGGTGCTGGATAGCAGAAACTCTGAACCAGAACACCACTAATCCCAAGTCTTATTTTCTTAAATTACAACAGCATTTTGAAATATCTCAGCTTACACTGATCAAAAAACACCATATACAATAGCTTTTCCAGTGAAAAATGCAGATTTGATTAAAGTATCCTACAAGAAATGTCTTTTCGCACTTACAATATTCAACCATGTCACTTTTTAAGTTTGTGTTAGAAGAAATGAGAATAGAAACCTTATCAAATATTCTGATAAGGATGAAAAAACCTATTACTTCTTTTCGTTAAAATTCCTTTTCAGGAATTCAGGATAAAACCAGTAGACAGAAATTCTGCTTACTAGTCAGCTGTTAGCAACAACTTTGCTAAATTTCACTGTATTTGTGAGGGGTCCTTCATTAGTTCAGGCAGCCCTAGAGCAGGACAAAGAAACACAAAAGAACCATGTGAGGTGTCTCAGGCTTAAAGCTCTTCTCCAGAGCTAAATCCCCTCTGATATCTGCTCATACCCAGGACTATAAGGTACAGGTCACCCTTCTCCAGTTCTGCTGCCAGGTCAGTTCTGCAATTGGCACAGGGACTGATCTTAAACAGGTGGGGTTTGCACCAAAAATATTACAGGGCAAATAGCAACTGATGGGTAAGATCATGATCGTCCACTGTACACTGAAATGGATTCAGGATGAAATGGCAGTTCACCAAAATGGAAAACAATTCAAGATCCATCAGGCAATGTTTAAATTCCTGTTCTGATCTTTTCTTGGCCTCTTTTACCCCTTTATATGTCATTCATTGCCCATGTTCCCTTTTTTATCAAATTTGTTGTTGCTTTGCTTTGTAATACAGGTAGACATCTGATAACTTTGACTACTTTTCAGTAGTAGATACACATCAAGAAAAGCTTTACCGAAGGCTGATAATGATAAGATCTATCAAGCAATGCAATCTGGCAAGATCTTATCTTTTTAATGAAGACAACTTAATTGCAGAGGCAGCATGAAAAGTATTCCACAGGTCTCTTCTATTTACAGACAGAAAAAACCAAGATAATGCAGCTTTCAACCCAGGCAACCTGAAGGCAAGGAAGAATCCTGTCAGCTACAAGCATGCCCTGTATCCTGTGGTGCTTTTTTCTTTATGACTTAATATGGTTATTATCAAAATCATCACAGAACAGTGCATTATGTTGCAAACATCTTTGCTTACTCTGCTGTGCACAATGCTAAGGATGTGCAAAATTGCTACAGGAGCAAGGCCAAAATGTTAAGTATTTCTGCATAACATCCAGGTTTGTTTCAGTAGTCTTTAGGACTTTTGTACCTATAGGTTTTTTCTGTAGACAGAAAAATGCTTATGTGCAGAAAGTTATTCAGTCCTCATTATGCCTGAATGGAGATGTCTTGCTTCATCAGATGGGAGAAGCCTGGAGAGATTTCCCCCATGCCTTGGTGCTTCATAATGTCTAAACTCAGATGGGATCTCAACCTAATGCCCTAATCTCAGTACAGTTAAAAGCATCAGTCACTGTTCTGCTGACAGCCTATGTTAATCCATCAGTATCTGAAGTCTGTACACCAGGGCAACAACACAGGAGTAAAAAAGATGTCATCTTATCAGATGAAAAGGAACACAGGCCAAGGAGACACCATTTATAGAGAATGAGCACCAGAAGTGACAACTGAAGCCAAGACTCCTGGGGGAGGGAATGTTGGTTTGTCCTATAATTAAATTCACCCTCCCTTTGCCAAGCTCCCTAATCCTGTTTTGAGTGGGAGTCATTTTCCAGCAGGGAAAATAATATACATGGAATCAAACAACTTGCTTCAGGCAGAGCAGGGCAGGAGGGAAGGGTGGGAAGCACACTCTTCAAATAGTTTCCACTCCTGCTTTCAGCTCACTGACCTCAAGCTGTTGCAACGTGAACCTCACCAGAGGCTGTGAGGACCTGCTCGACCAAACAGCCACCCTGCTGTGGGCTCCTTGCTGCCAGCTGCCCCCAGGGAAGAACACTTCAGGGGGGCAGCAGAAGAGACAGCCTGGTAGTACAGGTGCTCAGTTGTTTCACCCAAAATAGCCTCATCCTTACAAGACAGCCATTGATGTAAGTGTACAGCCAAGGCCCCTGAAGGTTTTCAGAAGTCTCAGGATTAGGCTTGAAGACTGGACACCTATTTCCAGTCTTTACCTTGCCACTTATTTCCTTTGTTTCCTTGGTCTTGTCTCTGTTGCCCAGATGCATCACAGCATTGACAGAATTTCCCTGTCCCAAAGAGCTGATACCTAACACAGGTACTCCAAATCCTGGGTGATTTGCTAGTCAGGGACACACACCACTGACACCTATAATATGTCACATTTCCTGCTAGGAAAAATTTAAACCTCAGTACCTTATAATAAATTTGGGTTGAGAACTTTTTCTTTTTAGTGTGAGCACATGTGCAGTCTTGGTTTTGGCCACTATCCCCAGAAGAGTTTGCTTTGGCTGGATTAATACAAAAAATATAAGGTAAGGCAGCTGTTTGTTAAGCTGGGGTCAGACAGTTCCTCTGCTTTGCTCTAAGGGAAGGGTTTCTGGTCTGACTCACATTCAAACACTGACCACCAGCTCTTTCCAACCAGTTTTATGAAAGTATAAGAACTTAGGGTGAAATTCTGCTGCAGGAGCACCTAATCTAACAGCACCTCGCTGATCTGAGGGCTGTTTGGGATTTTCCCTTGTGTCAGATTGCTTGAGGGTCTTTTTGAGGCAGCCTAGGTATGTCTGTCTGTTTTTTCAGATTTAAATATTTTCAGCCCCTCAAATGACTTGGACAGTGAGGCAAAGGCAGAAAGACTTGATTTAGAACTTCTCTCCAATAATAACCATCCAACAAGAAAATAAGTTGGATCCTTGTTTCATGCATGAGTGTTCCCACTGATGTTTATTGGCTAATATCTGGCTGTTTGAGAGTTATTTGGCACTGTTCCAACACTACTGACAGCTAAATAATACATAATCTGTTTTTCAGCAAAGCAATTACTAAGTAAACTTGAACACACTGACGGAGTAAACGACACGTTACAACACCTAGAACAAGATGCCACACCTGAAAAAGCTAATATTACCTGAATAACTATTATCTGTAATCACCAGAATATGCTGAAATTATGGCTTTATTTAAGGGAAGATTAAGCCACCTGCTCTTAAAAGTACATGCTATGAACTTGTTTACTGCTCTTCCCCCCCTGCACACACTTAAGAGATTCCATAATTACTCTAGCAGCACATTACTGGAAATTATGTGTGAACTTCAAGTTTCAGGGCCAGATTGTTCACAGAGGCAAAGTCCTCTTAAATCAAGCTGCTCTTTCCTGTTGAAAAGCAATGTACTGGTCTTATATCAGAGCTCATAATAAAACCTGTGCAAATATTAGATTTTCAGAAAAAGAAAAGAAGCCAATCTAAACTGCCAGTGTTCCATCTTTACATTTAAATGAACCCTCTCACTCCTCACTCTCAGCAAAATATTTTTGAGGGTCAAACAAAGTATTACATTTGAGACAAAAATCAAAACTTCATGTGCCATCCAGATAGATTAATAGGAGCTTAAAGATTGAATTAAATAATTTCTGTTTTCTCCCACACATTTGATTGAAAAAAATGAATAGTTAAAATATTTCAATTAATCCATTTCGTATATTCTGGATAAAATGTATTTTTTAAGTACTTTCTCACCACTAAATCAGAAATGTCATTTGTTGCTACTATCATGTATTGATTCTTTATCACACTGACAGATAATGTGACAAAGCCACCAAGCCGTACCTTTAAGCCCTGTTTTGAATTTCACAGTAAAAGTATTGAAAACAAGGAATAGTAATCACAATCAATAGGTCTCCCTAATCAAAGTGCTCATTTAGAACCAAATGGAGGTGATAATAACCACAGCAACAAGCTGCAGATGGAGGAGGCACAAATTACCCCTTGCCTTCATCCTCTGTCAGTTCAATGCTTCTGATAATGTTACATCATCATCAAGCCATAGGAAAACTCAGAACATCACAAGAGAGTGATGATGATAACAGAGCTGTTTGAACAGCTGTCTGGCCTTATTAAAAGACATTCTAGTTTCATTAAAGTATTGTTATATACTGGAGGATTTTCCTGAAGTTATGTGTCTGCTCAGAAAATCACTACACCGTAGTGGTAAATACATCTTAAAGCAATTAAATGCATTTGTGCTGTCTTCAAAAACAAGATACTTATTTTATGGATGAGATGATAGGGTATGTGGAGTAAATGTGCTTTTTGAATAGGAACTCAATCAAAACCAGATCCCATCATCTAACCAGTCTGGAAGAGTTTTGACCCAGTTTTGCACTTCCCAGCAAGCCTCTCTCCCTCCAGTGAGCCAGACATGTATGTGTACAGAGCTTTCTGCAGACAGATACAAACAAGCTTTGCCTTTGCTGCAGGCAGCTTCCACACTGTTCCTCTGACATCAGCAGGGTGCAGTGCCAGTGGCACCACCTTGCCCTTGAGCCGCTCTCCTGTGCTCTGTGGGAGCAGGGTAACAGCCGTGGCAGCCCAGTTTCTGCTCCAGGAATTGTGCACACATGGCTGAGCCCTTTAAGTGCCTGTTTACACATTGCCTCCAGCCCTGCCTTAGCACTGCTCTGCAAACGCCCTGTGTTTGCAAAACCTCCCCTCCTAAATCCAGCCTTGGCTCCTGGCTCCAGCCCGTTCCTGAGCCAAGGGCAGCACTGCTGCAGGTGCCCAGCATCCCTGGGCCCTAACCCTGCCTCACTCCTACTCACTGCTCACAGGGAAGGAGATCAGGCAGGAGGCTTTTCTCTCAGTGCTGGGAACCTGACTCCTAGGTTGCTATTGTTTCATTGCACATCTTTATCCTCTACTCGCTGCAAGCATGAGTAACAATGGTGTTTATGCAAATTCTTTCTTTTAGTTATCTGCTCTTGTGGCCAATTTTTCTATTCTCATGCACCATTTAATATCCCATTTCTATTTATATTCCCTCTAGGGGTGCACAAGCTGCTGTTACTGGGGGCTGAAGGAATCCCTTCTCCCACAGACCTCTTATTAACCACTTCTTATTTACTTGGATGTATTTACAATGGTTTAAAATGCTGGATATTACCAAAATTACAGACAATAAGCCTCAGTGCAGACCATTTGTTTCAGCTGTGTAAACTGCCACAAAAAGACTGTAATCAAGTTTTATTGTATGAATTAATTATTGTATGCATTGATTTATATGTTATTGTATGTATTAATGCTTTGTTTTATGGGCTAAAGCAAGTATTAATTTAGGTATGTTTTAAAAATATGTAGATAAATTTATATTATATTTTTCTGAATATAAGAATGTATTCATTCTTCAAATCTCTTAATAATATATAAGAAAAAATATATTATAGATATATTATTATATTTTCTCAAATATGTTTATCTGAAGGCAAATACTGATCTTCCCATGACCAAATTTCTGTCATATATAAGTAGATACAATCAAAACTTTTCAGGCTTCATGAAAACACAGTTTTATCAAAACTACGAAAATCAAAATTGTGACATGCCCACATTTCTGCACATGTCAGTAGGACTGCTAAGAAAGCTTTCATGTGAAAAATCACTTTGTGAGAACGTTCCTTTCGGGACAAACACTCCCCACCTTACTGTGGTCCTCGCAGTCCGAGTGGGAACAGCAGAGGGTGCTGTTTGACGTTGTCTTCTCCCCTCACATTTTATTATCGCTGGAATTATCACGCTGTTCTTAATGCATGTTCGCAACATGTAAGAAGGAAATTTCATACAGAGAGTTGTTACATCACCACATTTAATAATAATTAAATATTTATTCTGTAATGATATTTCTTTATTGCTTTCCAGACTTCATTTGAAGGCATATTTCTTAACATTTCTTATCTCCTCAGAAAGTGAGTGTGGTCCATTTGACTCTCAGGAGGTCATTTTCAAGTGCATAATTGAACCACTCTGTCATAACTTGTCATGAGAGGGACAATCCTCTCCAGACTAATTAACTGGTGGGACTGAAGCCATAGAAAGGGCCAGCAAACATAATTAGCAAAAATATTTTAACATTTTTTAAACTTCCATCAGTTTGGAGAACTCTGAGTACGTGAGCCCTGTAGAAAATTAAATCAGTTATAAACCTGAGAAATTAATTGCTTGTTTAACAAACAAACCTCCCAAACCTCAGCAGATTTTAATGATGTCAGTTTCAACAAGCTAACAATTTATAATCAAGTGCCACAGTTTCTCTTCCTGTTGTTAAAAATACAGCTCCAGTCTCTTGGCTGCAGGACACTGTGCTCCATTCCTATCTCTCTCCGTTGACTGACTCGCTCAACATCACATTCAAACTTCTTGTCCTCACTTTGAAGTCCTTCCCAGAAATAACCTTCTGCTGCCACTTCTATTTATAACTAATTCCCTGACCTTAATGATTCACCACTTATGTTACCTTAATGGACATGTCTGTCTATGCCCCCTCTGCTCTGCACTGTCTGCAGGATCTAATACAGCCTAGAATACTCCAGTCTCTTAAACATTTCCAGTTTTTCCTCCTTGCCTGATAAGAATTTGCAAACAAACGAAAAAAGTGCAGCTGAAATATGTATTTCTAAACTGAGGGCATTTGTATGTCTAGAATATTTACACAAAAATACTGTGAGTTCAAGGCACAAATATGCACAGTTAGGTACAAAGACAGGCTAACACTTCAGGACTGTGCACTTTCATGCACAGAATATGTCAGGACCAACTGCACGTTTTTAACATCTCCTGCATATTGCTTGCTACCTTTTCTTCCAAAGCACAACAGCAGCTCAAGTCATCAAAAGCAGCTGAAGGTTTAAGGTGCAAGATATTTTTGCTTGTCAGCACAGAAAACAAAAATCCCCAACAGAAAGTTTGTATGGTCAAATAAACAAATCATCCATCTTGCACAAGGCAACAAGCAAAGACCAAGATTTGCATGCAACTTGTTTGAAAACACAGCAAGGCTTTTCTTGTAAAAATATGTGTTTTTCCACAAACAAAGATTTCATGCTTTATTTTCCTACCCAAGGAAATGGACGTTTTTTATCCTCCCCACCGTTTTCCTTCTCTCTGTCACTACTCAGAACTTTTCAGCTGTGAAGGCATTGGGAAGAATTGGTGTCTGACCAAGGAGCACAACCCCATTTCTTTCCTTCAGTGCAGGGAAAAGAGACACACAGAGAATAAGACCACCCCACCTCACCTTCCAGCTGCATTTAGAGACTGGCACATTTGCAAAAGCTGTTCCCAGGGTTTGCAGAAGTCCTCCAAGCCTAGGAAAAGTAGGAGCAGCATTGCCACAGCATTGCAGTGACATTCCCACTACTTCCAGTGCTGTCTCAAAGAGGTATCAAACCCAGCAGCTGAGGTGGGGATGCCCTGGAGGGCTCCACACAGCCTGGGCAGCCTCAGCCTACCAGGGGCACAAAAGGGCCTGGCACAGCCTCAGCACTGGGAGAGGCAAAACTGCCAAGTTTTAGAGCACTGATACCAGAACTCCTCTAGGAAGGAAGAACAGTGGGCTGCCAGCAAAGGGGAAGGACTGTCTTGTTTGTCTCAGTTTGTGATGTGAAACAAGGCATGTTAATTCCTGCACTCACATGAGACATCTGGTCTCAGAGAAATTTTCTTATAGCACAGTCTTAAAAGAGACTTAATTGCATAAACAGAAACAGCAAGAAGAGCAGGGGGAGCTGCAGTGTAAGGGAAGGAGTGATAGAAGAAAATTGGATGATTGTGATTTGCCTGATGGATGGGGGTGGCTGCCATACAGGTACAACACAACCCCCAAGCCATGCCCCTGCAAGCCCCTCAGAACCACAGCTGAGAGTGGCTCCTGATCCTCCTGCACCATCAGCCAGCATCACCACACAGGCTGCACAGTGCTCTTAAGCATTTAATATATCTAATCTCTTAAAAAAAACATTTCCACCCCCGTGGTTTTTATCCCTTATTTATGAAAGTGGATATATTCTCTCTGAGATGGGACACACATTTCAACTCACAGCAGCAGCTGTGAAGAAGTTTGGAAAATTACTCTTTCCATACAAGGAGGACCAATTTAAAACTAAGCCAGGGCTCTGAATTAGGAGACAAACCTTGAGACCACTCCAGTCTCCCTTCAGCGGCTCAACATATTCAGCACTCTAGGCATCCTGAATCAAGGCACTTCTTTTCTATAGTTGGATAGGTTGCAGCCACTGCAACCAATGAAATGGCAGCTGACATCTCTTAGGACAACTAAAGAAAAACATGGGCTGCTTTTTTAATTGAAACATCCCATTTTCATCGTCATCATTTTGGACTTATTCATATTTTGCAATCCCTTTCTTTGGCTGTCCATGCAAATTCCTCATTTACCCACTGCCTTGCAAAATTTCAACCCCTGAGCATTTCAACCTGAGTACATAGGTTAATTTTTTTTAAATTTATGTCTAAAAGTATATATACAATCCTATATTAATACTTTCTCACCATGGAGAAGTTACTAGGATTTGGTTAGAATTCTGTCAGGCATTTAGGACCTCCCTTTCTGGCACAGACCTGGCCAGACTCCCCTCCTTTCATCCAAACCTGCTCCAGCAAGAACAATCCCCTCTTCCCAAAGTATGTGTCACTCCTTTTTTCTTCTCCCAAACTTCCTTGTTTTTCAAACCCCTTTTTCAGGCTCCTTTGCCAATTGCTTTATCCCATTTGCCACTCTACTTCCCACTCTTCAGAGCAGGCTTTAACATATTTCCTTTGTTCTTTGCCACCTTCACACACCCTTTAATGAGCAGGGAGATTTCCTAAAGTTTCTGTGTGTCACACCAGGCCTGCCCACTCACCACCAGGCACAAACACAACTCCCACAGCCCCTGGGAAACACAGCCTTGGGGAGCTGGACATGCAACTCTGCCACGTTTTTAACCAGATCTCTTCCCACTTCCCCCTTCCCATGCAGGTGCCTGAAGGGCTGTGCAGAGAGGTGGCAACAAGAGGCACAGGCTGGAGGGAAGAGCAGCTCTGTCCCTCTGGCAGCCAGATCTGTTGGTGTTGGCTGAAACTCCTTGGTTCAAACTCTTTCAAACCCAAAGGGACAAATGCAAGCAACCCAAAGGTACATTCATACTCTACAGACTCACAGTTAGTAAGATTCTTCCTTTGTTTCCTAGCCCTGCTACAGTTTCTGAGTGTTCCTCTACCCGTCCATGATTCCTGCTCACCTTCAGATTTTTGCTATCCAATAGAAGGAGGTAGTTTCTGGCTTGTTCAAGCTGGCCAGTATAAATAAAATAAAGCTTCACTTTTTTTTTAACACAGTTAATGAAAAGTAACTTCTTGTATACCTGATTCTTATTAAGTGTCTTTGAGATTTCCCCAAAAAGCCATTGAAAGAAGCTGCTATGGCATTGGATTTTTATGGGGAAGATAGAAGATGTGATGTAAAATCTGCATTGCTGCCAAACTTTCATTTTCTGACAATTACACCCCTTCTTTAGACAGGATAATGAAGGCTGATACCTTGGAATGGCTACCTGAAACAGAGGCTAGACAAGATGAAGAGAAAAAAACCAGGTATTCATGTAAGGCCTTCACTGGATGCACCTTGGGCAGTCAAAATCCTCCAAGGGCTCCAAGCCACCCAAGGTGGATGATGGTCATGAGTTTTTCATACAGTTCTAAGTTTGGTCCATTTACGTGTCAGGGGTAAATCCTCCAATTACAGCTTCAGCAATGAAGTCAATATTCCCCCCACAACTCACTTTTGTTTATACTTTTCAGGCCCTGAGGCAGTAGGATGTCCTTGAGTCCCAGGCCTAGAGAGGAAATGCTTTGTCTGAATAAAATGGGAGAACAGCAGCTGACAGGCTATGGAGATTTAGAGTTACACACTAAAGCTGTACAGGATCTGAAAAATACAAAAACTAAATTCTAAGGCATCAAAGTCTTGAGTTCTCAACAGCCCCTTGTGCTCTATTTCATTCAAGGACAGCACAGCTGCACAGATCATTTGGTGGTGTTCCCCTCCAACAGACCAAGTGTCAGTCCAGGGATGTCCTGTGAGCTCCCTGCCAGCTGCTGGGGAGCCCAGAGGGGAGTTCTGCATCCCCTGGCTCTGCTCAGCACTGTTTGGGGACTGCCTGTGGTGTGGAGCACTTTGGACTGCACGAGGCACTCCAGCACCTGCAATGTGAGATGCTGGAGTGAAAACATGCTGATGGGATCTGGCAGCTGGCAGGATGGCAGCCAGCAAAAGGAAAGGGCAAACTTCTTATTAAGCAAAACTTTAATCTGGTTCTAGACAGACATTTGAAGTGTCCAGGACATACTGAGGATATGAACTCTGTAGTCAGTAATCGATTTGTTTCCAATACTTTCTCCACTACAGGACTACAGAGATGACAATAAAGGAAGAATTTGTGCTTCCATAAAGTATACAGGTATTTATGGCAGATCCCCCACCTATACTATTTCCAGTAATAACTTAGAGGATCCATCACAAAAAGAAATCACTTTGGGAGTAACAGCCAGAAAATATTTTGCTTGCCAGAAGGAAGCACAAGACATTCATTTGGTTGAATTAAATTCATTCAATTCAAGCTGAATTTTGAGCTGCAAATTTAAAGCATTAATTGCCAATAGGATGGTTTCTACTGCACCCTGTTCATTATAATTGTTCGTATTTTTATACCTATGAAAGAGGACCTCATCAGAATCCAGTAGAAGTGGGCTAGTAAGTATTCATTGTGGCAGTTAAAATGTCACATTCAGAAAGTATGCATAAAAATAACTCAGAGGTTGGTATTTAGTTTACAAATCACACATGTAAAAGCCAGGAAAAGTGGAAAATGTCATATGTTAGCTGAATTCTATATTGCTGCCTTGTGAATTGCTATATTCGGCTTCTGAGGAAGGAGGAGAAAGTCACAGGTGAATAGTTATTAAAAGACTGTCATTTTATGTAAGTGCACCTTGGGAAGTGAAGATAACAGCAAATTCTCTATACAAACTACTTACGACCATCAGCAGCTTTTGAGTGTTACATTTTATCCAGAACTAGTTACAACAATCAACACCAGGGAAAAACCACCCACACTACTGTAAAAACAAAACTCTGCTGAGCTTCCTACATTGCTAAATCTAGGATTTAATTCAATGAACCAAGCAAGATCTCTTTTGCTTTGTTTTGCTCCCAGCTCCTCCCAAAAGATGTCCTAAGCACATCCAAAGATTTCAGATGTTGGAAGTACTCAGGTATTCTCTCTCTGTAGCTACATTGAAAATTTTCAAATACTGTCAGGCAGCACCTGCTACTGATGCTGTGTTTGGGTAACTGCAGCAGGCAGGATATTTGTAGTCTATTCTTACACAGGCAAGAACCCAAAAGAAAAGAAAACAACCCACCTACCACTACAAACTAAACCCATAAAGCAAGGGAAAACTGCTGTCAGCATTACATACATAGATAATTTCCCTTTTGTCAAATTTCAGTCTGGCTAAACAATCCAAATTAAAACTAACACAAAATGAAGACTGAAGAATGGAAAACTTGTGTGGTTTTCACTACATCCTTGTGTCACAGAGCTTTCCAGACAAAAATATCTCTGACTCTCCTCATCCTCATTCTTGTATACCTGCTGCCACTGTAGCTGTGGGAAGTGTACTCACCACACAGGTCAGGTAAGACTAAGTAAAGAACACTTACAGCATTTTCTACCTTGCCCTGAATGCTTTTACAGCAAGCAGAAGTTCAGCATGAACAAAGAGCACAAGTCACCTCCTAACTCACAGAGCTCTCCAGTCAGGTAGATAGAGGTTTCTACAGAATTGAAGAATAAGTAGTGACATGTTTCAATTGAATACAACAAGCATCGATCCATACAACATTAAGAGAAAAAAACCTGTCGTCTGAAAAATGAGCTTATGCCTGACAAGTGTCTTCAGTGGCCACAAGGAGTCAGGACAGCCATTGGAAAAGCTGATGAAACTGCTCACAGCCACTGCAGAAAAGCACCTCGTGTGTTACTACTTCACAGCACAGAGAAGTTACCTGCTGTACCCCAGCCTGAGAATAAATGTGCCTCATAAGTCTTCCAAAAAGCAGAACTGAGACCTCATGCTCTTGTCACTCACACGGCAAAACAGGGGTTTAGTGGGAAGCTGCACAGAAGGTTTTTCAGGGAAACATCTGTAATTACACAGTTATATAGTATCTGTGGACTTTCTTCAAGTTCCCCTTGGAGTGATAAAAGGCTGCAGCTTTCACAGATATTGTTCATGGCCTGACTCAGCCACGGTACTGCTATCCTTGAGGAAAATAAAATAAATCACTGAACCTGTGTGTTCAAATGAGATGACAGGGAAGAGGACAAAAAGATATTAAATATTTCTTTATAGCCTAGGGAATCTATGCCAGCCCATTTATTCCATGGGTATATGTGTACAATTTCTCTTCAGTAGATCTCACCATTTACCTAAGAAGATATCCATTACTACTCTAAATCTGTACCAATCACTCATCTGGGAGATGGGGCAGGGAAAGGCTGAAGTGAGAAGCTCTGCAGTAAAAGACACAGAAGCACTGTTAACTGCAGGCTACAGCAAGATAAATAAAACATGCATTTATCTCTTGTTTTGGTGTATAATGTGACTGCTTGGATTTATGACCCTGGGCATATCTCATGTCATGTGAGAGTCTCTCTGCCTGGGAAGAGCGTGGTTGTAGGGCACACCAGAGAAGTGCAACGGCTGATGAACTGATTAGTCAGAACACAGCTCTTTTTTTCTTTTCCCCTGCTGCTTTTTTTCCACTTTTCCCAGACACTTTGCACTGTAATCCATGGTCACACTAGATTATCTAAATTCATGATATGCTGCTATCCCCTTGAATACATGGTTTATAAAGTTGTCTTAGAATACCTTTTACAGAGCTACTCAAATTTAAAACATTCAAAATTTCCATGCCTCTGAAAGTTTCCTTTTCCCTCCTCAGAGGAGCTAATTCCCCATCAGCCATGGAAGTACACACAGAAGTTTTATGTGTAACAGGAATGACAGGAGAGTGAACTAATCAAAGTACTCTGCATGGTTTGGGGTTTTTATTTGGTTGGTTGGGGTTTTTTATGATACATATTTTTGATCACTTAAAAAAATCCACCAAATATCTGTGTTTGGCAAAAATTAGACCATATTGTCCAAAGGGATATTTACTGTGAAACAAGTTTTTCCATTATCTGAATCAGAAAGCCTGGTTGGTTCATATATTTTGCTTGTCCTTCCACAGGATCCTGCAGCACCCACTTCACTTTTTTGAGGTGCAACTGCTAATCACTTCCAGCAAGTAGCAAAATAACCTTGGGGACACTTCCTTTGGAAATTTTAGCAGAACTTCCAAACCACATTTCCAGTGGGATCTGTTATATTGATTTAAGTTACATCTGTGTTTATCTATACAAAAGCTTGCAACTGTGTTGTAGCAGCTTCAAAGGGTCTTAATTCCATTAGAGGAGAGCACACACTCTAATCTAAAAGCAACTCAGTTCTGGTGCCTTCACAAGTTCTCTTGCCAGAGAAGCAAATGTCTAAATTCCAGTTGTGGAAAAAAATTAACCTGTTCTGCCTCACTTCATGCTGAAGGAAACAGAGAACTTAAGAGACAGATACAAGAGTGGGTTTAGTGGTGGTGATATTTCATTAGTGACTATTGCTACATCAGGTTTGGTTCTGTGTATAAGACACCAAGAAAATCCCAAACCGCCCAGGCTTACAGGAGAACAGCCTTTACCACAACTTCATGCCATCAGTCAAAAACAGGGGCTATTTCATAGACTCTCATACCCTGCAGCTCACTGGTGCAGATGGGCCTCTGCCTTTCAGATCCGCTCTTCAGAAGACACAGCTGTACCATTCAGCACAAACAGTTCATTTAGAGAAAACAGTTCTCTGCTGATAGACCTTGACAGACAAGTGAGGTACCTAAAATCCTACTGCTGATTTGGAAAATGGTTTAATCTCTAAAAACAGGAAAGCTCTGAATTGTCTATTACAAGCAGAGGGGTTTGTGCATTTTTCCCCCCTTTCAGTTAATACTCAACACATCTATAAGCCATTGAGACAAAATTCACAGTTTCCTGTTTTGTCATCAAAATTGACAGAAGAAAATCTGTGCACAAGTACACCCAGGGTTTGGAACAAACTCCTTCTAGCTATGGTAAGGATACCAGAATGTCAGAACTTACTCTTCTGCCTCCCAAGGCAGAGCCTCAGTGCACACAGAACCACAGGAGGATATTTGCAAGCTCATTCTTCAGTTTTGAAGAGCAATCTTGCCCATCTTTACAATTTATCATGATACAAAATATCTGTCTGAAAATGCTACTAAATACCTTTAGAGAAAAGATATATTAAACAGATACATCAAATCCTTTCTCAGCCACATATCAGAACTTGTGGTTTGGAATGTTTATGTCTGTTTTTGAGAATATTGACAGTCAGTTCAGCTATTTGATCACAATGTAACCATCCAGCCCAACAAGCAGAATTAATAGCATCCACTCACATCTCACAGTATTGTTAAGTATTGTCATCTTGATGTTGTTACCCACCCTTCAGTCTTCAAACTTCACATTGAACAATAGTGAAATTCTTCCAGTCTTTAGTAGGAATGAGGATGGAGTGAAAAATTAACTAATTGCTAGACTTGACCCCTTTCCATCTTTCAAAAATCACTATAATTTTCTGATTTTACTACACTACAGGAAAGTGTGATACTAAGCAAAACTAATTATCTTGGTGGCTTTTTTGTACAGGAAGATTTTCATCTTTTATGAGAGCCACCCCATTCCAAATTTTAGCGAAAACAACAAAAATGCTTTCATTGACTTCCCTCCACTTTGGATCTGATCTTAAGTCTGTAGTTTTCTTCTGCACTGTAAAAAAACAGGCTCAGGATAAAGCTCTCTGCAGCTCTATTTATTCAGCTTGTGTCATGACAGCTTGAGAAAAAACTCACAGTTACTCTTCCAGTGAGGAAAAGGTTGAAAATAAACATCTCACTAGAGCAGCACAGTAAAAGGAAACATGAGATTAAACACCACCATTTTACACCTCTATTTTGTCCACTAAAATCACAAAGACACTAAGATTCTTCTGCCTCTGAAGCAGCACTTCCAGTAAAAATCAACAGAAGTATCACCACCAATCTTTAGGGGAACAGAGTTGGGCCTTTACAGGATTCTTCAGAAAATCCCACCCTAAACTTCCAGAGAAGTGTTGACAGCTTGAGTCACTAGAAGCTTGAAGGCCATTTGTGGAAAAGCCAACCTTGCTATCTAAACACACTGCAACAGCAGTTGGTCATGTTGGAAGAGGAGATGCAATTTCCAACTGCTCCACTCCTTCCTCTGTCTGTTCTGAGAACATCAGTGGAGTGTGCATCCCACACCCAAGGTAACCAAGGTTCAGGAAACCTCAGGATCCAGGGTGGCCTCAGATTCCTCTGGCCAAAATGCTTGTAATTCTACTGCCTAACCTGTGGTTTCAAAGCCAGACTAAAATCTGTGATATTGTTACTCCTACTCCTCTTTCATTTTACGATTTATTGAGTGCTAATACTATCCTCTCTTCCTCAGACAAAAAGGAGTTTATGACCAGTCAAGCAGCAGAGACAAGTTTGACCTGTGTGCTGTAATAAATCAGGTGCCAGGAGCAGATGGAGAAGGCTTAGGAAGCACACTAAAGTCATTCTTGAGTTACACCTGTGGTATATGGGTGACTCAAAAGATTTTTGACCACATAGCTCAGGAATTTGTTTTCAAAGCCAGCAACAACAAAAGGGGGTGTACAGGAGAGAGAATGTGAGCTGTTGTGGGTCCCATTTAACAAGAACTCACAGACTCCCTGGATTTCCAGGGCAAGGATCAGCAAATCTGCACTGGGGATTTTTGTCAATGTCAAACTTAACTATAAATCTCATTTTATTTTCTATTTTTTTTTTCTTGTTTCATTATGGAAAAATGCTGCTAGGACTAAAATCAACCTTTTGATACAAATACCACTGGAATTATATCAAATGTTTTAACCAAGCTTTGTGGATGATGGGTTTGGTGTGATTGCTTGAACTTAAAATTTCCATTGTGGGTTAAATTTATACAACATATTTGGTCTTCAGACCACATTTCTTTTCCTTCTTTCATTTCCATCTGTCATATCATCTCTGTACTTGTCCTTGAATATTGTTGCAACTTTGTAATGCAATGTTTCTGTGGCTTTTTCTTAGGCCACTCCTTTAAAAAATTTATTTTTGTGGTCTCCAGACCAAGATGAAGCAGAACAGGCAAGATTCCCTGTCCCAGGGACAAACAACTCTGAACACAGAAGCTCATGCACAGGCCCCACTTAAGTCAACAGAAGCCACATGTGGCCATTCACCTATGACTTTGAAAGTGTTTAGCTTAATCATTACTGGGGTCAAAGGAACACAAAGGGTTTGCATTTTTCATAGATGAGCTTCCAGCAACACAAAGCAAAATGTGAATGTGTGACAGTGACATTTACTCAGAGTGTCTGTTCAGATATCCCTGACCAGTCCCTGCACTGCCATTGCACCCAATTACTGCTCCTCCACCCTTAACATGGACTCTTACAACTCAGGTTTCCTGTCACAGAGTCTCATAATTTCCACTAAACTTAGGACATTTAAACAAACGGGTTTGGTTCACTTCTGGCCTCAGTACTACTTTTGTTTCACTTGAGTTTTTGAAGAGAGTTAGAAATTGGAGGTTTTATAAGGGAAAGAACAAAGGAAAAAAAAAATTTTTTTTAACATCTGTTCTTTTGAATTAGAAAAGCTGTATTGTTGAGTGTTATTTGTCTGCTGTTGTTTTTCCTTAAATATTTTTAGCTATTTTCCATCATTTCCTATAAAATCCTGGGCCAAAATACCACTTGAAGCATCATAGAATTTGTATGCTGCTAAAAAAGATTATATTTTCTCATTGCAGGAAAAAAAGATTGTTCTGCTTCTCACACGTGTGTATAGGTATAACAATTACAATTGACTAAATTGAATGTGGTGGTATTTCAAAGGAAATAACATTTATATTAGGCAAATGTTTCGTTACCTTCAGTCTCTTGATCTGGGTCTGTTTTCTGAAACCAGAAAAAGCTTAAATCCACATCTCCAATAGTAAAGTGGGTCTTACATAAATAAATGGTTCAATAGCCAGGAAGATCTTGCTGTCTTAGGATGGATCCTGACTGACACTAAATCCCTGTGTTACAGTCTGCCAGCAGTGGGAGAGGACTGAAAATAAATTAAAGTAGGCTTCCTAAAATGATTTATCAAAAATAGGCAAATTAAGAAAAGTTTTAATTAGGAAAAAAAATTAATTTTCCTTTTAGTATAGCTTTCAAGTTTCTTTTTCTTTTTTTTTTTGATTTGGGCAGGACTTTCTATACTCCCTCAGCTTTTCTGCCAGGGCTCACCAAAAGATTTGCAAGTGTCAGCTGTAAAGTCAATGGCAACAGTACAGAATAACCACTCAGGATTTGATCTGCCAGCATCAAATCTTGATTGCCACTGGGCATGTGACACATCGAATTCAAACCAGTCATTCAACAGTGAGGACAGCTTCCTCATCTTACTGTATCCTGGATACCAGCCACAGTTTTCAGCACCAGGATAAGGGGTATTCCTGCTAACATGGAGAATATTTGCAGTGAATTTAAAGTAACAATCCCTTTCCACATTAAAAATACATATATCTCTGCTGACTGACAGGCATTGAGTCTAGTGGTTATTTGTCTTATCTCTGTTACTTGCTGACTTATATCCTAGCTCAGTCACTTAAATAATTTTGTTACAAATTTAAAACACAGGGAGTGCCTGAAATCTCAAACTTTTATTGTCTATCCTTTTTTGTTGAATTTATGAGAGATAAAATTTAAAAAAGCAGACTCAGTTGAGCCATGAAGCAAAGAGAGACATCAGTTACAGAGATTACATCACTGGCTGATTTCGTCTTCCCAAAACCAGAGTGTATTCTATTGAGTTTGATGTGCCAGGACCAGAAATTGGGAAATATATCAAAACAAATATTTAAAAAGCAAATACACATTGTTGCTCTGAGATAGGATTGTTTAAAATATAAACAGCTATGCAAATAGGAAACACATTGCCTGGAATACATGACATGCAATGCACAGTAACCAGCAAAAGGAAAACTGGGGAGTTGGATCCTCACTTGCTGCTTTGGCATGGTGGAGCTGTACCCTTTCCACATGAACTAAAGGTTTGGCCCAGATGTGAGAACAGATAAGGTGTGACTGTTCTTGGGCAGTATTGGAAACCTACAGTGCCCAGGAAAACTGCTGGTCTATATTTGCTGTTTCTTTCTTGCTTTGTTTCTTTTTTTCTTTTCATTAATTATGATTTCTTCTCTCTGCCCAACAAGATTCCCTCGACGCCAGCTGAAACACAGGCTGAGATCCACAGTGCATTCATACAGCCAGTCAGAACAGGACCTGCAGTCCTTACATTAACCCCAACTTCAGGCTAGTGACATTCCTGTTCTCCTGCAAAAGCTGTCACATGAAAACAGCCGTAAAAGTTAAAGCTACACAACCCTTCTCTCTACTGTGTACCATTCCCTGGGATTTAACACCCTCTGTTGTGCTGGTGGAAAGCTCCCCCAGTGACAAAATTCCTTCAGGCTCTGTAAAGAAGAAAGGTGTTGGGCATTGTGGAATGAACAGGAAGAAAACAGGAAAAATTACATGGTTTTCTCAACTGCAGCTTCCCTGGAACTGTGGCTGATGGGCTGAGCACAACACAGGTGACTGTCTCAGTCAGAAATGTGGATGTTCCAGCCTGATTTGACTGGATTAGCACTGAGAGCCCAAGACAAGAGCTGCTATAAGGTCACTGTGCCCCTTTTCTGTGCTGCATGCCATTGTAGCTGCTCTCATCTGCAGGGCTGAAAGAGGGTTCATGAGTGTGGTCAGCTCAGGGTAACCCTGCAGGGAGGTTTTATATCTGCATAGAGCAAAGTCAGCTCAAGAAATGAACACTGCTTCACTCTGTGAACAACGTGGTACATGTGCATTAAAGGAAGTTGACAAGTTGGTATCACTAAGCCCTTTGAATTAAGTTGGTGCCATAAAGAAGGCAGCACAAAGTCAAACATGAGGCTGCAGCAAGGATCAGACAAGATTTATCCACCCATCACACGGCTGAGTTGAGCAACAAATGAACACACTCAGGGAGGAAAGTAAACAAAGATGGTCAGTTCAAAGGAGACTTGGATCCATGTTTGTGGAAGAAACCAGAAGCTGCAGCCACCAATTGAACTTGTTAGTTCACAGTGGTGATGGATTGGTTGATTAGATTTTTTCCGGGTTAATAAGGGCAGGCCTCAGTGGGTCAATAGGCTTCTCACTTGTATATTCTAGTGGTAAGTAAACTAACAACATTAGACAGTCAAAGCAGGGGAAGAAGAAAAAACAAAACCAAGAAAAAAACCACCAAAAAATGTGATTAGACTCCTTTGTCCCTCAATAGCTGCTTTCCCTTGCCATGAGGTTGATGTGCTGAACTGTGGATTCTGCAGCAAAGCCTGAATATAAACAGTGAAAGGGTGAAGCATTTAGTTTTGACCTAAGCACATTTGGGTGGTATAATGATGAAAGACAAGAAGTGAAAGTTAAAATGAAAAGCAAGGAGACAACTGAGAAATGTAAAAGCCCAAGGTCTTCACCTTTCTCCCTTCTTTTCTGAGTAATGAAAAAACAAGTCACAAAGAACATGACACCATTCAAAAGAAACATGTCCCACAGTGCATTGGTGGAATCCATTTATTTTACTGGAATCTTGCCTGACTGTAAACGGACAGAGTGTGAAATCAAAGCAGAACTGCAGCAGAAGAGTCTCAAGAGAGACCAAAAAGTGAGAATATGCAGAAATAATTTACCCAAGGGTGTTTAAACACCCCAAAATTCAGACCTCAAGACATAATACATCCTTGCATCCTCCTCAGAGAAAGGCCAGCAATGACTGAGGAAAGGAGACTGAGGCAAGCAGCCTCCAGGTAGGTAAAAACCAGCAGAAGGTGCATCCTCTGGCACAGGAAGAGAAGAGAAAATAGGCACAAAAGGGGAAGGGCTGAAATTTCTCACTGGTACAGAAGCAATAGCAGGTGGTAGACACTAGCCAGATGCTTAGATGGTGGAAAAGTAAATCCAGGCTGATTTTCAGGGAGAGGAGCACTGCATATGATTCTTCTGTGGCAGAATCTGCCCCTAAATTGAAGATTGAAGCCCAGTCAGGCTAAACAAAACTTTTGTAACTGAAACCAGCTGAAACTGAAAACAGCAGTCCTGTGTAACACAAATGGACTAAACAGATTGCATGGCTCACAGCAAGTGTGAAACTGGAGGGATTTTCAGGGCTCCACCCAGAGTCAACACTTATCTAATCTGTTCTTGAGAGATACCAGAGAAGAGTTTTCTTAAAATTTTCTGTTAGTAGAACTGCCCCTCATATTGGGAAGGTCTTCAGAATATGCAAATCTTTCTATTAAAATCAGAGAGCAATGAAACTTTACATTCACAGAAGTCTAAAATTTTACAACCACAATCCAATCAGCTGTATTTAAAAGGCTTTGTATTTCAGGAGGAAGCTCTGCCTTTAACAAAAATACTCTGAAAAAAGTAACTAGATTCAGTAACCACACTTCCACAGTTGATTCCAATTTTCTGTAACAAGGAAAGTGTTCCTGGAAATATGATTCTTATTGTTACTTAATGTTGATGAGTTACTCAACCAAAACTAATTAGTTCTAGAATGGAAAAGTTGTACATGTGAGTTAGGCACGGTCTCTGGAAAAAGCACTGTTGTAGATTAGCCCTCCTTTATGGAATAAATACAGGAAAGGCAAATAATCTATTGCTGGACTCTGCTAAATCCAGCCAGGTACTACTGTACCTTTACCTTTGCAATTTTTATTAATACAAGAAGAGCAATGTAATTGCAGTGACTTTTTTAAAGGGCAGGCAACAAGAACAAAAGAACTACTCCCCAGTTTCAGTACAGCCTTTGAAGTTTATGAAATGTAAGTCATTTCCAACTTGTCTTTATTTAATCTAGGCACCACAGGGCTGATCTATTCAAGTGATTTATGCCAGCAGGTAGCAACAGTCAATTCAGACTGTTACCTGCTTTGGCCTTGATCACACCATTGACTCAGTTCTATTTCAACAAAACAGGGAATCAGCTCAAGATATTCTGCAGTTTGTCAAATTATGGTGGAATGAAGAGGCATGAAACTAGGCAACAGCTACTAGATATTTAGTAAACTATACTCCTGTAGTAAAGATGCATTGACAGCCCTCAAGTAGCTACAGACCAATGATCCACATCTCAGAACAGAAAACCAGACTAATTCCCCAAGTAATTGCTGTATCTGTTAAGTTTAATATATAAAGAAATTATGACTATGAAGAAATCTTAGACAAAAACAATCTGCTCTTCTAAGTGTTACGTACTACCGCTTTCATATGTAAAATTCCTTCCTACTAAGTTGGTAAAGTAAAGTAAATAAATGTTAGCCTACCTGGTCAGTGGGCAGAGATGCACCAGAAGCTGATACACCAATCTTAAAATAAATTTTTATGTTATTGAGTATAAATGCAGTCAGGAAGGCTCCTATTTTACTTCATTAACCACAGAGGGTGCCTAACCTGAGCAGTTTTGACTGAACTGCTAAGTGCAGAGTAGAAGACCCATCTAAATTTACCAAAGTAGAAAAAAATTAGGGAGAAAAAAACCCCAAAACACCACCAACAAAACTGCATTTAGTGGCAAAATTTTGTGGGAAACCCAAAAGCTGTAGTTCAGTCTTTAAGACGATGATCAGGCTAACTCCTGTACAGTGAAGAGATGGTTTAACTCAGTTTTGTGCATGTAAAAACATGGTGGGAACTGCAAGGAGCCATTTTATAAATGGCACAACTTGCTACAGGCAAAGTCATCAATCAGCAGCCTGACCCCATCCAGGGACATCTAAACCCTAGAGGGAGAAGTGATTCAGTAAGTTCTGAGTCACCAAACTATTGTTGTAGCTCTTCTTTTTGGTCCCTAAATTTTCCATTTGTGGGTTTTCCACGTTTCAGCAGGTTTGAAAGGTTTTATTTTCATGGCAACGTTCTACAAAGACCAAGGGCGTGAACACTCCTATCCCCTCTCACTACAGGGAAGGAGAGAAGAGAATTAAAAAAACAAAACAAAACAAAACAAAACCAAAACAAAACAACAACAACAACAACAAAAAAAAAAAAAGTCTGGACTGGTTTAGCTAAATTTAAGCATGGTTGAATTATATCACATCACTAAATCACTGGGAATTGTTAATCAAAGCACAGTTTCCCCCAAATAACCAAGAGAGATCCCTGAAGCCACAGTTCTGTCTCTTCAAACACCAATTCCAATAAAATGCACCTTCATTGTCTGAGGTAGGAGTGAACGCAAATTTAAAGTTCCTGAGATTAGCATTTCATCCCTCAATAACATGTAATATAGGAACACTAGGTCTGAAACATGCAAACAAGGGTAATGTCCAAGTGGAGAAAACTGGTGAGGAACAAAGGTTACAGAAATTAATCCTTTTGCATCAGAAACGAATGGGATACAGGCAGAGAAAGAGGCCTGCACATCCAACTAGCGTTGAAATTGGAATTTGGAGACTTTAGAAATTGCTGAGTGTCCAAACCCAAGTTCAAAACGAATTGAAGAAATTTAATTCAAGAAGTTCAAACAAACGAAGTAGGGATTCTCATATTTTTAATTTGTGCAAATGTAGAAAAACACCATGAAATTAATCTGTTCTGCACTGGGTGGTACCCTTGTTCCCAGAGCTTTAAGTATTTTATGACCAGTCTTTCTGTAAATTATAGAAATTCAGCTCACAGTTGGCTGACAGGTGTCCTATTTTCTGACTGAAAAATGAATTAGGGATGAAGAAAAGAAGGAAGAATTGAAACTTTGATTAAAAATAAAATAAGCAAATAAGCAAATAAGTTGTTTTTGCAGGAATTTACAGAAAAATAGAAGTAAATCACAGAAACCCAATGTTTTCCTTTCCTTTCACAAAGGAAAATTTAGAGTACAGTTTAGAGTACTCAACCACACACAAAAAATTTAACTCAAGGGAAGTGAAGGAAATGTCTTACAAAAATAAACAACACTGGACACATCCTCAGCTGATGTGAATTGAGGATGCAATGATGGCTTCAGGAAAGGGAGATTGACTTACAATAGATGTGAATGCGTGCAAAAGGGAGATCCCAACAAAAATGATAATGGACAAGGACCCTTGACATTTTTTTTTTTAACTATTCCTCTAGTAGGTATTTATAAAGGATGGGCTTTTTGGTCTATGCTGATGCAAAACCAATGGTCAGCAACAGAACTGATGGATTCAAAATTAAAACTCACAGATCAAATCCCCCCCTCAGTCACACTCCATTAACTGAAATGACAAATGTTCTGGATTTGAAATCCTCATGCTGTCTGGCACATATAATCCTGCTTATTGTCCTTCCAAGTACCAAGTATTTCAGAGAAATGTACCAAAAGAAAACCAAATTTCATCTAAATGCAGCATAAGAGAGTAAGACAGGGATAACCTCTCCTGAGATCACACTGTCCATTCCAACAGAAATTTTGAAAGTTTAAATTGAAAGTTGGGGAAAAAACCCGAAGTGTTTTATCAGACAAAAAAAGAAGAAAAGGCAAACTAAATGGGCCCAATTGCCTCTTGCTTTTCACATGGCTCCACTGTGTGCAACAAAGTCTGGCAAGGAATCAGGTGACAATAAGAAATCAGGATAACCAAATCCTGTTAATTGAGAGAATAATCAAGATAACCAGTCCAAGCTTCATCACACTTGACCTGGTCACACACAAATAATGGGTGGTGTTGCAGCAGCCCTCTTGTTAGAGGGTAAAAACAAGCCAAGACACAGAATTCTTGTTTATCACAGCATGAAAAGGGCCCTGGTTTATTCCTCTTTACAGCTCAGCCATCCTGACTCCAACCATTCACTGACTCTGGCTGCAGCAAGCTCCTGCTGGAGGTTTCCCTTACAGCCTCTGACTGTTGGTTATTTCCTGCTGAACTCTGACTGCAGCTTTTACCCAGCTAGACTGTGACTGCAGGTTCCAACAACGGGCTCTGACTGCAGACCCAGACTGACCTCACTGCACTGATTTTCTCTCCTCAGGATCCTTCTTCATGGTCCTCTCCTTCCCTTTTTCTCAAGGTCCCTCCTCCTTCATAATCTTCCCCTTGCCAGCTAACCCACTCCCTTTTATTGCACTTATCTTTACTGGATATAGCTCCAAACACATTCCAATTAACACATCAGTGCTTCAATCAGCACTTCAAATATGCTCTTCTGAGATGTGGAGCATTTAATTTTGACTGCAGTCAATTTCAAGAATGAACAGTTGGAAAACTTGTATTCCCTGAGATTCTTTTAATATAGAGTTGCTTGTTTGCCTTTTTTATTAAACTCATTGATTTACAGTTTTCTATATAGTTGTATAGTAACTGTGTATAACACAGCAGCTAAAAGTGTGTCACATGATGCAGGATACAGATAATTTTTAAAGCATTATATTAATAAAAATAACGATTAAAATGCTGATATAAATAAAGATTTATGAAAGAAAAGCTCTACCTGTCTACCAGGAGGGATATATTTAAGCTTAGGTCCCAGCTAGAGATGTGAATTTGGATTTAGTGTGTTTATCCTATAGGGCCACTAAGAAAAAAAAGCAGGGAGAGCTGCAGCCTTGCCCCTCACCAGCCCACTCTGCTCAGGGCCTAAAGTTGGTTGCTATGAGTAACTTCCCTGTGCCAAATTTAAATGATTTTCACCCTCCTCAGATGAGCTCTGCATCTAATCTGTCACCAATATAAAGCTGGAGAAAAAAGCTGGTTAATATCCTCCGTATCCTGATCTTGCAGCAATGAAACAAATGTACACACAGAAGGATACAGGATCAAAGCATACAGCTGAAAATTAGGCAAACACATTTTTCTTTTTCCCCTCCTTTCCTAAAATTAAAATAAAAAACCAAAAATACTAAAAAAACCAAACTAAAAACAATTCTTTACTTAAGTGACTTGAGAGAACAATTAGTGGCAAAACAGTTCCCATTTTGCTCACAATTCCAAGACCGGAACCAAACTTCACCATTCAGCAGGGGAGTTTTCTTCAAATGACCACAAAATGAGAACTGTCATTTTCTAGAGGGCTCCTGTGGAAGCCAGGAGCCCTGCCAGGCTGATAGTGCTCAGTGCTGAGGACAGATTACACCCCCTCTCCTCCAACCCATCAGGATCAGCACTGATAAGTAAACATGAGAGGACCCATGTGAGGCTCTGACAGAACCACTCCACTGCAATTAACTCCCTCCCTCAATACACAGCAGTTTGGATGAATCAGCAAATACCTCGGAGATAGAAGAAAGAAGAGACAGAAAATGTTTCGACAGAACTTCTCTAGATAAGTAAAACCACATGACACTGCATGACCAAGCTATTTATGTGATTATCTAATGATTCTGTGCATCAAAAAGTTTCAAAGACTTCTTCAGTAAAAATGCTCTGCTGAAAATAAAACTAATGCAGCTGTACTAAAAGCTATTTTATTTAGAGGGGGAAAAAATAAACTAGAGCCTTGGCATGATGTCAAACAGATTTATTTTCCCCTTTCCCTAAAAAAATTTCTGTGCAACTCATTGGTTCATCAAGGTCACTGTGGCCCATACAGCACTTTTTTTTTTGCTGAAGCAAAGACCATGCTCGGTGTTGGGAGAGCAGGAGCACATTACCCCTCACAGGATGCTCTTTCCAAATCACAGATTTGTATCTGTCTGTAAAATCCTCAGTGTCCAATCACCTCACAGTGAGCTTGGGTAGCCACACCATGGATTCAACACAGTTTTGACTCTTACCACACTGAGACACCTCAGGACAAAGTGATCACTGTAAGCTTTTGCCACTTTCACCAACAAAACTGCATCCAAGGTTAGTCCTCCTCAGACACAGAGGTAGGAATTATGTCATCAGCATGCAACTACAAGATAAGGAGTGCTTTGCCAGGGCAGAAAACAAGGACAGCTACCTCAGCAAATGTATTAGGCTTGACCACAGGCTTCTAAATGAGCCAGAAGAAAGTACAATTTTCTTTTGACTTATTGAATATACATTGAGCATTTTCTCGCACACACAAGGATACCCAGCCATGTAACCTCAACTGGCAGAATATTTTATCTTTGTGTTAATTTCATGAACCCTTTGGTTGTCCTTTGTCTTGGGGGATAAAGCAAATATATGGCAGGGAGAGGGCACTGCCATCTCTATTTACTGAAGTTTCATGTGCTAGGTCACATAACATTCCCAAGCTGAAAAGAAGGCTCTGTTACTGAGAATTTATAAAACAAGCTGAAAGTAGTGTGCAGTTATGCTACAAGAAGTTGTCAGTCAAGGCTTATTGTGCCTTCCAATTTTTTTTTTTTTTTTGAATAGCCAAAAAAGCTGGAAGGTCTCCAACTGTGTCATTCTGTTATGGAGGAAAAGAGTCTTTACAGGGTTCACATTCATGTGATTCAAAACAAGGCCCAGAATTTACTTATTCCCAGAAGTATGAACTCTGTTAATTTACTAAGCTTACTTACACGGCAAAGGATTTTCTATTACACATCCCACACAAAAAAAAAGAGAAAAAAAAATCAGCCTATTTCAGCTGCTTAAGTTTGTAGTGCAGATTGCTGCACTTATTGAGTTTCCAAGCTTGGGAAGCAGGCTTGCTCAGGAAAACATGGCAGCATGTGTTTAATTGCAAGCATGTGCTCTCCAAGTCCCACTGCACTCACACACATGACTGACAGAAGATTTCTGTGTAGACTCGTGTGCTTCTCTGAATTCAGGCCAGAGGTACTTGAACAATTCCATTAAGTCATTAATGTGTTCCTGTGAAAGAAAAGGATTTCCTTACTAAATATCAGGCTCTCTTTGCCTATGCATCCAGGTATGCCGCAGATGAAGTAGCAAAATTTGCAGCATCTGCCATGCTAACTAAACAAGGTGGAGAAATATATAGTGCCAGGCTTACTTTAACTCAGACATACTTAACTTTTCCTGGAATGCAACAGCAGTCACTGCCATGAAGTTTTCCATGCATTAGTAACTACAGCAAAAGAATGCTCAATGTCTACAGCTGCCTACAGGCTGCAGGAACACTTGGTCACCCAATATGTATTTTAGGCTCTCTGTGAGCACAGAGAGCTTCATTTGTGGAGCTCAGAGCTGTAAGTAGTCAAAATATACCTATAAGATTCAGTTCTAGATGTAACTCACATACCATCAAAACCCAGAATTTACACAGCCAAATCAACTTACTCCAGATTTACACCAGTATGAGGGCAGTACAAAATATCTGCCATTCTAGCTGATCCTGCTTATTTGTCATAGTTTTGGCATTCAGAGGAAGACAAACCCTAATACACTAAAACATATGTGCCACATGGGTATACACATAGGCAAATAAAATTAGAGAAGAACCTAATATTTCTCAGCAGGAGTTTAATCAGAAGTAGACCTTGCAAACCAGTCTGAGAGAGCTGCAGTACTAATTCACAAAGGCTGAGTGGAAACTGCAACATGCCTGCATTTCAGTGAAGCCTTTCATAGAGTATCTCAAAATGCTCAAACTAAATTCAAAGTGGACGCCTCCCCAAAAGCAGCCCACACACATCAGCTGCAATGTGTTACAGAGGGCCACAAGAAATAGCAAAAAGTAGGGGAACTAAAGCAAGACCCATGATCTAATTGGTTTTAGCATGTTTCTTACTAGCAAGGAAGAAGGAACAAGAAGGTTCTTAGTGAGATCACCAGATGAGTGATGTTAATTCAGAACACCAGTAAGTAGAGAGAGAAAAAATTCAAACCAAGGACAATTAATGAATCCCTCTCTTCTTGCAATGCTAAAACTTTTAAAGTTCAAGACACTTATTAGTATGTAGAACTGAGTCTTGCTGCCACCAACAGCCTCTCAATCTCCATTTCCTACAGTATCATACCCCCTTGCCTAGCCTAAGTCGTCATTATGGTGTTTTGTAGAGCCCTCCTTCCCCCACTCCCCTTCCTTCTCCAGTGCTTAGCCTGGAGCATTCTGCTTATCTCAGAGGTGTAAATCATACTTCACAGCCCAGGGCTCACCATGGATGGAGTTATTTTGGCTCTCCTATCCCTGTTTCACACCCCACACGGAAAACCAGAGGTGGCTGTAAAGGAGACTGACAAGGTTACACATCAAAGACTGTGAGCTCTGGGAGCATTGCACCGACACTGGTTTCATACACAGAAGACAGAACCAGATGAATAATTCTCACATTCTAGGCAGTGCCTTAGCTACCTCAGAAATTTCACGTGATGATAAGTGTGTAGTTTATGTGTATGTATGTGTGCCCTGCCCTTGCTGCCCTCACCACCCCCTGTTTCCCGAGCAGGCAGCCATCACATCATTCTGTGGAGGCTCCAAAACTGCAGTGCCTTGTCATGTTTCCTTCAGCTGAGGGAAGGACATGTACCTTTCACTCTCCTTCTCTATGCACAGCACTGGTCAGATAGGGCTCTTGCTTGTCCTACAAAGACGGCATTCAACTCCCAAGGCTGCACACAGGTCTTGTGCCACCCTTCCAAACCTAAAATTTCTCCAACTCCAGCCAGCTCACAGGATAGTCGGGAGGGCAGAGGGCATGGCTGCAATTGAAGGTTCAGAAACACTCTCATGGCTGAGGACCTGCCTGTGGGAGCTGCAGCATGGAATTGACCCCTCTCATTTGTTATTCATAAGAGCACCTGGGCAGGGATGAACAAGCTTCGACACACAGAAGAAAAGAGGCCAATAATGCCTCCAGTGTGTCCTGTGGCTAACATTAACAAAGAGACATTTTTACTACTGCATTGAGATAGGACAGGAAAAAGCCTCATCTTGTTGGCACACACACAAACATACACACAGACACACAGACAAAAACACACACACACACACACAAACACACACACACACACACACATACACGCAGCAGGCACGAACGAACGATGTAAAACTGTTTGAAGAACAATTTTTTTGTTTGCGGTGTTGTTGTTAAGTGAGCTGTGAATGTTTCCAAAAAGCCTAAACTCCAGACAATAGCAGCACATTGCTGAAGAATGTTTAAGGGATTTGGGCTGATCTGATAATTTCTTGGTAAGACAAAAGCAGGAAGAGTTTACAGAAATAAAGGACATGGGTTTGAAGGAAGTTTCAAAGAATTAGCTTTAATTTTTAAGATTATATCGTATACACTGAAAAGAATAAAAAAACACTTACTACAAGATAAAAACAGTAAAAGATCTTCTGTCAGGAGAGCACATTTACACAGCCTTTCAGAGCACAAAAGAAGCCAGAATTCTGTGTTTTAAAGAGTCGGTCTGCCCATTTGCTCCAAGCCCTAAGAAGCCACTCAACTCAGAGTGATTTCAATTTCACATACTCTGAAGTCAGGAGCATGATGTGAACACAGATAACTTGAATTTTCATTTTTCCACTCCAAACTCAGTAGATGAAGCAGCCAGGACACGCATAACATAGACGAAACACTGATTTGTGCAAGAGCTGCAGCTCTGGTCTTGTTAATACAGTCAAAACCATTTAAATTGGAGTTGGATGAATCGAGCAAAAGTACATCTGTGAACATTTTCTGGCCTGTTGAAAAGCTTGTGTTCATCCCTTCCACATCAGTGTTCTGCACATATTCCACCCCCACATTTAGGCAACAGAGTGGCCTCTGCCTCAAATGGCCCATTTGACCAACAAATCCTTGAAGGCTGAACAAATACAACTGGGAAAGCATCACCTTATGCTTATTACCTTCCTGTGGCACAGCTATCAGAGACAGAGCACTCTGAGCTGAGCCAACACCTACTTCTACAAATATTCATGCTGGAAAACAGGAAGCAAAAATTAGTTTTATGAGAAGGGCTTATGCATAGCATCAACATCCCTGCTTGCACACACACAGAACACATCCCACCAGGAAACAGCAACAATATCTGATCAATTAGCCCAGACTGAATAGATATAAAATCATTCTCTGAATACTGACAGAATTAAAAATCTACACATCCCTAAAACAATCCATACATAATCATGAAGGCTACACACTTTAGAAAAACCAAATCCTTAACCTTATAATTCCACTAGCAGGAAAAGTTAATACATACATGGAAATTTATTTGCCCCACTTTGGCTTTGTATGCACAGTAAGGAAAAATCAGAGCCTACCTACAGCCTGAAAATGACTCCTGTGCTCAGAGAGCCCTCTGAGCAGCCAGGGGCTCTGTCATCCAGCCCCCTGTGTAATGTATCCAAGCAATTACACACAAAATACAAGTGCAGACCATTAATGGGAGACCCTGGCTCAGGAGGGACACAAGTTAAAGGCTCAGAAGATGAACACGTGTGCTATAACAGAGCAGTGTGTCATAACATATGCAGGAAATCACTGAGCACTTCAGCACTATTCTTTTCTATTAAGCACAGCAATATGCTCTATGTCAGGACTCTTATTTTTTCAATACTTATTAAGAAGAAGAGAAATTAATAAATCAGATGGTAGACTAATGTGTTCAGTACAACTCTGAGCAAAGCTTGTGCAATGTTTTAGCCATTATTTACTGCAGACACAGGGAAGCCCATCCCATGTTAGGTTTGTGATCAGCTGTATTTACCATTCTCTATAAATGAAACGTACACTTCAATTAGAAACTGGTGAAGAATAAATACATACAAAACATGGACAAGGCAAGGACTCCAAACTCACTGAACACACAACCTGCTTTTCCACTAGAAGCATTTTAATTACATTTTGCAGATGTTTTTTTCAATCTTTTGCCATGGCATATGAAATTAATTTTTGAGGGGAGGGAATGCAAGAGGAGCTTTTCTATATTTACATGTTAAGTAGTATTTGCTGGTCTAGGCAAAATGCATTCTGCTATTCCAGAGAGGCACTTCCCAGGGATACTACACTCCAGTTCCCAGGTCTGAAGGGCTCAGAAGAAACAGCATTCCACTGGAGTGGGTATATGCATACACAAACTAGTCCTTTGTCTTAAATTCAGGGTCTTTGTGTAGGATGGATTCCCATTCTTTTTGCATCAAACCAGAAGCAAAAGCGAAAAATGTACACTTTTCACTCTCATTTTAAAGTTTATAAGATTTTGCCAAAAATTAGAAAATATATATTCCAGCAACAAATGGATTACAAGAAAACAAAACAAAGAAAATTCTTTTTCCTTTACCTATTTTAAGCAATACTCTGATTTATTGTGAAGGGTAACGGTTGAACAAGATAAACGTGTAGATCTTCACTTGAGATCTTGGAAGCAGAGACAGTCCGGTGCATTTTGCAAAGTATTTTGGTTTAAGGAGTTCAAAGAACACTTTCTTCTTCAAAGTCAAGTTTCACCACCACTGGCCGGGTCATGTTCCACTTCTTATTTCGATTCCTATCCTCGATGAACTCCTGGTAAGGATCTTGCTTTGAAACTGCTTTCTTCGAGCGAACATAACCAAAAAAGACAGTTAATGCCAGGAAAGAGTAAAACAACATGACAAAGAGGATGAAGAAATAGGCGTTGTCATATGGTTTGTATTGTGGCTCTTTTTGTTCTGTAGCATTTTTCCTCGTGTCCAGGTTCCTTTCCAGAAGTTGCAGAACACATTGCATGATGAGAGAAGCTAAAGCTGTTTGGTTCATTTTGGGGAATTAAAAAGCATGTCAGAAAATAGAGGGGAGTGAGCATTGAGGGGCCCCAAGTGATGCTTCATTGAAGTGGGACTGTGTCCACCAGCTCTGGCAAAGTTGGATCTGGCCTGGAACCATTTCCTCTTTTGGTAAGGAATGCTGTTAAGCACTTACTGGGTCTCAGTCATTTGATAATGAGGCATTTGGCCGATAAGCTTGTCTTGTCTGTGAAGTCTACAAATAATAACAATAATAGAACAATAGCAAATCCCTGAGATACACATCTGCCAGGCAGTTTAAAATATGTGATTTTATTTTTTATTCCCCTACCCCCACAATATTTGGGCAACAAATCTGCTCAGATTACTAGGTGAAATGACTTTAAAAGAGCCAGTGTGATGTGATGGGAATTTAGGGGAAGAAGAAAAAAAAATGTGGTGTTTCAGTCAGCTGCTATCTACAAACTGAACACGAAAACTTAAATTTGAACTCAGATTTGACAGCCTTGGAGCTTAGGTGTAAAGTTGAAACTTTTAATGTGTTTGCATTAAGCATTAGGGCTGGTAGTCTGTAGCTGTGTGCTGCCAAAAATACGTGCCACACTGGAAATATGCAAGAGAGCAATATCCAAACAGAATAGAACTGCTTATAAAGTCATTTTGGAATATGAAACCTTTGACTGCCACTGACAAGTGGACTACACTGAATATTTTCAGACAAGGAGCAAGGAGGTTAAGTCTTCTCCAGTGTGGTTTGTCACAGGTCATGTCTACTTGCATAATAATAGCAGAGCAGTGCTCCGTGGATTCCTGCTTCCTATTGTGTTTTACAGGCTGGGTCACTCTAAAGTAAATTGTTGTTTTACAAAGTAGTGAAACCTTATCTTGCTACAAAAAAAAAAAAGTCCTTACTGCCACAAACGACAATACCAGCTGTTTCTTTCTGTGATCTGAATTCTGGGGAATAAGCACCATGACTTTGAAGTGGAGAGCACATCACCAGACTAGCAGTTTGCCAACTCTGCACTGTTTCTTTAGGCCTGACCCCCTGAACTGATTGTATGATGACTAATTCACATGCTAAGATTGCAGTATATCGGTATCACTAAACAGCCTGCATTTGTCATTAAGGGTTTCTTGTAAAAAGAAAGATGAAAGTGAGGTCTGTAATTTTATATGAGCAGCAGACTATGGTATAAGTACATTTAGAATATGCAACTTCTAGAAGAAATGCTCAGCTCCACATTTTAACTATTTGTTTTAAAATCAGCCTTAAAAAAGAAGAAAAAAAGAAAAAAGAATAGAAAGAAAAAGGATTTAAAAATCCAATAAAGAGCAATGCCAAGTCCTGTTCTTGGTTGGGGCCAAGTTATAGGAGAGATCTAATTCACCTATTCTTGTGGCTAAAGGAGAAGAGATTGAGAGGACCTAATCGTGTTTTGAGGAGAGGGAAGAAAAGTTTTATCAGCAGTCTAACTACAAATGAAATACATGTATTAAACTAGTATAAAATCTTCAGAGGAACTATGCCCAATTTATATTCATGTAACTGGAAAAGGATTTTCATTTAGGTTTTGCAACTTTTCCAGAACTCTGTAAATTCTTACTGTTTGTTTGTTTTTTAAAGAATTTGCTTCAGTAAAAGAAGCCTGCAATTCTGCATAAATTAAGTTGGACACATGCTAATCCCTGTAAATTTCTTGCCAGTTTGAGAAACACATGACCCCTGTGGGCCAGTTTCTGGGGCTTTTGAGATTAGCAAAATAAAAATAAAAATAAAAATAAAAACAAAAACAAAAACAAAAACAAAAACAAAAATAAAAATAAAAATAAAAATAAAAATAAAAATAAAAATAAAAATAAAAATAAAAATAAAAATAAAAATAAAAATAAAAATAGGTTTTGAGGGGTAAAGACACCACAAGCAAGTCGAGAATTGTGTGACAAAAATCACACCAGTGAATTCACAGTGGTAGTTTTGGGCATGCGATGAACAAGGAATGCTGTGCTTCACCTTGCCTCTTAAAACACAGCTTCAGCCTGATTCTTGAGAATTACTACTCATTATTTTTAGAAATAAGTGTTTTAACTCATGCTAGGCAGTGTACTGGAATCTTCACACATCTAAGCAGTTTTTTAGTGCTCAGTGAAAGGCATAAAAAAACTTTCTTTCTCCAACAATCAGACAGCCTAAGCCTGGAAGACAAATTACTGTGTTAGCACTGGGCCATGCTTGTCAATATGTGGGCTTTATCCCACAGGTACCTCACAAACCCAGAATCCTGGCCCAACAAACCCAGTGTGACACATGGCCTTTAAAACCCGCTGTGACATGTCCAGGTCACCCAGAGGAGAGGCCACTCAAGGCCAGAGCACACCATCCTCAGCAAAACTGATACTGCATTTCACCAGTTTCCACATGGCTGCTCTCAGAGTTGTCTCCACACCTCCTGAGAAAGGCTGATATGCAAAGAAGACTTATTTGGGGCTGTAATGGTGTCCTCTGCAGGAAAGTTTTAAAGGATTTGCATCCACACAGCACAGCTCATTCCCTCCAGACTGGGAGGAGCTGCTCACGGGTGAACCACAGAGCTCACCTGTGCTGCTCTGCTTGGCCCCTCCTGAAAGGTTCCTGCACAAACACACCTCCACCAGGAGACAGACGATGTGATCCAACCCCTATCAAAGGTAGATGCTTATTCATCCCTCTGCTCATCTAAAGCAGTCTGGTCTGATTTTAACTTGGGGTGTTTCCGGGCACTGTTTCTGCATCAATGTTCTGCTAGGTTACACTAACAAACGTTGCTTTTAAAGTCTCTTTTTCTGTCCTTTCTTCACCCTCCCCCAAACAGTTAAAAGTACATAATGGTGCTTTGAACAAGATCCTAAAGAGCTATTTCCATAAAGTGTTCCAATTCTTTTTAGAGATGTAAGTACACGAAATTCTTCAAATGCAGGGGGACAATGAGTGAAGATTAAAAAGAACGTAAAAGATTAAAAGGAAAAGACCATAAGAAAAACTCAAAGGGGGGGAAAAGATCAAAAAAGAGGATTAACCATGTTACTTGTTGTTTTTCAGAAATTAAAGAAGTATGGAGGATAAGGAATTTGTTTCCTTTTGGCCCTAGAAAAATGCCAATTATGGTAGCTAAATTGCCAGGATCACATATCAGTATGCTTTGGAAATGTGAGAAATGGATGGGAAATATAAACACAGGGCAATAGCTTACAGTTATGTTATGAATTAAGCCACAAAAATATCAAGATTTAGTCACTGAACAAGCTGCCAAAGTTAATCTTTCCTGATGAACTTGAGCAGAATCAGAATAGAAGTAACAGAACTGTAGTTTCACAGATCAAAATTGCCTTGTTCACTCATCTTTGCTATCTCTGGGTCCTCACACACCTGAAATTTCCACTAAAAATCAAAGGAAAATGGGTGCACATGGGCATAAGATTGAGCTCCTTATCTATACTGTGTATTCTTTTTAGGAGTTTTTTTTATATTTAGCAGTAAAAAATTAACTACCCCAAGTTCCTCTTTGGCAAGAGTACTTGTGATATTATCCACACTAGTAGAGATCATGTTTTCCTGTAGGTGGGGGGTGGAGAGAATGCTTCCTTCCAGATCCTTCAAATATCTGGCATTTATTTAGCCCTTTATGAAGGATTACAAAAGGAGGTAGGTAAGGATTTCTGCCACAAGTTTGATGGATATCTAAACCTCAGAAATTATTTTCCAGAATCTACAGAGTTATTTTAGCCAAACCAAGTATCTCACGGTGGGTTTGCAGTGCTTGGTTGTCAGTGAGGCAGGGCAGGCCAGCCCTGCACCCTGTCCCTGCCCTGGGGTCAACACCTGGCTGGGATGGCCTGGCAGGGCTGGCAGGGCCCTCCCACCTGAGGCTCCATCGCTGTCCCAGCACTGGCAGGCACAGTCTGAGCACGACTGGGTCTGACAAAATGCTCTGAAACCAAAGCCAGGCTAAGGGGAAGGCTCACAGGAGCTGTCTGCCCTGGGAAGTGCAGTGACCAAGCAAATCCCCAGGAGATCCTGCTCCCCACCATATCCCATTGCTGCTCACACATGCATCACTTGGGATCTCTGCAGCACTGCCATAGCCCTGCCATGTCCCAGGAGCACCTGAAAGGGAGGGGGATTTAATTTTGCACAGTGCTCCATGCACCAGGAGCCAGCTCCAGAAATGGCACTTGCTGTTCCCAACCATTCTCAAAGGATAGACTGAGCTCTACCTAAAGGCAGCACGTCTGGGAACAACTCTGCCCTGGCTGCTCCCCTCAGCCAGCCCTTGCTGACCCACACACATGAGAAAATTGCACTTTTAGGGGTACTGAGGGGCCACAGCACCATCTCCCACCCACTGTACACCTTCCCTGGGACAGCAACACCCATGTGGAAAACTGTATTTGGGCCTAACCCTCAGCAGAAAACATCCCTCAGGTTTCTCAGAGGATTCCCAGCAGGATTCCTGCTGTCTCCGCACCCACCCACAGGGCAAGCTGTGCTGTTTCTGCTGCACATGGCATCTGGACATGCTGGCACCAGGGACACCAGATGGCTCACACACCCCTGAGCCCCAGCACAGCACCAGTACCTCCCAGGCCAGTGCTGTCCCCTCACGTTCCCTCACCACCAGCAGGTCAGAAGCTGCTCCTGGCAGTGGCTCTGTGCTCTTCTCTAGGTCTATGTCCCCTCAGCTGGTGAGGGGCATGTTTTGGCTGCTCCCCACATACTCTGCAGTTGGCCCCCTGACTCGCCACCATCCCCACCCCGTGCCTGGCATGGCTGCACTGCTCTGCACTCAGAAACCCTTCTGGGCTCTAAAGGAAAAGCTGAACTCCACCTTACCTTTTCACACACATTCATTATCCCCTTTTCAAATCAGGCAGCCCTGACTGTGCAAGTATTTCCCTCAGGTTTCAGTTCTAGGTGAAGCAGTGATGTGAGGTTTTGGGAGTGCCGCAGTTGGTGCTGGTGCTGTGGGTCAGAGTCTTTGGGAAGAGCAAGGGAAGGAGAAATTATATTGAGCTGAAGCAGGCACTGGGATAAAAGGTGTGGCTATTGGACACCTGAGGAATGGCAGGACTCAAGTTTGTTGGAAAGCCACAAGGGAAAGGGAGGCAATGAGGAGAAGCCAGGACATTAGGGGAAAGTGTGTCTTCCACCACCTGGAGACTTCAGATGGGGATGATGGAAAAAGGGTTCAGTCAAACACTGTGTCATGAACTCCACAGAGGGGCAAGACCCCAGTGGTGCTCTCAGGCTCATGTAGTGCAGAACTACATGGTCCCTGCAAGCCACACCACCCCCAGCCCCACTGACCCTTCCCCAGGATAAGGACAGCCAAAACAGCATTTCAAAAAACTCAGGAGATTTGTACCCTTAATTATTCTAGTACTGACCATGGGAACACTCACATGGGAGTGGCTCTAAAGGCATTTTTTCCATCTCTGAAATTCTGATTTATAAAATATCATGGTTTGAGTGGGCAGAGTAACAATCACCTGTAACAATCACCCTTTTAAAGCTAAAATTTTAGAGTTATGTACATTTGAGATCATTATGTATAAATGAATATATATGGGGAGAAAAATGTTTGTGTAAATAAAACTGAGTCTGTGAGGAAAAAAAATGGATAATTGTACAGAGACATGAGAAGAACTGAGACCATAATTGTGTGCAGCATAAGCAAAGATACCCATGTGAAGGAGGGTAGGAGTGGAGTGTGGAAGGAGGGGAGTGTGGGGAGAAACAAGTAGCTCAACATTTGGTTATGGCCTAAGGGACAAACTTTGCTGAAGATGAAGACACCGAATGGTTAATAAAGCTTCTGAACTGTTTCCAATTCTCAGACAAGGAAGCAATAGTTCCGCTCTCACCAGCAACTGCTCCTTCATATTTGTGTATCAAGCTGGCTTTATTAAATTATTCAGCAAAGGTCAAAGGTGATATGTCTTCCTAGTTTTATTATGATTTTTCATGACATTGCCTGAGTGGCTGAATAATAAACAGTGCATGTCAAAATGCTGCAGTGCCCAAGCTGTCCACAGCCACCCTGGGTTAATCAGTCACTGGTTCTGAGGTGATGTAAATGCACTAAGCAAAGATTTAAACTGTGTGTGAACACTGCAAAGTGTTGTTTGTGGAAACCATGATGGCAAAACAAAGCCAAGCACCAACACTATGTACACATCCTGATTTTGAAGCCTGTGTGTATGATAAATACCTGTAAGTTTTTGAACAGAACTAATCCCCTAGCTGTAGCGTTTTGCTCCCTGATGAGCAAAATGATGAGCCTGATGAGAATTTCCCAGCCTGTGATGAGCTGCCCACAAGTGCTGGGAGAGAATAGGGAGTGAATATCTGACACATCAAATGGCCTCTTACCTGCAATGGCCACAGAAGCAGACTGCAAGTTTTATTATTTTACGATAGACAAATATCTTGAACAGAATCAAATCAACTCACATGCTTCTTTAAATAACCCTAGGACTAGCCAGTTGCCCTAGGGAACATCTAGATGTCATTGGAAAAGTGAAAATAAATTAAAAATGAGATCTTCTAATAAGGATTTGGGTTTTCTTGCAATTAAGCAGAACATTGAAGTGAACAATACAAAGACGTTTATAAATTCAAGCTGTTCCAGGTTTCTGATGGTCCCATTGATATTGTCTTAAATTAATTTCTTATTTCATCCAAAGATATCTTCTAGTAATCCACTTCATAGACTTTAAGGCCAGAAGACTTTATGGATAGCAAATGTTGAGAATGTTCATGGTTACCAACACAGCAAAAATGTATGCTTTACACATCAGCAGTAACCAGAGACAATTCATTTCTTATATATTCTGTGAGAATATATCACAGAATTCAGACATAACATATAGTTTACATATTGTTTGCCCTACTTCTGAGAAAATGCAGACATCCTTGCTACCAAAAAATATTAGTGGCATGTGATAATTTGGGGTAGGGCTTGGAATTGCAAAGTCAAGTAGCTCTGTATTTTTTCATTACATTTGGAGATCCAGGTTACAGACCTGTAGCCAGATATTTTGTGTTTTACTTTGCACAGACCTTTACCTAGAAACTAAAAGACTAACACTAATACCACATAGGTGCAGAAACAGATTTCTGAGGACACAGACCTGCTTGACAATCAGCTATTTTCAGTGAAGATTTGCAGATTGGATAGGCATTTTCTGCCTTTCAAAATAGCCCAGAAACATGCACTTCAAGATGCACTGCATTTGTTATTTGGATAGAGACTTTTGAGCAATACTGAGTAGAAAACCCTGTGTGATTATTGGAGAAAAGAATGTTTATTTTTAGCTTTTATTTGAATGAGAAACACTGAAATATCTAGGGAAAAGGATAATAGGTGTCATTAAAAATTATTCTTTTCAGAGTTCATTCATTAGTGCCCAGAAAAAGGAATGGCAAGACATACTAAAGTATGGCAAAGTGTGTATACTGGGTATTGTGATGGGAGTAGAAGTCATTTCTAGATAAAGGAAGACTTAATAATAATTTAAAAATTATGGTTGTGACACAAAGATTTTTTGTGAAAACCTCTCTCAAAATCTTCCAATTCTAATGAGAGGACAGGCAGTTGGTTAAGCAGCTGTGGTGATTTATTTCAATCTTCTAAAATATGCACACTCACACAAAGAAAAAAGGAAAATAAGAGGAGGGACCCTGAGACCTGCCCTTTCTGCACTCATAAGTGAGTGGGGTTTGGACTCCATTGCTGTGAGCACATTCCTCCCATCAGTTGTGTGGCTTTTCTGTCAAATGCAATATCCATGGCAGGCTCATTCCTCTTTGACTTTCTCAGCATTCAGGATTCATATCCCAGAAACACGTGTGGTTCCCAAGAACCTCTTCAGTCTTGACAGTGATAACAAGAAGGGATCAACAGTATCCCAAGTTATCCTTTTGTCAGCTCTGCCAAAGATTTCTACAGCACATAATAAATCAAAATACTGCTTAGTCCTTCTGCTCCAGGCTCCTCCCTTCCCATGACAAGAGCTCAATCCAGTTCTCCACTGCATGGCTTGACTGTGAGAAGAATTTTCAAAGAATGAGAAGATTTTCAAAGAATCATAGAATGGCTGAGGTTGAAAGGGACCTTAAAGATCATCCAGTTCTAACCCCCCACCACGGGCAGGGACAGGGCCTTTTCTCCCTTTCTGTCTTGTTTCCAGTCTCTCCTGCTCTGCATTAGGCTCACACAAGTGTTTGGGACATCTCTGAGAAGAGGATGAAACAGCCAAAATGGTCATTCCCTAACATCAGGTCAGTAATGCACCTCAGTGGGATTGAAGGGACGGGGAGAAATCACAGGTCTCCCAGCCCTGCAGCTGCTGGAACAGAAAAGGAAGGTGACATTTTTAAATCACCCTGTGACAAGGGTACACTCCTCCTGGGAAGGAGCACTCATCGCCCAGTTCCAAACCGTGTAAGCAAGCAGGATTCTATCCAATAGTTTACAGAAAAGGAATTGTAAGTGGGAAATAGAAGTTTACATGGCCTTTGCAGCAAGCCTAGGACATGAGACAATTGCCAAGGGCCAGGTCCTTGGAAGCAACTTTGAAAAAAATCATTAAAAATAGCAGTTTAGAGCAGGGAATAGGTGTTAATAAGAGAGTTTTAGATTTTAATTGTCTCAGAAGTTAAAAAGTGTATCAGAGAGACAGAAACTGAAAAGGAAAAAAAAATCTCCTTTCCCAATTTTTCAGCATTTTTAACATCCTGTTTTCAAGAAATGTATTCCTTCCTGTATTTCCAGTGGAAGAGGGCTAGAGTTTAAAGAACAAAATAAAAATAAAATACACATGGAAAAAAGGCAGAAAGAAATTCAAGGCAGTTACATCCCCTATAAAATAGTGAGGAAATTAAATGTTCACCAAGCCTAGGGTGAAGTAAAATTTCCTTGCATACTGATGTGGCAGTAACATTTAGTCCACTCATTTTGAAGGGTCTTCCCCATGTTACAATCAGCTTGTGTGTAGGCCTATTAAAAAATTCTTGAGGTTTCTGAGGAAAAATAAGATAATTCAGGACAGATACCGCCCACAACAGATTACAAAGTCCCTGCAATTTTCTGAAGCCATCCCAGTTGCCCTACTTGTGCTGGGTTTAAACCTCTGTTATTTTCTTTTGAATGTATGGCAGGGGCTTTTCCCTTGTTGGGAAGATGTACTACTGGTACCCATAGCAGTCAGAAAATGCAAAGTTCATCCCAATCAAAGATCTCCCACACACCCAGACACACACAGAGCTCCACGTGGCACACAAGCAGTACCTGAGCACAGAGGCTGCCCCATGCTCCCACAGCCCAGGATGTTTGCAGAATACAGTCACATAATGAATACAGTCTGCATTGAAGATAACATGGTTTATTTCTTCATGATATTCAGATTAAAATGTATCAATGTATTTATCACAATACTACATTTTAAGACAAAATCATCAGTGCTTTGCAAGTCTTCATAATGTTTATTCATTATAAATAGTAAATATTTACTGAACTTTTTACATGAAAGACATTTGTTTTTTTGTTTTCTTTTTTTTGTTTTTTTTTTTTTGGTTTTTTTCCTTTTTTTACAACACATTTTGTTGTAGAGGCTGCAACACAAAGATAATATTTCATTTTTCCATCACCCTTAAGACCATTGTGTGAACTAACCTCTGTACTGAACCTAGTCTAACTCACTACTTCATAGTCCTTAACTCTAAAAGGAATGTATTTGTGTTCTGCCTCCCTCTTTGTTCCAAGAATAGAGAGAAATAAATAATCCTGCCTTCCATCATCCTCTTCCTCTCAACATCACAAAACACAAATTTATTGACATTCTAAAATGTCATGATGCAAACTTCTTGTAAACCTTGGTTTCTATAATTATACTTTCTATATTGGATATCACTGTATAATTTAAACAGATGTGTCAAATACAGGTCCATCTCTGTCTATGTCCTGTACATCACTAAAAAACATGTAAACGTAATCATTTCTTCGTATTGTTTCCTGAAGATGACCTTTTAATCATGATTAGCAAGCTGGATTTCAGTAATCCAGCAGACTGCAACATTTCTGTATTTTATCATCAGGAATTATGCACTGCAAAAATAAAAGTACCTGCAAAAATATAGTTCTGATTCTATATCTATGACTTTGGATGATCCCAAAGTTTGTGTGAGGTACACAGTATTGCACATTGCTAGGCAGTTGTGAAAAATCAGTCGCGTTGTTGGTGGGGTTTTTGTCTCCCATGTTTCTTTAAAAAGGTAAAACACACTGGGAAAACACATAAAAAAGGTAAAATCTGGATTTCATGTTACACAAGATCTCCTCTCTTGGTAAAGCAAAACCTGGGAGAGATTTATTGGCAAGCTGATTACAAAAGCATGGTAAGGTAACCAATGGGTTGCTCAGGAAGTCTTTCAAACTTATCCAGCTTCCTAGGGACTGTGACGTTTCCTCTTGATGACAATTTCCAGTGTGTACAGTGAGAGGCTCTCCCAACCTTGCTTCAGAAACTGAGCTGTTTTAAAGTTAGACTAAAGTCAGCACTGGATGTCAGATGAGTCAGAATATGCAGAGCTCAACTGCTCTAAGTTTAGTTTCAAAATGTTCCATTTGTCCCAATCAATGCACATTAATTTCAACAACAACAAAAAAATGGAATGTTTGCCAGGCTGTGATGTTAAATACTGCTGTTTTGTATACCCACTCATAATGAAGCATGTCACATTTATTCATTATTGCTTTTGGCCTTTGTCTTCTGTATAGCTTTGTCCAGCCTTCAAAAGTCTACTAAAAGCTATGACTGGAGAGAATATAACAAGCTTGTTTCTCTCAGTGGGACTGCCCCAGTTTAGACTGCACTGTGTTGAGAAGATCCCTCATATCCAAGCCTTGGAGTGAGACCGGAAAACAAGACCAGCTTTAACTTGAAGTGGACAGTTCATTTATGCAATATCTGGCTTCAGATAATGAAAGGCACCTGCAAAAAAGCAAAAGAAGCTTTTTAAGTCATGCTGTGACAACCTCACAGCATGGGGCCATGCCAACTACAGGTTGACAATGTCATATTTAATACTGATATATCAAAGGAAAGGGACTAATATTTTTATTCCTAGGACAAGTTTGACAAAACTCTATGTATCTGGGATTATATACTGTAATGATTCTTGAGCTGACCTCATTAAGAACATGTGTTTCTAATAGTGGAATGCCAGCGGTTATTTCATTTTGGACAACCCTTATGTTTTACCTAATGGCAATCAGGTTTCATGTCTCAACAATTAATAACATCAAGATGTTGTTGACATCACTTAAGAAAATAATTATGCAGCAGAAATCCTGCTCGAACAATCAGCTATCTCACCAGTGCGTGGCTTTGAGGAGAAGTAGCAGTGAGCCCTGAGGATCTCTGCTCAGAACTCCCTTCCTCACAGACAGACCCACAGACAGACAGACAGACAGACAGACAGACAGACAGACAGACAGACAGACAGACAGACAGACAGACAGAGAGCCAGGACAGGCTGTTGGTAGCTGGGTGCCCTCCCCAGTGGAACGTGCTGTACTCACTTTGTCCGTACTGGCCGTACTGGTAGCCCGTGACGGGGTCCATGCTGTATCCCGTGGTGCTGTAGGTTGGTGGGCAGTAGGACTGGGATGTGGGCAGGCTGTCTAAGCTCTTCATGTGATCCAACCTCTGGCTGCAGCTGGCTGACACAGTGGTGGTGGGCTCCAGGCCCCCAGTTAGAGGGGACAGGGCATAATCAGTTTGGGGCTGGTGAGGCACACCACCGTGGTTAGTCAAGAGTCCCATTACCTAAGAGGTAGAATAATAGAAAGAGTTAAAATATATGAAGGACTGCATTGCTTACAGAACCACAGAAGTTCTCAAATCTATAATTTGATTTCCTAAACCAGGTAGACTTGATACTTGAGTTGTGCTTTGAGTAGCTAATCCCAAGAGGAAGTAGAATTTGGTTGCATCATCCACCAAAATAAAATCTGATGGCTAACAAGCAATAAGAAGTGATATTGGGACAAATAAGGAATAATATTTTTAAAAACTTTTATGGTTTTAGAGTGCCTGATCCCAGCCCCAGCTGAGAGTTCTGCAGATGTTTATTCCTTGAGGACTAAAGTATAAGAGAACAAAAAACAAGTTGTGGCTGTTTAACCATGATGTCCTGCGTGATCTACAAATATTAAAAAGCTGTGAAAAAGCTCACACAATTTTCTTCTCCAAGATCAGCAAGCATTACAATGAAATCAGTTTGGAGCTGAGCCCAGTAGCACTGCTGATGGAAGTTACAGAGAACCCCACTGAATCCTGATGTTTTGGGTGCTGGGAAAGGGGCAGAGCAGCCATACCCCCTCTTGCTACATGCCCTGTGTGCTGCAAAGAAATGAATGTGCAAGAGAAAAGTGTTGGTGAGAACACCAGTTACTGGTTCCATCATCTGAGTTAGAGGACACAGCAGAAAGGGTCAGGCAGTCCAGAGTGACTTCAAGCCAGCTGTGACTCCTTTATTAAGCTGCTTCTACAGGGACAGTTTTGACATCAGTGGCTGAAAAGAGTTTACTGGAAAATACATGCTTGTCTCTATAAAAGCCCAGCCCTCTAGGCCATAATTTCCAGTAGAAGAGAAAGAAAAAATTTCCAAAACATCTGCATTTTCAAGCACCAAACTACAGTGAAAAGTTCTTATTGTTCAAAAATCTCTCCCACTACACGTTGGTGAACATTTCCTTTCCTGGCACACCACTATAGAACACTTTAAAAATAAGTGTATGACTGAGATTTGCTTACTTTTGCTGAAATAAATTGCACTTCAGAGCCTGACAAACATTCTGCAGCTTCTAATGGATGGGTGACATGCAGCTTCTGCCAAAACTGCATATTGTGATAGTTCACAGCCTGTTCTTGCTCCAAAAAGGCATTACAATTATCTGACATGTGCTATTCAATAATCATTTTGCTTTGCAGCAATTCTTGCCATAAACTAAAGAGAATTTTTAAAATTGGAGTCTGTTTTTTAAACACTAAATTAAACCTCATAAGGACATATCTGATTCCTAAAGTTCTGATGATCCTCCTGGAATTGTACTTATTTTCCATCACAAACTGAAAGGTGTTATTATTGCAGGGAGCTTGTGTTTCCAGCTCTGAGTCGTTTGCTTTTTTTGCTGGTTTGGGTTGTTTGGTTTTTTTTAATAAATAGATGAAACAAGATCCAGGGATAGTGATTTAGGTAGGAAAGAAGACCTACACAGTTTTTACATGTCTGATTAGGAAAAGAGCAAGAGGTAGAAACAGAGTAGTTCAGAAATAGAAACCCATATCCTTGCATGGAGAACATAAAATATGTTTTCATCAAATACATCCAAGATATCTTAATGAAAAAAAAAATGCTGAGAAAGAAGTTCAGTTACTACATATAACACTGGAATGTTCAATTCTGATTTACTAAGCTGAAAAACATGAGTTTAACTGGTGGTATTTGCTGAATTTTTCACAAACTGAAGCATTCATGCAAAAAGAAATTCCAAAATATATGCAAAGACTGCATTCAGATATTGAAATCTTACAACTTTTATGTTATAAAAACAAGAGGAATTTGGATTCAAGATGTAAGAAATTTTCAATTTAATTCAACAAATACATTCAATGCCCAAAACCTGTTAAAAGAACTTGTGGTTAACAATAAAAAAACAATTCTGAAATCACCACAGACTGAAAAATCACATTATCTGTACATCATCTTGTGCCAAAATTCCCCAAAAGTTGAAAATACTGGGCTCTCAAGTTTTTGTTCTAAAAATTCGTTCTGAAAACTATTAAAATTATTTTAGCAAGCTTTTCTGTTTTGGAAATTCCAAATACTTTTCTTATAACTTTGTAATTTGATATGGTCCAAAATGTAGCATGCTTAATGACCTGACACTGCATCAGCAAGACACAGTATTAGAACCTAAGTTCATTTGGGTTATATTAATGCTTGTCTTTTGAAATTAACACTAATAGAGTTAAAATAAGAGAAAGGACTAAAAAAAAAAAAAAAAAAAAAAAAAAAAAAAAAAGGGGGGGATAACTTAAACATTTACATTGAAAATTACTACTTTGGGAAATATTTATGTTGGCAGGAGTATCATGGTTTTGACTAAGGTTTAAAATGCACAGGGGTTTATCAGGAATCTCAAGTGCACAACCCTTTCCATTGCCGTGTAGGGCCAGGGTGACACCAACATTTACAGGGCTTCCCCAGGTTTTGTTCCAAGTTCAAGAGCAGGGAGAAGGGGCTGGGTTGGGCTCATGTCACAGGAAACTCTTCTCTGCCTCAGGGCTCTCATATTAGTGCTTGTCTGTCAGCACTTTTAGGACCAATTGCTATTTTGGGTAAATAACTATTTTACCAACTGTGTATTTCAACTAGAGGGTTGTTTTTTTTTTTTAATTTAACATTTTCAACAGAAAAAAACCCAAGACAAAATTATTTGGACTTTGCCAGCAAAAAGAGTGAGCTCAAAAATTTTCAGATTGGAAGTTATTTTAAAATTGGAGATTTATCTTGAAATTTAAACCTGGGTCCAGACAGAGTCTCAAACAGCACTCAAACATCAGTAGCAACTCTATTTGGATAGAGATTTCTTTTCTTTGACAAACTAAAATTAGCATTTGGTGAGATCTACTTCAACTTTTTAAAATTAGAAAATAATTAGGGATCTTTTTATTTGGTGGACACGCACCTAGTAAATATTCTGGAGCAGAACAGACTGAGCCATCTGTCTCTGAGCTGGAGAAAACTGAAGTCTGAACAGCAACCAAGTTCCCAGAAATATCTTCCTCAGAGGCCTTCAGAATCATCCTGCAGTTGATTAGTATCTAAATAATTTGATTTTTGGTCATGTCTGTTTTGAAAGCTCTAAGGGAAGTAGCCCCAGGGCAGGAGTCTTTGCTGCGGTATGTGCCATGACCTTCTCACCCATACAAGGAGTTACAGGAAGGGCATGGCTAACTTTCACCTAATCAATTAGAAATCCATTAACGGGCCATGTCTGCAAGATGCTCAGCACCCTCAGCTTAGCGCTGCACAGGAGACACACATGGATCTGGATTTTGTAACTCAGATCTTCTGTGGGTATGAAGCTGTGTAGTTCTAAGGAAGTAAACAGATATGATTGCTTTATAATATTTAAAGTAGAAAATAAATTTATTCAATATCTATACCATCCAAATTACTGGAAAATATGTGCTTCCTTCTAAATCACTTTGGGAAATCTAAATAGTAATTATCAGTAATTATCTCACTGACCCAGAATGTAAGGGCTGAGCTAACACCACATTAATGTGATACAATAACTATTCAATTTATTTTAGAGTAGAACTCCTATAAATGTGAAAAAAAAATCAGATTTAAGTTTTTTAGCTACATATATTTTGTTCTCGCTTTTTACAAAATGCACACAGGAATGTTCATGCACAGCCTTTGTGCTTATACAATAAACTACAAGATATAATTGATAAAATCATTCTATTAGAAAACAAAGGTGAAATTAGGAATAAGTAAACAGAACACAGTGGACTGCAACAACCAAATTCTACAGAAAAGTTTTTCTGAGAGAACACATCTGAAGCAATCCAAAATATTCATTAGGACAAATGTCTTGCCAGTGGAGTCAGTACAGAATCACCAGCTGAGGATAAGATCGAGAAAGAGAACTTAAATGATGAAAGTCTTGAAGGCACAAACACAGTGTCTGGTCAATTATCAGCTGTTGGAAAACACTTCTATTATCACCAAAATAAAGGCCATTAAACTAAAAAAAGGTTATTTTATTGAAATTAAACATTCTGGCTGTTAACATGGTTAGTATTTGAGGATGTAGGACCCTCCATAGACACAATAAAATTCTCATATGTTTTAATTCATTTACGCATGCCTGTGTTTAATATGCTTTGTGACCATGCCTGCAATTAATATGATTTATGAGAAAAGAACATGTGCAATATTTTTTTGGGTACAGTGATACTATTTTTCCCCTCCTGTGGGTGAAAGATTTAATGAAACAGCCCAAGGAAAATGGGTGGCAGTTAACATATTAAGTTGAACTGACAGAACCATGAGTAAACTTTAGCACAGTTAATGATATCCTCTTATCTGACCCTGACACATTTGCAGCATGTAATTTACAGAAGCTCTGTCCAGGGAATCTTGACAAATGCTCCTAACGATGTCAGGGCAATGTTCCATTCTAATGTAAAACAGATGTGGGTCAGATACCCTCATTCATCACTAACACTGAAAATTTCAAACTCCTTCTGAGATGAATGGCATTACCTGCTGTTAACTCTCTTCACTGTAAAGAAATCTCTCAAAAACAAAATATTGCACAAGAAAGAACACAAAAAGGATTGTTATCATGCACTATAATGAGAGATTTTAGAGGATTAATTAAAGTTGATTAGCTGTATGGATATATATGGATATATATCTATGGGATCCTAGAAACAGGTTGCTGATTCATTTTATATATACAAATATTTCTATTGGATACAAGAAACCCTCAGAAAGTAATTTTTTGCCAAATGGCAAGAGCTGGCAACCACATCCTTGGTTAATGAAAACAAGAGCAAATGTACTGACTTTGGACATTGGTGATCTGACCTTCTGCTACTCATACCAGATGAGACCTCATACTGATTTCACACCACCAGGTATCACTGGTACCTACACTGGAATTAGAGAAGGTGCACTGGTGCACATTTAGGATAATTAGGAGGATAACTTGATTCTTTCATTAAATACATTTTTACCTACAGAGAATTACCAAACATTATTCAAAACATTATTACAGTCTGTCACAAAACTCATGCCTTTATTTTAAAGTGCTATATCACAGAGTCCCAGAACTTGGTACCATCACCAAAATAATTCTAAGATCAGCTAATTCTTGAGCCCCTGGTATGAAAAGCAACCAAAGATGACTGAAAAGGTAAAAACAAATATCAAAGATGAACATATACTCATAATTTATGAATATATAATCATATCTATACAATCGAACATCTCACGTTTTCAGACAGCCTCAGAGACTGGAGTCTCATGACTTTAAATGCTCAGCTATGGCAATATTACTCAAAAGAATTCATAACAAGCCTAAATTTGGTATTAGGTTGCTCTTTGCCTGTGAACTCTCCTCCTCCCACCTTCTATTCAGCTCCTAACACAAAAGAAGGATTCTGGCCATTATGAACACCAGCCCAGCTGTCACTAGCTCAGCTCTCACACACCTTCCCTCAACAATTGGGGTTTATGGATTTATTATGGCTGAAAGCAAAACAAACCAAAAGAGAAAAGTTAATGCGGACATCCAAAAACATACCATCACCTGGCTTTTTTTTCTGTTATATTAATGTATTTAGTACATGTATTATCTATAAATATATACTTGTATAAAATATAGAATATTTTATATAAAATATTAGTATATTTACAAAATAAATAATACATGTTGTTATTTTTACACAGTAACAATTACAAAACTATTGAATCTCATCTGTTTTACTCACAGAAACAAAAAATAATCAGCCTCATTGTCTGAATCTCTGTTTTTAAATTAAAAATAAAAAGAACAAAACCTCGTGTTTATGAAAACTATATCATGTGAATTAACTTTCTTACTCACAAGAAATCCATGCCCTGTCTCATGTTCTTGGGTCATTAAGCAAAGAGCTCTCAAAGCCAAGTGCACTGTGCCAAAGATCATGAGCTTCGTATTGTTGGGGGACTTGAACCCAAATGTTTCTATGGGCAACCAGTTCAAGATAATCCAACAGAAGGCATAGGGAAAAGTATAATGAATTAATTAATAGTTGCTCTTTTTCACTCATTTTGTCCCTCTTAATGAGGGAATGAAACTTTTTTAGCCCTGGTTCCTGTGCCTCCCTTAAAAGCAGAGTTAACAAGACAATATGAACATATCTAACTGATTCGACATTTGCTATCGGTTCCATACATCAGGTTAATGAAAACCAAGTGCTCTCTAAGACTTAAGAGAAGTGCTTTGCCTAAGATCTATCTCACCAAAAGGAGTTACAGGGTAACTCTTAAACTCAGGCAGTGAAATGTTTTGACAGTAGAAGAAAGAAACCTTGAAACAGCTTGCATCTTTACTACTGTTCACGGAAAAGTTTGGGATTTTCTTATCAAGATTATTCCTGAGCTCCAGGTAATAGCATGAAACTGCAAACTTTATTAAAGGCTGTTATGATCTTCTACACAGCCCATTCAATACTCAATCCACTTCCCCTGTTAAAACTGCAGCCTTTAAAGCTACGGGTTTAATTCAATTATGGGGGGAGAAAGCAAGGAAGAGGAAAGAGTAGATCTGAGAAGTTTTCTAGAGGGCAGGGAGGAAAAAAAATTATGCCTAGCAGCAGACAGGCTACACACATTTGTTCTTTTCCCAGTAAAATCTTAAAACTGAAGTCCTGTTTAAACCTGGATTATCCTATAGGTTAAATACCTTACAGGTTAACTGTCCTACAGGTTAAATACAGGAAGCACACAGTCTCGTGGGCAGCAATCCAGGCTGAGTATTGCTGCTCCACCTGAATCCACAGCGGCCAGAACATGACTCTCCAAACCAGCAAACTGCCTGACCTGGTGCAGGGCAAACTCTGCTGCTCTGATACTAATAAAAAGCACATGAGGAGGTCAGGGGATGCCGATGTACACCGGAAAAGACTTTTTCCTTATCTTAAATGAAGCAGTTCAAAATACTGATATCCTGTCTTTAAAACGATCTGCCCTTTACTAAGACTATACACCTGCAGTTGTGAGACAAGTGTTTCTGCAGTCACTGTTCTGCTTCACAGCAAAAAGCCAGTGATGGCCACTAATCATAAAGTGCCATGCCAATCCAAAAGCATGCCTAAGTCCTGTGTACATACATTAACATCCAGATATGCTATCCTCTCATAATTCTGAGTTAAAAAACATTTGTTAAAAGAAAATTCACTAAGCAACTAAAACCTAATTTGAAAAGGAAATACAATATTCCCATAAATGTATGCATGACAGGCAAGAAGCTGCATAATAGGCATAGAAAACATAAAAATATGCAATTTACATATATTACACACTAATAATCTCTTTTCTGACATTATATTCAAAGAGCCCTGGCTGAGATGGCATGCTTGCAGTTGAGTTGCTTTTTCATGAAATACAAAACTCCAGGCTGCCAGCTCCCCAAGACACTAATCCCTGACTTTTTCCAGCAAAAGTCAACTCGTTGCATGCCTGCAAGACAGAGGTTTTCTCACCACATCCAGGTAGTAATGAATAAACCAGATGAGCAAGGAGAATAATCAGTCGTCTGAAGGATATCTGCAGATCTTGTCTTGATGTTAATAAATATTAAACAAGGTGGAACTCTTTCTGTTCTCTTATATTTTTAAACAAGATCAACAACTTTTCAACACCCAGCTTGCAAGACAAGTATGTAATGGAGCATTCTGCTTCCTAGAACTGAGAAATACAGACCCCTCTCACCCCAAAATTCAAGGCTAACACAATAAAAATAAAATTACATCACCATAGGTGTCTCTGCTTGTCCTCTGCCTTTGCCAGTGCTCGCCTTAAACACCGTATTTGTCCATCATATCCAAGAAAACAGATAGAATGGAACCACTCTACATAGAAAATAATGCTTTCCTGGCATCTTTGTGCCAGATCCTCATTTGTAATAAATCAATGACGCAGAGGAGAAAGAGGTTTAAGTCCGCTAAGAATATGATCCTGTGTATCTTAGTATTAGAATTTGTTCTATATGTTCTAAGGGTGTTTTTTTTTGAATTACAGAATATTATCTGGCCTTCAGACAAAGCCCCCCTTCCCCCTCCCTGCTACAGTCACCACAAATTCAGCTTTAGACTTGGTTCGTCAGGAGCACTTGCCTGCAAGAGACACATGGATGGGTGGAAACATTATGTTAATTGCTCACACACCCAGATTTATTGTGGTAAAAAATGCACTGGCTAGTAAATAGACCCTCTTTCTTTCTAATCTAAATTCCATGCACACAGGCAGGGCAGTGTAACATGCCCACTCAGCAGGAAAACTCCCATTTCCCTTTTTCATGGAACCCCAAATGCAGAGCTGGCTTTCAACTTTACCTTATCTCAGCCTCTTTTTCAGCACCTCAGGAAGAGCCCTGAGGAAGCACGGAGAGATGCACAGTCACACCCCCCACAATTAAGGGACATTTCACACCAACATTGTGACCAGCAGCTGAGGCTCCTTTGGCCATCAAGAGTTTCACTGGTTTGCTACAGCCCCACAATTTGTTGCACATAATTTACATATTTGAGGCTGTATTACTGCATTATATAAACACAAAATCTGAGTGTGGCAGGTGATACATCTCTACATTTTATGCATGTCTCTAGCTCATTGTTTAGGCACCAAAACTGATACAGAGGAGCTGTTGGTAATGCCACATGAATTTAGGTCTGGGTTTTTCATTTGATTGTTTGATGGGAAGATTTTTAACATCTGTTGAAGGTAATCATTCAGTTGCCAGGAAGTTGTTCCAAATCTAAACGGATATAAGTAATCTCCTCTATGCGCTGAGCAATGAAAGGATGATGTCAGCTTTAGAGGGATCAGCATCCCCCTAAACCTGTTGGTAGAGCTGCTGGGCACAGCCAGAAGTGCTAAACACTGGGTTAGAAAAAGGTTTCAGAAGTCTAAGGAAAACAAACAAAAAAACAACAGAAGTCTCCTAGTGTAAAGACAGGGCTGGGTGTAGAAAAGCACAGAATCTCATTTTGATTATATCAAACCTCAAAATCAGCAAGACTTTGGTAGGAGGAAACCTGGCCTCACATTTTTATCCCATTTTGCCCAGCCATCACAAGATTTCTTTACTGTTGTGCTCCACTTCTGTGTCACAGACAATAAAAGCTTTGTGAAAGGGGGGGAAAAAAAGATCACATTTTCCATAGCCAGAACCAACACACATTTAAACTGACACTAACAACTACTTTTTATGGATTAACATGAAAACCAGATAGATAATCATGTCAAAAATGTGGAAGCCTTGCACACTATAAAACTAGCCATTAAAAAAAACCAACAAAACAGAAACAACTAATATAATGTCATGGATTTTGTTGAAGTTTGCATTTAGAAATTAGAATTCTTTCAAACAAAATCTATTCAAGTCTTGTTGGAAGTACATCCAGGAAGTACATCCATTTGTTTTTCTGGTGGCATTTTTTTCCTGAGGTTTCAAGCCATAAAGTTTTGTACCCCACTCTATGCTATAGGAATCTGTGAATCTTAATTACATTTACCGTTACAAAAAAGGGTTTATGAACTTTTGCCTTTGGGCAAAAATGTTTATTTCATTGCCTTTGTTATTCATTCTTTTCAACTCCAGTGCCTTTGAACTTTTCAGCTGCACAGAGTTATCACCGTTGCACAGGAACCAGGAACTGCACTCCCGAGATGCAAACCACAAGTTGAAGAAAACGAAGGAGGCAAAGATATACGAGTCGTTATTTTGGCCACCCTTTGTGCCATTAAAATCTCATTTTCTGCCTATTAGAATGCCCTCTCCCTGCTTAGGCAGTGGTGATAGTCAGTGATTAGTGTGTAATTGAGTATAATTGTCTTTTCACTTTTCATTTGTGTCATTCTGAGCTTCTCTCTGTTTTTCTAACCACTGAGAGGAAAAAAAAGGGTAGAAAGCAGATAAAGCTGTTAAAACTCTCACTTTCAGCCCTGAAGAGATTCCTGATCGTAATTATAGATTGCATCCTCTTTGTGACTCCTCAGAATTTAGTGGACATCTCTTTCCAAGCACCTGGGCAAAGCTCTTGCTAATAAAATAAACTACCATCTATTCAAGCTTTAACTAATAATGTCAGCTTCAGACAGATGCTGTGTGTAGGAAAATTTAACCAATCTTTTGACACTCAATTATCAAGGCAATTTATTAACCTGATTTCCTTAAAAGAGCTCACGCAAATTAAAAAACAATTATGGTATTCATGCATTTACATATTGCCAAAGAGCTGTAATACTCCTAATTTATGTATTTATAACTCGATTATAGCTCATCTCAGTACACATTTCTCAGTCCTTGGAATTCTTTATACAACTTGCCCATGATTTTCCTGGACCACTTACTAAAATCTTGATGAGGATATTTTAATGAGATATTTTATTCACAGAAAAAATACAAGATCTGTTTTCTGTACCTACCCATGGATGTTCAGGAGAAGAGAGCAGTACATTACAAATGCTTGACAACTGAATGCAAACATGAAGTCTGCATGATTCCATTATAAATCAGTTGAAATTAAATATAAGCTATGACTCTTCATTCAGCCAGTAGGAGGAAAAAAAAATTTAAAAAAAGGAAACTAGCAAACTGAAATCATGTGGCTTATATAAAGAATACATTATGGTTTAAATTTGGCAATTCATTATACTGTGGCCTGAGGGAATAGACTCTTTGGTTCTGGTATACAGCAAATCCTCTGTCTGAAAACACAGGACTGACCTGAGGTGAGAGGCCATTGCCAATGGCAGGGTTCATGGGATTGGAGGGCCCGGACGGAGGCACAAAGCTGTCTGTATAGCTGGAAAATCCATGCCTGGTGCTGGGGAGGCAATAGGCAGAGCTGCTCTCTGGGTTTGAAGGGAGGCTGCTTTGGTGTACAGTGCTTGGAGGGAGAGGCTGAGGTCTATGGACGGTGCTGCTCGGATCAGACACGGCTGGAAGCACAAGAAACATGTTGATATGTTTTCCTCCTTTACTTCTGGCTTAATAAGTTCATTATGTGAAGCTCAGCTTAAGAGAACTGCATCAGAACCTGCATCTAAATAGTGGTTAAGTAGAAAAGTAAATCTATAATATTGCTGGATATTTAACTGGCCTGTGAGTTTATACAAAAAAAATTTTAACCAGACTATAAATATCATAACAACAGACATGTGGTTTTCAGACACCCCTTAGTGAGCACATATTGTCAGCAATATTTTTTATATATGTCTATATATAAAAATAAAGGAAAATATTTGTTTACTTCTAAGACCAGCTTTCGTCTCCCGATCACAGCTCAGAAATCCCACCATGGTTTATGTCAAGTCAAGAAGTGGATGGGAGAAGCCCTGGGCTTTGAAAAATTCCCACAGTTAGAACCTCCACCAAGAGTTAGGATCCAAATCTCAAGGAGGAAACAATAAGAGCACATAACTTATTTTATAAAATGTCACTCATAAGGTTTTTATTTAGTAGTAAAATCTAACAAAGCCTAGATTTGAGGGTCTTTTCCCTCCCACTCAAATCCATCAAAGTTCACAGAATTTCTGATTACATTAAGAAAAATTTTTACCCTACTGAGACTGGCTACTGTCTGATGTGAAACAAGGTGGTCTGAATAGCTGGTTTTTCCACCATCAGGTAAATATTCTGAGTGTTTACAGGAGTTCCAATGCTCCATCGCTGATAGTCACAAGAAAGACAGAGTGCACCTGGTCTCCTTCTACATCACACAAGACACTTCCAGCAAAGCAGGCCAGTGCAGTGGCAGGACAGGGATGAGTGTCTGTCACTTTACCAAATCTGCACATCTGCTGGGCAGAAGGTGATTATTTCTCTGGAGAGCACCCTTCACATGGAACCATTCCTTTCTTGCAGCAAAACAAATCTGAGTTCTTACGTGCTTAAAATAAGTAGGCTTGCAGGGTCCTCCCTGAGTCAGACACTAAATTAGCCCACACATTAGAAAAGAAAATGTTTCTACAATGGATGAGCACAGAAAGCCCCCCCCAATAACACTATTTTAACCAAGTACCTGTGGGCTACTGTACCTTGGGGTATGGAGGTGGGTTGGTAGGAGGGCTCAGAGAGCTGGTACGTTGGCAAAGTCGGCATGGCACTGGGTGGGAACCCTCCAGGGATCAGATGGTTGAAAGCCATCAGTTGGTTGGCTCCTGCCTGTTTCCTCCATCTGGCACGACGATTACTAAACCAGACCTGCAAATGTTTTAAATATGAGCATTTGATTTTTGCACGTTTAATACAGATGTATCAAAAATAACAGCCATGTATTTCAAACACGCTCAGTCTTTGAGATGAGAGATGCAGAAGATGTACACTGAACTCAGTGCTCCTAGGCAAGAAAGGTGCCCTTGGCACACATTTCCATGGTCCAACAGATTCAACACAGGAATTCTGGTCCCTAGTTTCCTCTCAAATACAGCCTTTCCTGAGAAAAAAGGTAGCTACTCTTTCAAGTTTTAGTGGTTTTAATCACTATCATTACTGTGCCAGATTTAATGAGAAAGGGGAAATCTCTCCATTTAATCTAAGTGCCAGGCAAAGCTATTTAGTCTGTACTGTATTGTCTTTACCTTGCTGACAAGTTAGTGGCATTGCTTAATGCACTGTTAGATGGTGCACGTACTTATATATTGGGATACTATATTGCCCTAATGACCAACAGAACTTCAAGCTTTTAATTAGAAAAATACAAGCCCTACGTACAAAATACACAAATCCCTCCCAGCAAGTTTTCATGTGTTCACATATGTACAAAACAACTCTTAATAAACTTACAACAGTAGGTCAGAACTTCAGTACTAGATCAGCATTTCAGAACCACTTTGAAATCCATTCCCAGGACAGTACACCAACCAGATGTGGTTTGGATTTGTGGGACATTTTAGCTATAAATCTACTTTTCTTCACATCATTCTCAGTTCATGTTTTAAGTTTTCCGAGTCTTGGATGGTTCTTACTGCATCCAAGATAGGAAGATGCATGACATCACAAATGCAGACATAATAGGAGTTGCAAAACACATTTGTTAATTTTGGTGTTATAGCGATTCCAGACATCACAAATTGGAAGGGCAAGGAGTCAGTGCAGGGGTGCCTGGAGCAGGGTGCAGGCACATTGCCTTGTTGCAGGGTCAGAGCAGGCTCCTGATCACAGCTCTCAGCTCCATGGCTGAGCACTGAGGGAAAGAATGGTTGTTTAAGGTAACAGAGACTGCACACACTTGTAAACAAGCCAGTTGCTCATAATCCTACACCCTGAAGCAGCTGCAGTGCTCATCTGTAGATACAATTAATTAGATAAGACCTCAGCTGAGTGTTAACATCTGATAAAGTAGATCTGCGCAGCCTGTAAGGCAGCCTGGCCTGAAAGCTGCTGAGGCATGTTAGCTGATGAGTCACACATAGATGTATTTGTATAAGTAAGATGGGGCTCAGATCTCTAACCCTACCAGCAAGCAGCCTTGGCTGGCTTATGAATCAGGCATCACAGACTAGGATTCTAAGTGTAACACCATTTATAAACCATGAGTGGCCCTGACATAAGAGAGTAACAACATTTTGGGCTATACTGTGGGCTTCTCCTCTGCTTGCTGTTTCATGACAGGAGTAGTGGGACTCACTGGGCCATCTGGTTCCTGACATAGGCCATCTGTCACCATGTAGTTTGTTCTGACTTCATCCTCTTTTCAGAATGAGATGCTCAGTTCACACAGCTGCCTCCTCCTTTGGCCACAACACCAACTCCTCAATTATACACTCCCACTCCAGTTTAAGATCTAGGACAGAGGGATAGGTGGAGCCTCTGTTTTACGTCACAAATCCCTCTCTTGTTGTTTTGCTATACATACTAACCCCCCTCTGTCTCCACATGAACTATTTCTGAAAGCAGCTGGCAGGGACAAGGCACCGGGGTGGAGATGTAAAACCTGCAATGAGTAGTAGTTGAGGACGGGTCTAGATCCAGCCTGTAGAGCAAGAAAGAGACCCTGCTAAAGACCCAAAGAACACTTAGGAAGGATAATGGAGGTCAAAGAGTGATCAGGGAACAGCAAACGCTTGTTGTAATTAGCTGACCCAGGTCATTAACTACAGCTTGTTGCCTTGACACTCTCTCTTCTTCAGGTCAAGAGGGTTATCTCATGATCTCCAAGTGCTTTGGCAACACCAGCTGAACTACTCTGTGTGAATGGATTTCACTCAGGAAAGTGAGGTAACAAGATTTTGTTTTCTCTATAGATAAGCATTTGCCTTCAAACTCCAGATCTTTATTAAAATGAGTCAGATCCCAAACTTTAATTCAGTAGTAAGTGATTTACATAAATGCCAAGGTTTTTTTATTATTTTTATTTTTATTTTTATTTTTTTTTATTTTATTTTTATTTTTATTTTTATTTTTATTTTTATTTTTTGGCCTATTTTGTAGACTTGCATTTTTTTCCACAGCTGCAGCTACGTGTTAGAGATCTCCAAAAGAGACACACTCAGTGGTATCAAAAAGTCTGCAGCAGCCACAAAATGGACATCCTTGCACAGAGCTTTGTTGCCACCTGGAGCCCCATTATATTAAGGGGGATACTGCAGGGGTGCAGAAACCTGACTGGGCTGTGCAAAAACAAGCTGTGTATTGCCACCGCAGTCCTGTGGGATTGGGATGTGCTAAATGAGCACGTCCCAATGTCATATGGCACTGGCACAGTCCTCTGGCACTGCCCTCTTGCTTTCCCCAGTGGCAGGAAGGCAGATGGCATTTGACTAGCACCAGAGCTGGTCCAAAATTAACTCACCAAAACCCCTCGAACAAGTTCAAAACTGCAGAGGAAGACTTATTGCCACTAATACCACACAAGTTCATCACCACGGAATGGTAGAGGCACATAAGAAAACAAAAATAAAAAAGCCATCAAATCAAGTAAAAGTTATGAAAAACTAAATAACTGAAACCTAAATAAGTCAAACATAAGCATTTTATTGACTTTTTATGTAATGTTTCTTAAAATTAGTCAAATCTCAAGCTTTATTCAGAAGCAGTTATACATTATTTAAACTGAAACTTTTTAATATTTTTAATATTTCCCTTAGACGACACTCAGTTACCTTGATCTATTTCAAGAGTCCAGACTTTTATTTCATTTCTTAAATCCTCATGTATCATGGAAAATCCATGTATACTACTACCACTAAAGAAATTCTGAAAAACTTTGCTAATCTCAAGCCAAGACTTAAAAATAAATCCAGTCACCACAAGCCAGTGTATCTGCTTAGAAACATATTGTAAATACCTGGGGGAATATTTTCTTTTGTTTGTACATTTCCAATATGATTTAAATACAATACCCCCTTATGTGCAACAGATTTCATCTTCCACCAACGTGACAAAATCCTCATCTTATGAGTGGCCTTTTCAAATCTAGCAGGTCCCCATAGGATTCTCCTGTTCTCCCACGCCTCCTTTTGAGAGGCACAATCATCACCTGGCTGCAGGGATGGAGGAAACAGCCCCTGGAGGAGATGCCAAGTGTCATCCTGTGAGAAAGTGCCACACTGCAGTGGGCACAACAGAAATCAAACTCTAAACTATCTAAACATGGGCAGAGGAAACATGACTTGGCTGAGGGACCCAAGCATTCAAAAACTATGTCTGCACAGAAGCCAAGTCACATTCACTATAGTGAGGCTTGGACTCTTTGGTTCCTATGTCACTTTCAAACATGGAATATAAATGATCCAGATGATTTGGAAACAAACTTGAATCCCTATGTCTGGCTAACATTTATATCTCAAAAACAGAACTGAAGAGGGTGAAATATAGAACAAAACAGGGGGAAAGTAACGCTTTAAGTACTGGAGGCTCCAGTTTTTCCAGCACTTGGGATTGGATTGACCAAAACACGAATCACTCTGTGACAGAACATAAAAACTGTATTTTGCACCAATGTACATGGATAAGGTAAACTAATAGGTTTCTTCCATCTCCATTTCCTGATATTTGGATCCTGCCTCTTATTATCATTTTTTCTTAAAGTAGTTTGCAAGTGATCATGCCAATATCTTATTCTGTTGATCTCAACAGGATATTCTTTAGAAGATACATTTATTCACTTGGGAACACACTAGTGTAATTAGCCTTGACATTTCAACAGTCTGATCATAAACACAGAGTGCTCTGTGTGCTTTTAAGGCAAAAAGATCTCTGATTCAACAGGGCAAAACATTCAAGATGTGAATGTTGCAAAAAACCCATGGATATTTTGTTATACAAAGTCCTGACCATGGCAAGCACTAGTGCCAGAAACACAAAAGTCGAAAGACTGATGTATTGTTAATGGCACTTCTAATTTTAGATGGCTTTTAGATGGGGGGAGGGAGGGGCTGGTTCAGTTTTTCCTCATGATATTTTTCATGGTAACTGCCTCCCCCACTCTACTGTTCCCCACCTCTCCCTTCCCATAAAATTCACATGTTCAAAACAAAGTCTGACCATCCTGGAAGCCAGAGTCCTCGGCGGATGTTCCACCAGGGACAGAATGTGGGCTGTGCCAGATGCAGCAGGGGTGTCTTGGGAAGAGGGGAGGCTGAAGAAGGAAATTGCAAACAAAGCTGAGCTCCACCAGCCCAGGCAGAGCTGACTGTTACCTTTGCGAAACATGACAGTGTGACTTCTACAGACATCCCCAGTGTCTGCTCCTGCAGTCTCTACAGATGCCAGACCTCGCTTACTTCAGCAGCCCAGGAAATGAGTTTTTTACCCTTCCTTTTCTTTTTTTTTTTTTTTTGCAGTAGAGTGAGTTTCCATCCTGGCTCACAATGGTATCAGTACAATGAGCTGCAGGGAGAGCACTGCCAGGGAGCAGCCACAGGATGAAGAAAGAGTAGAAATAGAATTGCTTTTTTGCACAACTAGTTGAAAAATCAACTTGATTGTGACATATACACACCCCCAGCCTCATAGGAATAAGGTCCACCATGTACAGATGCACACCATGTTCCCTCACAGCAGCCCAAAGCTGTGCCCAAAGCCTGCTGAGAGCAACCTGCCGTGGCCACCAGTGGGAATGTCACAATGCTGAGGGCTCCCTGCCTGCCAAAGCCTGATCTTTATGGGGATGGGAAGTGATGCTGTTTAGGATACTATGAGTTATCAGTGTCCTGGAAACCACAGTTCTTTGAAAACATATTGGGGGGAGGGAGGGGGTGGGAATAAAAGGGAAAAACTTACCAAACAATCCCCTCAAAAAACACAAAATAAAAACAAAACAAAAAAGTCAAAATTAAATCCAACACACCACACACAAAACAAAAAAAACAACACAGACCAAAAAGCCACTAGACTGTGCCAAAGGGAACAGGGACTTCCAGCCACCTCCCAGTGTGATCCAACATACTCTGATTTCTTAGGTTTCTTTGAGAAACTTTGACTTGGTCCTACAAAAATTCTTCTAAGAAACTACATCTGAATAGTTCTGAAAATTATTGAGTAACAAGCAAATTGAACTATGTATTTATAACTTAAAGTGACACTAATTAGAGCCCTTAGGCAGCAGGGACCAGAAAGAGACAATCAAAATCATATCCCTCTTTTCATTTATGTTTAAAAATGTCCTCTTGGGCTTGCATATGAATGCACTTGGTTAATTTACTCATAAATTTTCCTTTTTACAGGGGAGGGTGGGACCTGCAATTACAGGGTTATCTACTGCAAGGATGCACACAGCATTTTCTTTCTTTAGCCTTTTTATGATGCAAGAGGTTTGGTCTCAAGAAAAGGCATCAGAAATTCTCCATAAACCACATTAGGAATAACTGTAAAGATCTGATGAAAGGTCTGAAGTGTTCTTAAATCCATCCTACATTCCTTTTCCCCATCTTCCCATAGGACTGGGCAGTTCAGTGTATATGCTCAAGCCATTTCAGAGGAGCTGAAAGTAAGTTAAGACTTTTTTTTGGCACAGATTCCCCCTCCCCAATGATTTCTCAGGGAGCACTTTTCACTGTTTTCTACTGAGAAAAGACTATTAAAGCTGAGAAATTGGACTTCAGAGCCTTTAAACTTTACTACTAGCTCAAGAGTCATAACCTCTTCTCTCATCTTTCCCCTCACTCCTCTCCAAACTCTTTCCCTCCCTGTACCACAGTGAAGCAAAGCAGATAAAATGCAAGCACAACACTTATTTTTTTAAATAATTTTTCTTCTAGCTACTCAAGACATCTGAGCTCTCGGGACTTATTTGTTGAGGTTATAATAAGGTTTTTACAATAGCTTACAAGCTGATTACAACTTTGACATGGGAACATTCAATTCCATGCTAGTAGCCTGGAGAGATCTGCCTAAATTTTCAGACATGCTCTGTTGATAAACAACTTTTTTTTTTTTTATGTCTTCAAGCAAATCAGTTTAAAACTGGGATTTGGCTGAGAAGAAAGTCTTCAGGGTGGGAAACAGTCATGATTCAGAATTCTTCCTGACTTGCCCTTCTTTTTCACCATTATTCATGGATGAAAAAGAATCCAAATAATTTTTTCCCAATGCATTTTGGAATTAAACAGGGAGGCCATGTGCCAGCTGCTTCTCACAGCAGGGCCTCCTGCCCCAAGGATCCATACAGCTGGGGCACTCCTTAACATGGTCCAATACACAAGTCTCATGCACCACATTTCTGGCAATTTGGGATGCCTGCCATCAACACACAACCCCAAAAGATTTGCCTGCATGGCCAGCCCCCCTTGGCCAAGGCAGGTTCCTGGCCAGCCACAGGACAAACCTGAACCTTATTTAAAAATCCTTTGCCAAACGATTGACATAAACACTCCCCACCATCAATCTGAAACAGGCCCCAAGCTGCTGCCAAAGCTTGCCCAGTTCGTCCAGGTCTAAAAACAATCCCGATGAGGGAATCAAAGGTGACCAGAAAAGATACGACTCACTTCATTCCTGATGCACCATTTGTTACAGAAACCACAACTCCCCAGCTCTGAAGCTCAGAAAGAGCCTTTCATCTACACTGGAGATAAATTAACTTTTCAAACTTGCCTTCAGATTGTCAGTAAAAACAGGCCACAGACCTTAAGGGCCGGCACTGCAACATAATGATGGTTTTAATGAGGTTTTAAACTGAACAGGTAAGTACTGCAGGGTTGCAATTTGTACTCAAAATATGCAAACCTTTAACTTCACATTCCCAGAGTATCACTATTTTTTTTTTTTTAAAGGAAGAGCCCTCCTTCGGAAATGTGCTTGTCTTTCTGAATTTTATCTGATAAACTCACAAGACCAAAGAACTCTCCTCTTCTTTCTGCATCTAAGGTGCAGAGAAGAGCAAGTGCCTTTGGAAGAGGCAGCAGAACGAGTTGTGCTGGCTCCACACCACATCTAGGTTCAAACACTGGTGGAAAGGACTCAACAGTCCTTGAGTAGAAAGGTGCTGCAGGAGCAATCGCCGGGAGCATTTTAACTCTTTATTACACCCAGTGTTGAAATATTTGCCATGATTATAGTTACACATCTCATGACTTACAATGTGGAGTTTGTTGGAACACTTCTTTCCCCAAAAGACTTTCCTGGTCCCATGATTAGATACACAAATAACATTAACAGTGTAAAGTCTGTTTTCAGTTGCTTCTAGCTCTCAAAAAATTCCCCTTAGGGGCTGATATGTTTTATGCTTGATCCCAGACCAGAGGCAAGTTTTTTTCCCCACCTCCAAGCAACCAGGTTAGAAACATGCATTTGGTTACCCTTCAGCAGTGGAAAGTGAGAAAAAACATGGTTCAGTGGTGTAAGACTCTTCCTTTCACAAGAGTAATAGATGGCCTCAGGGAACAGAAGGAAAGGAGAAGCACAGGGGCAGCAGGGTAGAGAAAACAAAACATGAGATGCAAGTACAACACAGATGGACTGAGAGAATAACAAGGTTGATCCAGTTGTAATCAACTAAATAACTACCTAGACAATATAAAACAATTGTACAAAATTGGACCTTACAGCTGCAAAGGAAAAAAATAAATAAATTTCTGGGCTTCGTTGGATTCAGGCTGCAAGAGCCAGCCCTTTTAGATATTGCTTTATTGGGAAGCAGTCAAAGAGATCTTTGTGTATATATCCATATAAAATTTGGTATCTCTGATGTCTGTCATAATGTTACCAAAAAAGAAGTGTGACTAAGAAAGCTTGAATGCTACTTCAGTATGGCTATCCAGCCCTCTCAGCCTCAAGTCTCTTAGGGTTATTTCTTTTCACAGGTCGTCTTTTATTTCATGCTCATCATATGTGGCTATTTTAAGGGGCTAGAGAGAGGTGCTGAATGCTGATAAGGCAAATCCTGTATCCCTTAATCCACTGCTAAATCATTCTGCCAGCCTTCAAGTGTACCAGACAGATGGAGTGCACTAGGAAACTGCCCACAGGCTGGTTACTTCAACCCCAGCTCATCTTTAATCCAGAAAGGTTTTGTTCTGGTATTTTAATCATTGATTGACTGGGAACTCTCTTCCATGCTGGGTTAGGTAAAATATCCATGTCAGAGGTACTGGGGAATTTGTGAGGCTGTAGATCATACGAGTGGTGTGAGACAGGATGTGTCTCATGGGAACCAAGGAAGCCATGAGGAATGTAAAAAGTCACAGGGTTAAAGCTACATTAAGACAGCTGTTATGTTAATGAGAGTTCTGCTTTTCTTCTAGCTGTGGGTCATTGATTTAGAAAAACATGAACAAGGTCTTTTTCATTTTATCGTATTTTTCCACTGAAGCTAATGTAGACCAAAACATCATCTCCTAGATCCCATTCGTCTTGCTAACAACACTTGTGAAGCAAGTTATCTTTGTTATTTTGTGTGCAAATGATTCCTGGGGCTTGATTTGGTCTTACCTGGCTCAAGTCTATCTATGGAGCTGTTTTGCAAGCACTTCACTTAGTAAATATCTTAAGAAAGGAGTCATGCACAACTGAGTTTGCCTTCCAGACAAATTCATCCACACATCTGATTTTCTCCCAGAGTCATAACAAACACTTACAAGAAATGTGGCGTGAAGTCTTCTGCAAAAACATTTAGCAGGTAAAAAGTCTGAGCCTTTCAAGACAGATGCTGAATAATACAGCCATGCTGCAATAGGCGTGATTGTCTTAAAAAGTCAGAGAGGTGTTTTGTATTGCTTATTTCAGTTTGCACAGTCTGAATACCTCAGGCTGAGTTTCAAAGGTCAAAACACAACAGAGTTGCACCAAAGAAACCAAATTCACCTGTATCCTTGGTCAGACCACAAGTCACCACTCATTTCTCTTCCTTTGTTAGATCACAAGCTTCAACATTTTGCTTGTCGCCCAACCACACATTTGCTTAGCAACACTTGCAATTCAGACTGATTTAAATGGGGTGTACTTTTCCCAGCAATTTGTAGATGTCAAGTCATGAAAGAGCAGCAGAAGATTCTGCCTGCAGTATTAAACTTTTCACAGGATGTGTTTCTTTGGTATTAAACTGGATAAGTCTTAATTGAAACGTGAACTCTGGGGTGCAGTTTATTCCAGGATAATTTGGCTGCTATTTTCCTCAGTTGGGACTCAGCTAAAAATCCAGGTTCATGCTTTTTTAAAAAAATTAAATCAACTCCATGTTACTGCTCTGGTACATTAGCTTGTTTTAGACAACCCAGATCTACATGAGGCTGTGAAGACTTAGAAGTTATTTGAGCACTTATTTTCTTTTGAATTAAACTGAGAGTGGGGATAAAATAGATATCACAGATTTTATACCAAGTCAGCTTCAAAATCTAACCTAAAAGCGAACTGCAATACTGCACCAGCCACCTTGCTCACTTGCATGGCTCTGTAGACTCAATGTCCTTAAAAAAAGGTTTTCTCTCCTTTTTTAATGGGTGGAAGACCGAGACAGCAACAGATGAAATCAGTTAAGTAACTGTAAACTGGGCCAACACCTGACCTGATTACATGCAGAGTGCTGTTAAATGCATAAAACAAACAAATGAGGATATCAAACCTTCTTCTTCAGAGATTCTGTATTATATTCATGGTAGGCATGGAATAATTAATGGGGAAGACACAAAAGTTTTTCAAAGCAGTTCTCTTAAACGGTTGTAAAACCAATATCCATGTACAGATGTACAAACTATACAGCTGTAAACAATGTTCTTTCACATTTTCCTTCTACTCCAGAGCAGGATCATGTAAGAATATAAAAGGACTCACATGCTAACAGAAAAGGACACTCCTTTCATTAGGCAGCTTATATTATACATACCTGGACACGAGCCTCTGTGAGTTTGGCTCTTTGTGCAAGTTCTTCCCTGGTGTAAATGTCAGGGTAGTGTGTCCTCTCAAAAGCTCTTTCGAGCTCTTCCAGTTGTTCTGCTGTGAAGGTTGTCCTGCTCCGACGCTGCTTTCTTTTTAAAGGCAAATCTGGTTCAGAATCAATGTCAGAGCCTTCATCAGACTGAGGTGCTGATGCTCAAAAAAGAAAAAAAACAAGGCAAAAAATTAGCTTTAGTTAAGGAGAAAGAACAGCACAATATTGAATCAATCAATGACATCGTTTCATATGGAGGCTTTCTTGGGCCAAAGACCCCTCACAAACCCTGAGTCAGAATTTGAGAAAAGTCAGCAAGAAGCAAACCACACACGGCACGACCATGACTCAGGAAGGGGCTACCAACTCTTGCAATCAGCACTTCATAGAGAAATCAATGTGGAAACTCCTTCTGGACTTCACAGACATGGAGATAGTGAGGTCACAGCCAGGTCCTGGCAGCATTGCTTGTTTCCCCTGGCCACCAAGTGAACTCCAGCTGCAGCTGAACCCAGAGCTATAAGTGTGAAGGAGCAGAACCTCTTCCAGTACCCAACCACACTCTCTTTCTCCAGCAAACAGTAATGAACCAAAAAAGTAGACTTTCAAAGCCAGTCTTCACTTGCATCAGCTGCTGTCCAGGCAACAAGCATTCCTTCTTTCCTGAGTCAAGGGAAACCACCTAAAGAGGGCAGACACTCCCCAGCGATGCTGAAACTGCTCGTTCAATGGAAATACAAGCATTGCTGCTACTACTTCAATTTCTTCAATGCCAAAGAAATTATTGATATAGACATTGATTTAATATAATCCTTTTAACGTAATTTATTTGGGAGCAAACTGTTTCTTAAGCTCCAGCTAAAACCCCCCACCAGGTTCATTTCTAGCTATCTTACATTTCCAATTTCACTCAAGCTGTTTGAGCTAATAAATACACCTAATCTGTTTACTTAGAGCATGAGAAACACAAAGTGCTTTTTCAGACAATTCAGCTGAAAAATTTATTAATTTCTGCACACCAAAAAAAGAGGACAATTACTGCTAGACCAGTGGCTCTTTTGTGAAAGGTGTTTTCATTTTCCAGAGAGCATCAATATCTTGGACCCAGCATACATAGACATAAGGAGAAACTCCTGTGGATCTCAGCATCAATATACTGAACAAATACCAACTTTTAGTCTCTTACTTCCAGTGAAGGTTTGTCCCAAATAAGACTGGACTAAGAGGTTCTCATTCTTGAGAATATTTCTCTCTAGAACAAAGGAGAATCATCACAAGCATCCTATCCTAAACAATTCAAGTTCAGTCCTTACTAAACAGGCAATCTAGAGTATCACAAAATAAACATAATACATTGTCTGAATTAGTGACAAATCCCAAATCTTTGCAGCCAGGGTCCCAAGTGGCACCTGCGTTCCTCAGCATCTGCCAAGTTACAACCCTCCAGTATGGGTCAACACTGTCATTCAAAAGCAAAAAGAAATATAGAATATTTTTAATATAGCTCCCCGATGTCACTCTTGGACACAAATCACCCACCTTAAGCAGAACAGTTCTTACTGCCCAGCTAGCCTGGAGGAGAGCACACCAGCCACATTACCAGAGTCACACTGGGTACTACTGCACTCTGCCCTTACCTGGTGTGGTGAGATCTGAAACAGAGTTCAGAAATGCCCCTTTTGGAGACAACTTCTCTGACAAAAGGCACCTTTAATTGTGTACAATGAGTTTAAAAGAAAGTCAAACCCCAAGATGTCAGGAACTCTTTCAATGCTCTTTCAGACTCCACATGTGTAGAACTTCTTCAAACATCTATGTATATGCCAGCTTAAAATGTGCAATTTAAAGGGGATATTTATTGCTAAATTTCTGAAGTGAACTCCCTCACCAGCTCAATGGGAAGTATAAGGAAACATACCATTATCTTTTTAAAATGTTTTATAAAAACTTAGCAAAATCTTGCCATGCTTCCCTATGCTCTCATTCCTTTCTGCAAAAGAATGTGAACTAAAACCCTGACTTCATTTCATTTACCTTATATTTCATTAAGCACTATATGAAAGGCACAAAGGTAAGGCAATTAAAAGAACCAAACTCTACAGAATCTAAGAGTCCAGAACAATATGTGTAATCAAGGGCAAGAATTTAAAGAAAAAGTAATGAAATTAAAGTAGGGAGAAAATTTATATCACATGAAATGACTTTCATATTCATCTGCTTTCATTGGCATTACCTTTTGCCAGGCCTGACTGCAATGTGCAGCTTTATTGAAAACATTGGCTTCTTTTGTCTTATTTGCCCTGTGATATTAAAGTCAGACAAATGTAATCTCAAAGGATAGCTACATGTCTGTACTACAAACTGTACTGTTTTAATTTCTTACAAAGTATTTGTAAATATCACTCTCATCAAGGAAGTCTTTATTCTTATTTTTTTCCAATTAAAAAAACATTATTAGATTTTTATATAGCTGAGAAGGCAGTCAGAGTCCTGGCTAAGCACAAAAAATTAAATATACCTCAGCCTTTAGAGAAGCAATATATATTTTATATATGTTCAATAGTCACAGTGCATTGCCCTCTCTCTAAGCAGTATCTCATTAACAGGTCTACTGACTTCCATGATATACAAAGATATTACTTTTTATATCACGGCAAAGCAGGTGAGATTTTAGCTGTGTTATTTCTACATCCATCATCTCCACAGATACAAAACCTGCATATCACTAACCTTTATATGTGTCCTAATGATCCTAATTTTCCAACCACTCAAGTTATAAATAGAAGGAGACTCACTGCCCTGGGAGATTCCCTGACTGGGCCCCTTGGGATCACCAGAACCCCTCTTACTATACAACTCAAAGTGGGAGAGGTGGCCAACAGCACTACCAGTTGCTGAGTCATGAAGAGTAATTAAAAAAGAAATTACAGAATTAAAGAGAAATTATTTGTCCCTTAACTGCTCATGACCTATCTGGTGGCCTAAGGAAATGCTGCATGCTGATTATCAGCACAAATGCAAAACCCCACTGCCCAATGTCACAGGCACTCAGTCACCTGGAGTTCTGCAACCATCTCTTTTCCAAACACTGTAAATAGACACATCGGGGCAAAAACCAAACAACAAAATGACACACAAGAGGTCATTCTGTGGGCTGTTCTTCCTCTCAGCAAGACATTCCATTTGAATAATTAAATAACAATAACATGACAACCATTTAAAGCCCATGCATTAGGGCTGCAACACAGTGCACCTGACAGAGGCAGGCGGAGGGGTTATCATGGAGAGGTTATCATCCTGAAACCCAGGGAAGTGGAACTTCTCTCACAGCTCTTCACACACAGTAACATTTTTAATAACATATTACACAGCCTCTTCCTCCTAGTGTAACAGTCAGAATGAATTGTGTCTAGCCATAAATCTCGCTAAAGTAAAGCCAATGAAAAAAAATTTTAAAAAGCAAAGGGCAGGGAGGGTTCTGGTAGTGGTTTATTAGCTAGCTACCCTCCACACATCCATCTTCTCAGCTCTTTATTTAAGCAAGATTAATTTCACAGTCTCCTCCTTGCTCCACTGCAGCTCTGGAGCTTGCCAGGCTGTTCTTTCTGCCAGCTCTGGGGGTCACTGGGGTGTTCATTCTGCTGACCCTGTGGTTCACTGGGGTGTTCATTTTATCGGCCCTGGGGCTCACCAGGGTGTTAATTCTGTTGACCCTGGAGCATTCATTCTGCTGATCCGGGGCTCATTGGGGTGTTCATTCTGCTGGCCCTGGGGTTGCCTGGGTGTCCATTCTGCTGGCCCTGGAGTTCATTGGCGTGTTCACTCTGCTGGCCCTGGGGCTCACCAGGGTGTTCACTCTGCTGGCCCTGGGGCTCATTGGGGTGTTCACTCTGCTGGCCCTGGGGCTCACCGGGGTGTTCACTCTGCTGGCCCTGGGGCTCATTGGGGTGTTCACTCTGCTGGCCCTGGGGCTCACCGGCGTGTTCACTCTGCTGGCCCTGGGGCTCACCAGGGCTGCAGTGGCTGCTGGCGCCCGTCTGATCCCCGCAGCCATCCAGGCTGAGGCGAGGCGAGTGACCTCCTCATGTTTGCTCGGGTGCAGGCAAGGGGAGTGCAGCAGGGCCGCCACCCCCACACAAACCCACAGCAAATGACAAATGACACTTTCTCTTTGTGATCTTTGGGATTTTTGTTGACTTATTTGGAGGCTTTTGTTGGGTCCTAAGAAATGGCCTGTGGCTGAGGCCTATTGGGCCGATTTCCACGCTCCATCTGTGGTATCCATCAGCGGGGCCTTTGCCCGCATTCAGGGCTCTGACACCTGCCTGGCAGGATGCGGGAGGCACAAAAGCGGCTGCCGTGGAGGCGGGGGCGGCGGGCCGGGGGGCTGGGGAGGGCAGCCGGGTGAAGGGGATGCACAGCAGGGGTTAATCCAGCTCCCCCTCCCCAAACCTCCGCACCTGGAGGCGTCCCTCCAACCCTGCCTCTCCCCACCAGAGGTAAGGGGCTCAAACACAGCCCTCCGTCACACAGCGGGGGAGTTCAGGAGGAAAGGGAGGGAGAGCAGCAGAAGTGCCAGACAGGGAGCAGAAGTGAAGGATAGGGGTGTCAGAGGCACTCGAGAGGCTCCCCAAATACCTCTGGGCTGGCTCCCTGCCACAAGAGCTGCAGTAACTGGCCAGCAAGGCGTTCCTGCCTGGATCCTTGTTTGTGTTGGGGTAGGCTTTCAGCAGCTGACTTTTAACCGTTGACAAGATAGAAATGCACCAAGCACCCTTTTCTTCTTCAAAATAAAGTCCACAGGAAGATAAAACGGAATCCTTATTTCATGCTAACAGCCCCCTTCTCTCCTTCCCTCTCAGCAGTCCTGTTTAAGGGCAGGCTCCTATATCCATACAAAACATAATGAAGACTCTAGAGCACCTCTCTCCCCCCCAGCACATCAGCCCTTCATTTTTCTGTGTTTGCCTGAGGAAACATGATGCCAGGCTCCCCCCTCTCCTCCTCCTCCTCCCAAAACCTCACTGTCACAGCAAGGAGCCATTAAAAAGAAAATACGCCCTGCCAGGTCTGTGCTAATCAAACCAGGACAAATAAACTCTGACACTCAACAACTCCCCGAGTGCCTGCAGCCCGGGGAGGAGATTAGTTATGAATATGGCAGGCAGCAGGGGACGAGCTCAGGGGTCCCGAGTCACCCCACAGCCACCTGTGAGCTCTTTAGACACCACAACTGAATGCCATGTTTATCTAAGATAAAACATGCTTCAAGGAACAGAAGAGCACCCCTAAAGTTTAGGTTCTCCCACCAAAGCACATTTGGGCAAGGTTACTGAGACTCAGAGCTGCAACCTTATCCAATTCAACGTTAATTTTCTGTGCTTCAACACCTATGAGGTAAGAGGACAGAAGGAAGATTTGGACACCCCAAGTTTCATCCTATTAAGTCACAGCCCAAAACTCGTTATCAGCTGGACTCCTTTTCTTTGAGAGGAAGAGCAAGATGAAATTTCAGGAAACAAAGAATGAAACAAGCAGCCACAAAAGATTTCTCAGATGGGCTATGATAAAACGTGTTAATGCTGCTACATTTTCCTTTTTCCTATTAAAAGTGAACATCTAGGAATCAGCAAATATATAAAGAAATTCACAACAACTTTGCTAGAAAGCAGCAAAGTACCTGGTACAATGTGAAATACCCACAAGCAGTAGAATTGCTTTTAACCAGTTCTACTGGCATTTTGACTATGATATATCAAAGAAGAAGAAACTAAACCAAAAAGAAACCCTCTGTTCTAGACAGGAATATCGCTCATCTAACAAGGATTAAGTCACACTTCAATTACTCCTTTGAAAACCGCTGCTATTTGTAAAGGGCATACTTACAAAAAAAAGTGAATTACTTTTTTTAGCTCCACAGGCACTTTAAAAAAGGTCTGCAGTGAGAGAATGAGGGAAATGTCGAGAAAATATGTTGCTACTTAAGTAAACTCATTAATAAGAGCAATTAATTCGTTGCTGGGATTAGAAAAGAGGAAGCTCTTAACCTGTGAGCTCTAAGCTGGAAAGTCAGCACAGAAAGGAAATAACCACCACAGCAGTGATAAAAGTGATCTTCTTGAGAGAAATGGACGGTATTTTTGTTTTCTTTGGGCTGATTCACATAGAGAAATGTGCTTTGTACGGCAATGTGAGAAGGAAAACAGTAGCTGCAGTAAAAGGAAATGGCCAACAGTGACTTTTATTTACAATTACCAAGAGACAGGCTATTATTGACCATATGTGCCACAATCACCCTCCTTATCATGGGTTGGCCATCATGTCCACTGGGAGCTGTTAATGAACTGGGTAATTGAGCTGCTGACATGTGTTACCAAAACAAAACAATAGGAAGAAGAGACAAATGAACATTTTATTTGCCAATCAGAGTAGGTTCCGCTTTTCAGAGAACTGTGCCTAAGTAAGTGGCTGAATACATAAAACAGTGCATTGAAGGCAAGCAGATGCATGCACAATAATGGTTAACTGACAGCCTATGGCCCATCTGTGCTTAACATTTTGTTAAAGAAATTACTTGACTTGCTAAAGAGACAAATCATACAGCTGCCCCAAGTGCTGCATTATAAGAGATAAATCATTAGCTAAACTGTTTCATGCTTAAAATGACAATGCATATTAACAGTTATGCAGGGACATTTTGTCAGCACAGCTTGATGCAGTTATAAGTGACAAAAAATGTGACAGCTCATAGCTATTCAATGATTTCAACTTAGAAGAGAATGACAACACTGTGAAAACAATTTCACTCCGTAAACAATAGACAATTCACAGGCTCTTCTTTTTTAAAAATACATTTAATTTTTTTTGCAATGATGAAATAATATGGAAAGGGAAAAAAAATGCCCAGTGTTTAACTGTTCTGCACCATTAATCTGCTAGCATGTACTTCATTCAAAACCACAGAGCATCACATTCCATTTTAAATATCAAAGACTGCATCACCAGCACTAAGAATAAATGGCTAATTCTCAACTGTGCATGAAAGGATAAAGAATTTCTAGAGTGAAAGGAAGGGAAAAGGAAACTGCAAATACAACTACAAAAATCTCTTCTTATTCCCCCACCTCCTTTGCCAAAAAGAGATTTGCTTTGTTGATACAAGTAATGCTCAAGTACTTAACAGCTTTGCATGTGGGTCTGATCCCAACTTTCACTGCTGTAAATTTGCACTGGGGGATTACTATTATTTATTGTCATTATTATGATTATTAACATTATTATTTTTTTTTTAAGTTGAAAACTAAATATAAAGGGACTGCAGTTAGCACTTAGATCCTATGGTCCAGGGAGTACACACACGTATGTGTGTTAAAAAAAAAACCAAAACAACAAAACAAAACAAAAACACACAACCAAAAAAAGCCAAATAAATAATGTGATTTGGTAAAAGTCATGTAGCCTGTGGGAGGTTTCCCTGTGGTTTCAGAAGTTGGTATTCACATAAGGGTTAGCTCAGGTTTAATGGCTAAATAAAATTTAAGTTGTTAGTTTCCCCCACGAAGCCAAGACTTCCTCGCTGAGTGTGTAGAGTTTCCATTCACTGGCATTAAAAGACTGCTCTGCTGTTTCTACTGGTACACGAGCAAAGCTGGATCCAGGCAAGCTTTGACCCTCGCTCTGTCTGTCTGTCCCTCCTCTCCCAGCAGACCGGGCAGGGTCCAGCGGGCGGGAGCCGCCCTGCGGTACGCGGGGCTGCCGGGGCTGCGGCTCAGAGCGCACACCCGGGCTGGCCCGGGCTGGGATGGGAGTCACCCGGGCCGGCCCCCGAGCACAGCCCCGCTGCCCCGAGCAGCTCTGCAAAAGCACAGCTCGTTGTTTTTCTCCAGGAGCTCCGAGAGCCTACGTCTGGGGGAGCCTTCTTCCCACAGGGAGCATCCCTGGTAATGCTGAGAACACGAGTACTGTATTTAGGAATTGTAATAACACCTTGTCTGTTCGCTTAGAAATTCCAAGACATTTCAAGGAAAAACTTCCAGAGGATTAAAGAACTTTGTCTCCTGAATTAAAAAAAAAAAAAAAAAAAAAAAAAGGGAAGGAAACTAAATACACAAATCCAAATGAGGTTTTTGAGGTTTTCCCCCAAGAAACTTTAGGAATTTGATATTTTAGGTGATATTTTAGTATAAGACAGAGAGACTTAGGAGGAAAGTGAGATCTTTCTTGCAGAAATCCCAGAACATACTAAGAAAGGATTGGCGTCATGTCTTCAAGCCAGTATCAGCTGATGGAAGAGCTGATTGATAACCAATTAAGACTGAAAACATTGAATATCTTGGGAGATGGAATTTGTTAGCTGAGAAATTAAATAAAGCAAATGAAGGAGTCTCTGGATAAATAATGAGACTGTGTTAGTGAGTTAAAGCTCTGCAAATAATTGAGTTGTCAGCAATCTCTCAATTGTGTAAGGCAGTGTGGATTTTTCAGAACAACAAAAAAAATCTATAAATTGTATTTGCCTCAATCCTTTGCAACAACAGCATGCAAACAGAACTTCTAAAGTTATATGAGCTGATCAAACTACTGGGCACACCAAGATGGAAAAGGCTTATAACCATTTTTCAACAACAGCTCTGCATTTCTTCACTGATTCCACTTGTAGTATTGTTAAAACATTCTTAAAGAAAACAGAAACTGTACGGATGGCTGAAGTAAAAAACAAAACAAAACAAAACAAACCCAAACTGAGAATGTTTTAATAAACTTCCTATTTGTCTCACCTAGTTCTAGCACCTGAATTAATAACATTCTTGACTCCAAACAAACACTAGCAGAGCAAGCTGTTGCCAATAGCTCCATCTCCATGTCATGATTACAGTCCTCAAAGTCTCAGTGGGAAATCAAGTTTATCATCTCTTCTTAAACCTACAGCTGCAGCCAGACCTCCCTCAAGCCACTTTTACCCACTACAAAGGTACACTGAGTTATATGACCATCTCTATTTATAGCTTTCAGGACTTGGAATCACCAAAATATTTCCAGACTTTTTTTCCTTAAACAGAATATTGGATTTTGTCATTGAATGCAACTCCATTTCCTCTAGAAATCACTTAACTTTGCATGAGACTTTTGTGAAAGAAAACTAGAAGTACTGACTTTTTCCCTCTGCTTTTCAGGTTTCAGGCAATAAAAATAGCTTATCTTTTGCATCAAATATTTTTTCCTGTGATTGATTTTTGAAGACACTACCTACTCCTGCCAAATACTTCTTTTCCAGCCAAAGCTGTTAGTAACTCTAGGTCACTTCCATCACAGCTACATAAGAATTGGGGTGCTGACCTCAAAATCCATCATCTTCTGTCATGAAACCTGGTCCTACTGAGTATTGAGCCCTCCAGTCCCACTGGTCGAAGAGAGCCCCTGCCTTTATGGTCATTCAAGTGTTTGGATAAAAGGACCCTACAACGGGATAGCAGCAGGGTGCCCAGTACCTCTTTGTGTTACTTCTTGTGGGGTTTCTCATTCCAGCCCCTACCTTGGGTGCCAGCATGGGAGGAGTGCAGGACTCTGTGCCCAAGACTCCCTGAAGCACACAATGCTGTTTCATTCATTACAGTGCCTGTGATGCTGTTACAGTAATTACCTTGAGTCCTTCCAAGAACTGGTCACCTGCAGATGCTCCTTGTTCCTCACCCTGTGAGGTTTGCATGCCCATGAGCTCCTGGCATCATCCTTTAATTACATTTCCTGGGGACTGTCTCCTACCAACCTCACAAAAGCTATTGGAGCTCACAGATGTCACCTGACCAGAGCACTGCCATAATACAGACACTAAACAAACATGAGAAAATAAAGCACACACACAGTGCTCTGAGGACATGGACCCTGCCTTGCTAATAATGAAGCAAGGTATACAGCTTGCTAGTTATTCCAAAGAAAACTCACAATTTTTCAGTCCAATAAAAAAAAAAAACAGAACAAAGCCCTGCACCAGCTGACCTCAGAGCAGTCAATGAAAGGGAGTGATGGGCTGTGCTGGGCTGCAGCCAGCCCCTCAGCACCTTTATAACATGGAAAATGTGCCAGCTGGGAGTCACTCTGGATCCAGTCTCTACACCACAGACATCTGCAATTCCCGTACATTTGCTCTTATTTACTACTTGTTGACAGATGCTGATAAATGCTCTTGAAAACCTATGGGAATGATGGTTGCTGGTGAATGCTTAATGGTAGAGATGTCAAAAATTTTTTGACTAAATATACACATACTTAATATCACCAGCTTTGAAACTTCTACATATATTAACCAATTTATAACTGTCTCTCTGAATTATCAGCAGTCTCAAAAACTGAAAAAGTAACTCTGCACCAAATTTAGTGCAATAAAACACACTGGCTTCTCTTAACTATTCACCACTACATACAGCAGAAGTGGCAGGATGCCTGTTGGTGAGTCCTGTAGGTTTTGTTCAGACACTAACATTACAAAACATATTTTCACTCATTTCCTTTTTTTCCCTTCCCCACAAGGGAAGTCTAGTGTCCCTACAACATCCAGAATTTCAATGACTTAAAATGACATGATTGTCTAAACAGAGAGTATTTAAGTGATGTATAAGGCACAAAACCACACATACAACTCATTTCCTCCTTGTCAGTCCCAAAGAAAGAGACTGAAGGATCTATTTCTACATTCCCCTTATTAAATGCAAATCACATTGTGTCAGTGGTCTTTGGATCCAGCCTCTAGACTCAGATGTAGCCTTCACCCACCCTCAGGCATCAGGAATGTCCACACTCAGAAGACATGAGGTTTTCACTTTAGTTCCTTTTACCCAAGCAGGGAACCTGATGAAAGTTCCTGTGGGTTTTTTTGGAGCATGAAGAGGTGCTCAGTTTTAGATGATCTCCCACACACTAAAAAGCAATGGTTTCATTAAAACTGATGGTTTTACCCTCCAGAAATAGGGCAAATTCTCAAAAATAATAGAGAAAGTGGCCCCAAATCAGATTTGTAATGTTTAAAATTAAGGGGGGAAATTGACAAAATGCAAATAGATGAATCCAGAAAAGTTAAAATGCCTAGTTTCTTAGCTACAGTCTTTCATCTCTGTAAAATCAGCTATCGTAAATTGTTAGGCTGTAGGGTTAATTGATAGCATCTATTTAAAAGTTCTCTCTGTTTCCCCAGAGGTCCTCAACATTTCAGCAGGAAGCAGGAGAAGATCTGGGAGAAGCTTTATGTCAGCTGTAAAAATCCTGGCTCCTGCTTCCTCTTGCCTTCATCTGACACCACTCAAAGCTCTTTTTTGCTTCCACTTTTACTCAACTAAGAGCACCACAGGCTGCAAAGATTCACACGTGTACTGCTGGCTACCCAGGAATATCACAAGAGAGAGTCCTAATAGGTCCATCACAAAACACGCAACAAGAGATCTTCCTTAGGTGGGAATAAAAGTAGTTCTCCTTGTTTCTAATTTCTCCTGAAAACATCATGAAGTACATTCAAAACCAAGAGAGCTTCTCAAAAGCAGACTCTCCAGAGTGCTTGGCATTTTCCTGCCACCATATGAAAACATAACAGGTCCTAAAATGGAAGCTTGAGTACCTCATCTTGTAAATCTAGCCTGAAAGGGAAATACCTCCATGATGACTTCTGGAAGAAGTGCAACCACTACCACACAGCCTGCCTTCCCTGCCTGTGCAGAGAAGCAGCACATATTTTGCTGGACTTTTCTAGGAAACTTAGAAAAGACAAACATTCAAACCCAACTGAATTCCAGCAAAAATCATGCTCTTTCTTTTTATTTGACAGCAGTTTTTTAAAAAGCTGATTTTTTTTCTTCAATTCATATCCTGTGGACTGTGATTCTCTGCCTGCTTTAGGTCAAACCCTGCTAAGAACCATGTCAAAGCAGTTAATACAGATTAGGAAAACTTGGCCTGCAACCCAACTGGACAGAGCCCGACGGAGGGGCCTGACAGATGCCCCAGATGTGTCCTGGGGGAGCCTGCCAGAGTGAACTCTGCACAACAGAAGCGAGACAGAAAAGAATAAAAGTTGCACTTTGCCAGCCGGCCTCCTGTGCCTGCAAAGGAAAACCAAGATCAACAGAGAAACCAGCTCTTGGCAGCTTTTCTAAGTGGCTTCCTTTTTATTGTTAGACCAGCAGGACAGGGAATCCAGGGTCCCAGGTAATCCTGCCCAAGGGGATCACAAACCACAGAAACAAATGCAAGAGGGCTGCCCTGTGAGGGTAGTGGACTTTTTGCCTTTGTCCACTGTTGGCCAAGTAATCAGTGTTACTCTGTGCCTGGTAGCACATCAGTACTGTACCTTTGGGCTAACAGCAGAAGACTAGAACATTAGTTGTCTCAATAGACATCAAATGAGACAGGAATTCTAGAGGGCTTTTGCTACTGTGACAGCTTGCCAACATCTGCTGCAGTTTGGGTACCAGTGAGCTGAAACTACTGCTCATCATAGAGCTCAATAGCCTCCATCTCTACTTAAAAGTCTAAACATGTCTGTGCACCTTCATGCGCTTACATCATGAGGTCCTTTTCACAGAGAAATCACAAGATCTGTGTTGGTACAGCTCCCAGCACAGTGGCAGTCCACGAGCAGAGCTCCTGTTTACCATAGAAATACAAATAACAACAAGTGGCTGAGTGACAGATGGCCTGGAAACGTTTCTGATGTTTTCAGTGATAATTACCTATTCAGACACTCCAGTCAGACTTTCCAAATCACAGTCTAAGGGCAGCTGCCAAACAATATTTTACAAACAAACTTTGACCCAGGCTGTGTTCTGATGAACACTCACTTAATTCTAACATATATGATCACATTTAAATGGATTAACCAATATGTGCAGTGGATAACTTCACAGTAAATGCTCATATTGGGATCTTCAAAAAAGAGCTTGCACCTGTCATTAAAATTAAATAACAGTCATGCTGTTCTTCTCAGGTACCAGAATTTGTATTGCCAAAATCCTTGCACTTTTTGAAAGTCTCCCTCAATTCAAAAATTGTTTTGCAACATTCAAACATCTAGAGTTGGGATTTTTTCCAATCTGACTGCTCAGGAAAGGAGTTTGTGAAAAGTGTTTCAATCCAAACAAAATCTCGTCCAAGCTTCCATGCTTTGTTTTGCATTTTTAATCCCATATCACATGGAATTATTTCTATACTCTTCTATATAAGACACAAAACCACTAGAAGTGCCACTAGCATTTTTTTTGATAGAGGTCTAACCCAAGAAATTTAATTACAACCACGGTATGTGTAAGGAAGGGTCTAGACCATCTTCTGTCCAACTTGCAGCAAGTGGTTCATCATTGGCTGCCTCTGAATAGTAACACATTTAACTAGAAAGACAAAAATCAAGCATCTTTGCCTCCAGGAACATTATTGCATTGGAGACTTCAATTTTCATTATAATCTGGGACCATCAAGGTTCAGTAGGAGGTTTGTGATCTTTCTAAGCAAACCTGGACTTCGTTTTGAATAAAAAATGGGCCTATTTATGGTTTTGCATCAAAGTCATGTGAAATGTCTGGGTTTGCATGGATTCAATTAGAGACAAGCCTAAGGCACAAAAAGTTCAGATCCTGATCAGGATCCAGGCCCGCCCAAAGCTGAGGGACATTTACACTGAGTGACTTGGTTCTTGTCCATCTCCAATTCCAGCATGAAAACCAGGTGGGACTCACTTTCAGCAAACTCCTGGTCCTCCCCAGATTTTTGCAGCTTTTCCAGCTTGGCATGTCAGGAGCAGCAGGAGGGTTCCTATGACTTCTGATGGAATCTGAAACCCATAAGACACTGAGTACCTGCAAACCAAAACTGTGGCATCTTCCCAGCTCTCACAATTAAGCTTTAAGCCATAAGTAAAAAAGAAAAGCCAAATTAACAGCCCTATTGACAGTTTTATAGACCCCTAAGGGCTCTGCCTACATCCGAAGACAGTGGGGCTTTTCTAAATTAAAGTGAATTAGCAATCAAGTTCCTAAGAAAGATTCATTTAATAAATTAAAGGGCAGAATTCAAAACAATTGCAAAAGTAATCCCTTGGACACAAATCATTCTCAGTACAGTGGGAAAATGGAACATTGTGATTCTGATGCTTGTCTTAATTGCCATTCAGTTGTTTTCCTCTTTTAAAGTAATCATTTATTATTTTAGTGGGCACCATCTTGTAGTAAATTAATGCTGCCGCAAGCTTCACTGGAAACATGATAAATTTTGTCTGATAAACTCAAGTTATTTGGTTAATTTTTGCAACCAGAATTAGGGAGAAAGAATTAGAAGTAAATTTGATCCTGCTGAGCCACTGAAGGACCCAAGATTCCCACAGTCCTCCTTAGCCTTGGAGTTCACAAAGACACAGAACAAACTTTTGGCTTTCTGAATTCTGCACCGCACATACAACAGGGTTTCAGGAGTCTGTTCCCATGATGCAGCTCATTTTTTAGCAGAACTCCATCAGGACTAGGCTCTAGCACAAAGTATTTTACAGAGTTTCAACTCTCAGTTTAGCAGTACAGATATTCTCACAAAGTTAAAGTCAACCCCACACATTTCCTGAGAGCTTATATCAAACTCAATGCAGCTACAAAAGTGACAACTTACAGATTCCCAAAATGCCGTTCCCTTTAATACGATTTCCTATGGTAACACACAATTCACTGGAAGGCTTTTGCACCTATTTAGGAACAGGCAGACTTTCAAATTAACTTTGGTGGAGCCATGACAGATTATAGTAGCAAAGGTTCAGCTGCTCTGCCGTTTGGGTATGTTTCCAATTGATGTCATTTCATGCTTTCAGACCATGGTTGCGACTTGGTGAGAAAGGGAATATTTGCCCTTCTCTTCATTTTACATTTCTCCTTCCAAGCTTTCTCCCCCTCCTTCCCTGTACTAGTGGAAAAAACCCCAAAATCTAGTTAAGGTCTTTTGTGAAAAATGAAAAGAGAGAAGGAATAATTTGTCTTCTAGAGGGAGAGGCATGTGGTCATGGCACTCACTCAGCATGTTTTAGAGTGGAGACCAACTGAACAGTCTATGAGACCAGTAACTCCTGCTCTATTTCCATTCTTCAGAAAGTCCAAAGAGTGCTTGAAAAAAGATCAAAAACCAACCAACCAAAAACCCAACACATACATCAAAATAAGCCCCAAGCATTTGAGTCTGACTCTCCCACATTCCAGATACCCAACAGAGGGTAGCTACACAGATGAAGTGGAGGAACTTGGAGGATCTAGAGAGGTCTGGTTACAGCTTTGACTCCAGTGCCAGGGAAACACATTCCCTTCCTAATGCAGCTACATGCCCTGCTCACAGCAGACAGGACAGGCACTTTATCCCCTACTCCCAACCAGGAATTCCATCTGGAGTCAGGAAAGTTCTCCTTGCAAGTATGATGTGCTCCCAAAAAAAAGTCAGTTTTGTCCGACTGCCAGGGTCCAACAGGAAAAGCATTTTGTCTAAAAAACAGCGAAGTTCGACTGTTGTAGCTCAAGGGTTTTTCTCACATATAAGACTTTCCTCATATATTTTACCAACACAAAATTCAGAAAGATTTACTGAAAAACTTGATTAAGAGGCTGGAACTCTCCTTGTATAACTGCACTGAAGAGCAGCAAACACATGACTGTTTTCCTGAGCATGCCAAGGCTTTCCATTATGCTGATGTCCCTGGAGCTCAGGACTTTCGAGTGCACAACGTATGTACTAAATGCACAATTCAGGCCTACCATATTCACACTATACACTAAGTAAAAGTCCAACAGATAATCTCTTTTCTGTCACCTCTTGTCACACTGGTTCCCAGAAATACTCAGTTATCATTGCACATTATATTTTAATCGCCATTGAATGCAAACATAATGGGCTTTAGTGAACAGTCATATTTATTATTCCTACCACTATGCCCTTCTCTTCCCCTCCAAAGCATAAGTAAAGTTGCACCGTTCAAACACATCTCTTTAGAAAGTCAGGCAAAGTGCCTCCTAAAGGCATCAGAATAACAGTTTTTAAAAGAACCGTATTCCATTTTTTCTTTTTTTTTTTTTTTTGGCTTGTTTCAATGGGGAGCATCTTAGCGTGGAACTAAAATAAGTCAACACCACGAAGCACAAAAGATTGCAAGGATTTTCTGCAGCATGGGCTTGTCAAAGCAAGTAGGCAGCCTTTGTGTGCTCCGGCACAGCAGGAGCATTCCTCCAGGTCTGAGTGGCGGAGTGCCCCCGGCCACGGCTGCCCTGGGCGCCAGGGTTCCCACACCCAAGGCGGTGGGAAGAGGAGAAAGCAGAGCTGCAGAAGCAGCGTTGTAAATGGGATGAACTGGTCAACGCGCTTCTTAGGAAATCCATGGCTTCCAGGAAGGATCACGTGGAAAGATTTACAATACCTCCACATCAAAGGGTTTGACATTGGCTATACTGGTCCTTTCAAAAGAAAGACGTGTCTGTCCCCTATAGCATCAACTCTGACTCAGGCAAGAGTGCAAAGACATTACTGAGAATCCTGCACGTCCATACAAAACTAAGTTTTATCTTTGGATTTAAAAAGGAATTGAAGAAAAAACACTACCAAGAGTAATTGAAATAAAATTCCTATTTTCCTTTACTCCATTAAGGATGCTCAATTTAAGTCTTAGTCTTGCAAAGTGTTCTGATAAATCACCAAGTTTTCACAGTTAAAACTTCAGTTTTCTGTTTTCCCTTTACATCTTGCGCCAAGGCAGCTTTACGGATAACGCCTGTGTTAGGAGCATGAATGGATGACCCTCCTATACACACTGACCCAAAGATAAACTTTGACCTGATGTTTGCTAATAACACTTCTTCTTAAGATGCCTTGTTTCTTTTATGAACTACTGCTTGACTCTAGGATCTAGAAGCTGACATGCATTAATATACATCTCTGGGTGCCCTTTGACTTGGCCATCAAGGCCCTTTGACCCCAGACTTGATTCCTAAACCCTGTCAATTGTTTGCAAGTGGAAAAAACTTATTTTCTAGTAATAATTAATTTTAGACATGTTTTATTAAGCATTTCTCGCCTCTTCTTAACTTGTTGTTATTTGAATTTGAGTACAATTGCTTTTTTTTTCATTTAGTGGGTTTCCAGATGAAAAAAAAACAAACCTAAAGATACTCCTTTAGAGTTTAATCTTTTGTTTACAAGCTTTGTAAAACTGCCAGCAACAATCAAGCGCTTTGACATTAGAAAAAACCTCCCCACGATTGATAATATATTCTAAAAAGCCTCCTTTCGTGCTTTTCAGATTTGTCTGTGTATTTCTGCAGCTTCACAATGTTTTTCAGGTCACTTTATGGCACTTTTCAGATAAAGTCCCACAGCCATAAAAGCCAAAGGCAAAACTTCCATTGATTCCCATGTCAGCAGGATCCAGCCTTTCAGCTGAGGCACTCAGAACCACTTTCTAGCTAACACTTGGTGGTTTTTAGACTTAATTCTTGGAAGAAATTTCAGAGTCTACAGTAAAAAAAAACCAGATACATTTATATTGACATCTGTTCCTCTGCTCTTTACCCTCTCTTCTTGCAGCCATACACACACTGCACTAAAAGGAGAGGGTGAAGAGCCCACTGCCAGCCCATCCCTGCCGGCACAGGGTGTGCTGCTGCTTCCTGGTACATTCAGAGTTAGAAATTTCTAATTCCTGGAGTCATGTTACATTATGGCAGGAATTGCTGCACTTCTGCCTGTTTTACTGAGAGACTGCACAAAGGGAATGAATGCTTTCCAGTGCTCAGATGATGTATTGAGTGTATGCTGCACACACAGCCCCACAGCAGTCAGTGTTTGGGAAGGAACACCAGCAAATAAAAGGCCTCCAGTCTCAAGGAGAAGCACTGGGACACAGCAAATAAGAGGTTTTAGCAAAGCAAAGAGACTACCCGCTATTTTTGTTCAGAAAATGCAGTATAGCCTCAGCAATTATGATGTTATAGTCTAAGAGCTGGCTCTGCTTTCTTGCTAGGCAAAAATATTTCCCAAAAGCTCTGAGAGAAAAGCAGCTTAAAATTAAGTTTTCCATTTGTAAAGCTAAATCCACATAGTACAAACCAACACTCACTGAAGAAATCAAAGATGACAGACACATCAGGCACTTGCACCAACAAGGAAAACCAGGCGCCATTTTCACAGAAAAGATGCTCAGGTTCTACCTCTTGCCATGCTGCTAAACTGGCCTTCAGTTTAGTTGAGTAAGGGAATAGCCAGACAAGAAATTTTGTGCTTTCAAGCATCCCACTCCCCCCTGAGGGGTGCATCCCAAGCATCCACTCCACATCTCAGGTCCCCTGGCTGACAATCAGGAGTGGCCCAGGGCAGTGTCCAGCCTCAAAGCACACTGATCTCATGGACAGAGGGGACTCAGTCACACAGACAACATCTAGAGAACTCTACCAGGCAACAGCAATAGTCAAAGATTAGGGTTTTTATTAAATCCTTATTCATGTCTGAGAAGATGTAAAATGTTCTTTCGTCTTTACAAAAGAGAACATATTCCAAACATTGTGGGGTTCTTTTCAGGGTTTGGAGCTTGATGGCTCCCTTGGATCAGAAAATTAGGCAGATTTCTGTAGAATAAAACCATGAGTAGAGACAGCTGCAACCAAGGAAAACACCTGTTCCAAGCAAGGCCCTAGCTGCAGCACCTGCCCCACCAATGCACGTTGCAGCCAGACTTGCTTGGTTTGAAACCAAAATCTAAGGAGGAAACAAAGCTCCCCAAAACTCATACAAATGGGATTTGGGCAGATATCCCAACTCTCCAAGTTTCCACAGAACAGGGTGTTCAAACTCCAAGTGGTTTTCTGCATGCTCAGATAATAGACAACACACATCATGGGACTTCAGTGCCTTCCATTTTCTTTTGTCAGCTCAGCTGACTCTATCCAGCCATCCTTCTTTTGCTTTGGTCATAACATGAAGACTATTGCTTCCTTTTGCAGTCCTACTCTCCCAGTTTGCCTTGGCAGAGCCTATTAAACTGGTATGCTATCCGGCAGGAGAAGGAATCACCCCTCTGGGACATGCACTGACCTTCCTTGCTCCAGGCAAATACAGCTACCCCAGGGAGTGAGAACAGTGCACTTTCCATTTGCAGCGGAAGAAAGAAGTTCAGATAATATTGGAAACAGCTTAAAATCAAAGGAGAGATGATGAAAACAACCCAGCTAGCCAACTACACCAAACAGGACTGCCACTGGCATGGATCCTGGTCCAAATCCAACTGGAGATACAGGCAAGGCAAGGTGCACCAGCTAAGGCTCTACATTCCTTATAGAAATCCTCTCTGTTTTTAGCTGATGAAATGATACTTGTAAGTCTTGAGATGTTCAGAGGGATCCTTATAAAGCCTTTTCCTTCCTATAAGAGGAGAACCTTTTAAAACCAAACTAATTTAATTTATGGCTTTGGATGCAACAGACTACAGATAAAACCCTATGGACATCAGGAGGGACTCATACAAAACAAAGGTCATTAGTTCTGTACAGTTATTCCAGCTGGAATTCTTAGACAGTGAAGTGTTTCACACAGTGCCATTTTTTCTATTGCTATGTAACTTCAAAACAGTGCTATGCCTAACATATACAAGAATTTCTCTTTTTTCTGCTCCTAAAAAGGAAAATACAGTGGCCACCATAAAAGAAAACATGATATTTCTTCTCGTATGATGGGCAAACCCTTCATACAAACACAACCACACTGAATAGCCTTTTAGATTATTTGTTAGACTGAAGTTCAAAGGAGGGTGCAAGGCAGCCAGGAAAAAAAAAAACAGTCCCTCTGGTAAAAATTTAGCATGCAAGATCTCAACAAAAGTGATTTTTTTGACTGTGCCAATGCTTTTGTTTTCTCAACAACAGCAACAAAAAATTATTTCTTCCTTCTCCTCCACAGTAAACCATTACCAGCTGTTGATGGAGTATTTTTTTAACATGCGTTAAGTCATATTGTATATTGTCCATTTCATGTGTGTAGAGCATTTTTTGCTACAAATTCTTTACCATGTTAAACCAAGTTACCACCCAATCTTGCTGCACAGCTTCGGGCTTGTTAATACAAGTGGGATCACACCAAACAGGATCATGCTGGAGACTGAAGTTACATTTACACAAAGGTGCTTGCATTTACACAAAGCAGCACCGGAAAAGTGATGCAAACCTGTGCAGCAGATTTAACCAGTAGAAAGCAACAGCCACTCTTTCCAATTAAAATCCATTCACATTAAAAACAGACAAAAAAAAATTGAAAGAAAAAATATCAAGACCAAAAAAGCACCTCCAAGATGCAAGTGGCTCGGTAATACTACAAAACTTCATGCATTTCAAGATGGTTCTTGCCACACACTTCTCCTCATGTCTTATTATACAATCTTCTGCATCATCTGGATCAAGGCCAGAGCACTTTTCTCACATTGCAAATTCATTATTATTTCTTTGTTTCAATAATTTGACAATTTAATGCAACTATGAAGATAAGTTCAGGCATCTTTTCTTATGCCAGGACTTTAAAATATGCCTGTTTATGGGCACATCCATTTGGGCAAATAAAATCATGTATTTGTTTTTCATGTGCAAATTTGGGTCAGTGGAAAATCAAGCCCCATGGGGATAATTTAACCAACAATACCAAAAAAAAATTGTGAGGCAAATGTGAAATTTTGTCCTTAATTTACCCTGTTAGGGCAAAATAAGGCAGGAATCTCATACCATGTGTGCTGCATTGCTTAGGTACAACAGCATATGCTAAGTAAGGAGAGTTGCAGTCTTGGCTCTTAATCTCATTGTTTGTTGTGGTTTAAAGTCTGACCGTTAACATTATATGTGGTTTAAAACTATATTTGGAGGAAAGATCGAAAACAACGCTCCAAGGTTTGTAAATGTGTTTGTCTTTAAGGTTTGTTCCAGAGGAAACCATGTGTGTCTTAGCTCGCTCCATAAGCAAACCCTTACAGGATTTTTAAACATGCTAATGTTCACATTCTGCATCTCAGGTTAATTGAGAAGGGTTTTTTGTTGGTTTTCTACTAGCAGCTTGCCTACAATCCACCAACCCACCACTCTTTATGTATATATGTTGAATAATTATGAAGCTGTGAGTATTTATCACCTTTTCTGAGCAGTAAGCAGAAAGAAATACAATACTATTACTTCCAGCTACTGGCTTTCCCAAGATAATTAGATAACACAGTGGACTGAAGCCTTGGTTAGCCCAATGCTGTTCAAGTTAAGTGATTGACATGCCTCTGTCTGGCTGCTCTATTAACTGTTTCATTTTGTTGCTATTTGCAGTTTGCTTGGCTAATACTTCGAACAAATACAGACTGTTTCTTTAGCCCCTTTTTTCTCTTTGACCTTCTCCTGCCCATTTTCTTTGAGTCACTTCAAACTGCCTTGAAAAGGCCTGTTGAATGTGCACAGTCCATCAGAGTCCCAGGTTCATCCCATTCCTTGCCCTGAATGCTCTACTTCAAAGATGGGCCGCATTCTTTAATTGCCCTTTGAATTAATATCAAAGGGTCACAATGCGAGTGCCAGAAGAGAAAGAGGCTTTAATGAAGCAAAGAGCTGCCATTCATTTGCAGATAAGCACGTTTTTATGCCTGACTGGTCACCATGGCTAAATGCTGGGTGAAGAGGAGGCAGGGCAGGCAGAGAGAGGCTTTTACTTAAGTGGTGATTAGTTCAAACAAACAAGAGTAAACAAATAAAAAACAACGCAAACATCCCCACAACAGAAAATAAGTTAATATGGCTAAATGTGTTAAAAAAGCATCAACATCTCATTGTGTTCATAAGGCCTTAACCCTTGACAAAATGCTGAGGTCCAGCTCAGCCTCTGCTTGCTCCCGTCCACAAAAAACACTTTGGGGTTTAAACTTTCACCCCTAGACTCAGACCAAAGAAACAAACAGTTTTAATACAGTTCTCTCCAGGGCTAAAAAGAAAAGGAATCAGCAAGTTAATTTGCTTATTTTTTTCTGAGACAAACACGTTCAGTAGTTTGCGTTTTAGTGCCTAGGGAATAAAAAACTCTTTACTTAAATTATTATTGATTTACATTTTCCGAATGAATTCAGTACTGTGTTAAAATGTGTGGGTGTTCAACTTCCTTAATTGCCTAAAGGTCTCTAATACTTTGTTTTAAATTACAATACTTAGGGATTTTGTTAGGTTGACTTGCTAGTTTGGATTATTTGAGACTTATGAAGCTGCACTACAAAACTTACTGAACTTTTTAATTCTGCCTATGAAGTCTTCTATTTTCTATTTAAAATAGCAAGAATATAAGATTAAAATGAGAAGCTTCAACATAAAATATAATGTAATATAATTACAGCCACAATGTACAGAAACAATAAGTTCCCAGGTTTCCTCTTTATAAATTCTGACTTATTATTTATAGACTCAGGCTTCTCTTTACACAGAAATAATTTACTTAACAAATACAAGGTTGTTTCCTTGCAGAAGAATTACTCCCCCATGAAAGAGGATTAGCTATACTCATAACAGTGTAAGTGACTTATGAGTGCTTTCACACCAGGAATTGCACTGATATCTCCCATAATTAAGAAGGTTGTAGGAGTACAAACAACCTGGAAAAATACAGACCATATTTTTAGCCCCACTTCTGCAAAAAGGATTATTGTGTCCACTCAAGTCTAATTCTGTGTGCAACCTCTCACAAGACTTTTCCTCACTGACACTTCCTGGGATCTATTTTTTTTACTCCTCCACTGCCACCCTACCCCTGCCTTGCTTAGCAAGAGTTGATCATCCCAGTCCTGGATCAGAATCTTTCTTACTCACCAGAACGTGAAGAACTTTGACCTTAAACATCCAGCTGGAAACTCAGGACTGACAAACTCTGGAAAAGCATCTTGCATTTGTGAAGTGGAGAGAAGCAGCACAGTAATGAAAAACGTGCAACAGAAGAAAAGGTCTCAGCTGCAGAAGAGGGGCAGAAGAGGCTTGGAGGTTTCAGTGCCAGCACCAGCATGGTTAAATAGCCTTTTTTTCAGAATACAAAGCCATATGTTGAGCAGCCTGCTAGAAAACTGCTCAACTGTACTGCATTAAATTAACGGTACTACTGAAATTTGGATGGGGTTTTTTGAGCTACCCTGGTTTGCAATCTTGCTTTAACACTAGTCAAGACTCTCAAAACTCTGAGATTTATTTCATTTAATGTCAAACACCACTGCTGCAGTGCTCCTCTAACATCTGATGCTCCTCTATTTCAGAAGTGTTATATTTTTTAACACATTTTTCAAAAAATATTAGCTAATTTATAATCCCTATATTTTCCATACTTCACATTATTAATTTCACTGTTCTTCATATATTCACAAGCAGCTCTGTACATGAGCCTCGATTACACTATTTGCTGTCAACATAAAACATCCTACCCCACTTGAATTCCTCTTCTAGAAATCACAACCTCGGAAGGGCACTGGAAGCAAAACTGCGTCACAGAACATTTAGAAATAATCGTTTATATGCCACCTCCACTCTAGAACAGAAATGTTTCCCAGATGCAGAGCACTTCACAGCAAGGCTGTGGGGTACAGTGGGGACAGTTAGCTGAGCAGCAGCCTGACACATGGCACCAGCTCGGGGCTGCAGATGGAAAAGCTGTTCCCAAGGGCTTGCTCCAGGCTGAGGGACTGCTCAGGCAGGTCCCAGCACTGAGCCATGCACCCAGCAGCCTCCTCCATGCTACAGCCTCACTGAGGCCAGAGAAGCTGGCCCAGCCAGGTGCCACCAGGTTTATTTGCTTCACAAGGCAAAGGTGAGGCTCAGATAGACAGCTCCCAAGGCTGGCACAGCCCCAGCCTCACCACCAGGAGGGATGAGGGATCTCTCACCCATGACAGACACTATGGTATCATTACAGGAGCTAAGACCTGCATTTTGACCCCCATCAGGTCACAACTAATAAGTCAAATCTACTCACACACTAATTGCCACAATTACTACATTATTGAAACAAGCACAGAACACACAGACTGTCCTCTTGACTAGCAATGAGGTGGGTTTACAGCCTGTAGAGCCCTTCTTTGATACAAACTGCTCTTATTCATAATACACAGTCTAGAAATACAGCAAAGTGTCACAATAATTCCTGACTCTAATGTATAAATTACACACATAAAGCTATAGCACCAGTCTCCAGCAAGAATACCTAAACTTTCCATTTGGAACATGTTAAGAATCAACTCAATAAAACAAAAAAAAAGAGCTTAGATGCTTTCCATCTTCCAAATTTTGGTAAATTGCTTTACCCTTATACATTAACACCCCCCACCCTTCCCCCCCAACACTAAAATGGGGAGAAAATGGACTTCCCTATTAAATTTATTCTGCATTTCGTCTGATCTGTCACTCTACCCTCTATCAGTACATAAAACATACACAATGTATAATAATAACGGTTCTAGAATAGCCTAATGCTGGGCAAACCAGAAAAATATTATTCAAGCCATCTTACATATTCGCTACCATAAAAACAGATAAATCTCTATGTTTTGTGAACCAAAGGGACCATTTATTATTGTCATTATCATTATTGAATTATCAAGAACCACCATGAAATTTGAAACATAAGCAAATGGATTTCTTAGTGTTTTGTATTACACCAGTTCTTTGCTGATACAAAGCAGAACAGAGCCATTCATAGAGACAAACCACTTCACGCTGGACAGGGGCATGCACACAACCAGCCCTACTCCCCCACAATTAGCTGTCCTTCCAGCACTGCCTGGGGCATGCCTGTTCCTGGACAATATTTTCCTGAAAAATTTGTGACAAACACCACAGGACCATTTTGTGATAACTGGATTCAGCTATTCTCTGCTTTTTGTCATTTTTAATATTATTTCTGGGCTTGGTTTTCATTTAAATAGCTTAACCACCATGCTTGAAAGTCTGATTATCCAGCTTTTTTTATTATCTCCAACTTCAGTAGTAAATCCCATACAAAGTAATTTAATACTGGCAGTGGGTTTATTACTGTTACTAAACAAACAAAAAAATGGTGGGAGGGGCAGGAGAAATAAATATATAAACTGAAAAAAAAAAAAAGCCAAAATACTTTAGAGCTTAATAATCACCATCTAATCTTATCTTCAGTGAATTGACTGAAAGTAGCCAACTTAAACTTTGAAGAACAGCATTCCCCTACCATCTATGTCCTGTGGGTGGAAATACAGTCCCAAAAGTCAGACAGTCTGCTCTTTCCTACCAAGAGTGCCACCATTCCTGTGGTTTATGCAGAGTTTGATGCAGATAGGCACATCCTCCATCTCCTGCCCAAACCCAACCTCTTGCCAGACATTTTATCAATACTTTTAGGTTGTCTTTAAGATCCCAGGATATTTCTGGACAGAAGATCAATGAAATCAAGTCTGGGTTTTTTTGCTTTTAAGGGAAAAAATAATCTTAAAAGATCACTAAAACTGAAAATCAAATCAAATCTTAGAAAATATATAAGCTCAAAGACAAGTTTGAATTTCCAGCAAAACTCCTATCTGTGGGAAAGCACCCAGATAAATTGAACTGTGCTGCCAGCATTTCAGCTCTTCTGCAGGACAGCTGTTAGTTCTAACTGCACAGAGTCCTAGGAAGCACCAAAAGACTTTGGACACATTTTATGAAGTTTTCTGCCCTAAACTTTTATTTCATAAATTTCAGTCTTCCTATTTAATTTCAAGACATTCTAAAGTTCTGAAGAAAGGGATTTATGTGTGTTTAATTTTTTTCCCCCTACAAGTTTCATACTACATCTGCTTAACCTTAAGACTAAATTTGCAAAAGGTTTTGGAGGTTTTTGGCCTGAAAATGTTCAGTAACAAACTTTTCAGAAAACAAACACTTCAGACAGTTACAGAACAGGGGTGTCTAGTTTTCACACATACAACACAACCTAATTTTCTTAAAGGAAAATTAAAAGCTGTACAAGAGAATGAAAACGTGACCATATGTTAATTCTTTAATCTTAAAAGACCACTGGTATGGCCCCAAAGCACATGCTCTGATATAATCTGTCCTGTGCTCAGCCCAGAGAGACAAATCCTACTCCCACTAAGGCAGCAAGAAGCTCACATTGACTTCAGTAAGAGGAAGATTCTCCAGGAGCAGTTCCCAGACAAGGATGGCAGTGCTGAGATGGTCCCAATCAAACTACCATGTGTGAATCCAGAGAATACTTCATTTGTCCCTGTGCCCAAACAAAACCATCATTTGGATCACCATCATCTGAAGAGTTAAAGGAGAGGCAGGAGAAACCCACCTGAAAAGCTCTTCTCCACTTACTACCCAAAGCACAGGCACTTTACATAAGCCCTACTTTTTTTTCTCCTATTAGACCCCAGCAGATCCCAAAACCTTGAGGTCACTTTTTCTTATCCACCATAAAGAGCAAGCAGCAAGTACTGTGCAAGTTAACAGGATTTAAATAGCAAAATAAAGAGGATCCAAAGAAGATTTCCAAACAGCTATCTGCTGAAGGTCTCAATAGAAAACATTTGTTATGAAGTAATAAGAATTTGCATAATTTTAGGGAATACTTTGTTTTCAAAGTAATTCTCTTTTTCACCTGCTTAGGACTTGACCATGTATGGCTTTAGTTAAGTTTTGTTGATGGCAGCTCATGTTTAACCAACTGTTTTTAATTTACAAATTAAACTTGTCAGAAGTAGAAATCCTTCCCTTGGAACCCTTCCAATATGTCAAGAATTAATTCTAATGAAAACGGCATTGCCTAAATGCAGGATGGCCAGTTACTTACTTTATTTACACAAAGTCCTTCTCAGTTTCTTTGATAAAAGCAGCTAAATCTTTTTCCTCTTTCATGTTTTGTCAGCACTTGATTCCTTTTGTCCCCTGGCTATTTGCCTAGCTGTGGACAATAAGGCAGGAAGAATAGAAGCAGATTGTTGGAATGGCCCTCAATAAACCTAATTATGACATGTTGACTGCACTCACCATGACATATTCAGGAGATCCAGGCTTATTCAATTACCCTTGCCAGGTTTCTCTTTCAGACCTAAAGTTATCCTTTGACTGTTTGTATTTCTGAACAGTATTCATGTTCATTGTGAAAGAAAATCCCCTGGACTTTGAGGGGTTTCTAAGTTGGTGCTGTTATTGTAGCTAATTTTTATTAACTGAATGATAACATGATAAAGAAATAGACTTTTGTTATGTAATAAGAACAAATCAGTGTGTGCTTGAAGTTACACCTTTCTTTCCTTTTTTCCCCCCCCTGCAGAAGACTGGCAGCACCCATAACTTGAGTAAATAAACAAAACTCTTTTCTCAATCAGTATTTAAATTTCAAAGGCACTGAATATAACCTCACTGAATATAACCTCACTGAATATAACCTCACTGAATATAACCTCACTGAAAACTTTTGGCAGCCCCAGAAATCTTCCAAAAGCAAAAAAAACTCCACATCCTTTTCCCCACAAATCTTTTTATCCCCAATATCCAAAAGCCACAGAGGTTCTCAGTACTATCAGCACCAGACCATCTTTCCACCCACACCTTCACACCAACAGATATTGCTTCATCTGTTTGAAACAGCATAGACAAGTCTTTTAATTAAAAGGCAGGCTATACATTGGGGGAGCAATTTATTCCATGGAAAAACTGTTCAGCGATCATGACAACAGTTTCTGCAAAACCACTTTAGAGAGGCTGTGTGTCAAGTGGACAAAAGAATGAAAAAATGAGGGAATGCTAAAGGGAGAGAGAGAAAGAAGCAGCCCCAAACAAACTCGGCTTGTACGTCAAGCAGCTTTAAAAGAATTAATATTCATGTCTCTATTTCAAACCACTGCACTGTTATAATTAACTGTTTTGCTGCTAAGTTGTCTGTTATTTCCCTCAGCAGCTCCTATGATTTTAAATTAATAAAACTCTGCAAAGCAAACCGAAAAGAACCCCGTTACAGTTATTGCTTAAATCGCTTCTTTCGAAGCTAACTGCAAACCAAATTTGCTCAATACTAACATTGCAGGGGTGGGGAAAATATGTTGTTCTGGTGCAAATGAGTACTCCTACTGTTTGCTGTGACAGCCTCTTTTTTCCTCTGAGGGACTGTCCCGGCTGGGGCAGTCAGAGCTGCTGCTCCGGGTCCTTCCTGCCCCGGTGCTGCTCTCCCTGTGCACAGCAGCACCACAGGAAACCACCACCACAAAAATCAAAAATCTCTGTTTTCCTTCACCCTGCAACATGCTGCCAACTTCTGCACATCCCACGGGCTGACTGACCTGCAGAGTCTGCCTGGTGGGGCAAAGAAAAGTGAAAATATTGTTTCTGACATTTCTTCTCAGTCAGCCCTCTGAAAGGCTCTTAGTGGAGTGAGATCTGTCCCCAAAGAATTTGAGTATCTCTGCATTTGTTTTCCTTCTGGTTAAGAGAAATCTGAATATGTCTCAACAGTAGAAAACTGAAAAAATTATTTTAAAATACATTAATTTTGTCTCAAAACAGAATAATAATCAGGGCTTTAATCTTCATTTTCTAAGAATAAAAAAATCTAAAAGATACAAACAAAATTTTAAAATTGACAAACAAAAATATTTAGTTCTGGCAAATGTTGAAAAGAGTGATTTTTCTGTAGCCTGAAATCTTCCTTTTGTTTTCTTTTGAACAAAATGTGCCGTAATTGTCATGATTTGACAGAGTTTCATGTTTAATGGACTCGTATCTTCCCAGAAGAAAAAATGGTTCTGAGATCTCCAGAGCAGCACAACCTCCAAGTAGTATTTAGAAAGACAATAGCACAAAGTAACTCAAAAGATATTAGCAGTGTTCACATGGAGGGGTGCCAGCAGAATGTCTTGAGGATATAACCTACTTTTCTAAATTATCTACCACACAGAGTATATTTGTAGGATTGGTTTTGTTTGAAATTTCAAGGGTTGGAGGGGGCTGTTTGTTGCTCTGTTTATTTTTATTTTAATTTGGAGACTTTAATGGGCGCTGACAGCAAGCCCTCTGAGCAGTAAAAGAAACGTTTCTTAATATGCATAAAATCCTCCATTTGCATTCTTTGACTAATAAAAAGAGATACAGCTTTGCTTAAATAGTTACAAACTCATCTTTTGTACCAAGTACATGAATTTCTTCTGGCTGCACAAACAATGTGCCTGGTCAGACCGAGCTCTGCCCCAGCTTCACAGTTTATGTGCATCTACAGAATGTGTGTGAAATGTGACATGCACATAGAACAAGCAGAAGTTACTGAGCATCATTCCCCAAAATCTGCAATATTCCTTAAAAATACATTCAGGAGACTGATATCAACAGACACACACATCACACTGAAGTGTGCTTTACCACCTTGTTACAGAAGCTGTACTAAAAAAAGACCAGAAATATTTCAAATTTTCCCCAAAATATGGTATTGTTGATTCCATAACTTGTTTCATGTTATTAAATAGAACAAGATTCTCTACAAAGAGCAACTATTATCCCCAAAGAAAAATTAGAATAATAACTTGACCTTACAACACAAATAATCCAATATCTGTCAGTACATCATATATGCTCTTGCTCAGGAAAGAGTCCTCAGTTATTTAAACTACAAAATGATCCATTAGCCAAGTTAAGATCTCCATTACACCCCTGGAAATCAAGGAACTTCAGCAAAGAAACCACTCTGATTTGATGCCAGTAGGCATCAAATTTGATGCCAGGTCCAGGACCTGATCTAAAAGCATGTTCTATACTGTAGCACTGTTTCCTGACAGTTTATTGGAAAATGTACCTGAAAGTACAAATTTGTAATTCCTCAGTCCATTATTGCTTGTTCCACAAAAGTCATTAAGACAATATCTCAGATTATGTTGGTTTAGTCTTTGTAACCTACCAAAATAAACAAAATAAAAATTGTTCTTTTACTAAAATTTGGATCAGGGATACACAGCAACTACAGAAATATACTGGGAAAAGGAGATAATGGCTGAATCTATGTGTACTGGAATTGATGCTGAGCTCTTTACCCAGCTCTCCTCCCCGTGAAATCAAGGGCAGAGACAGATAAATGCCCAAGCATCTCCTGAATATTTGTGTAACAGAAACTTGTGTAGACAAATTTTCAAGATTGTATTCTATTTTGATACCTGTAAAGACTCATTCTACAAGTGCCTGTGGCACTCCATGACTGGTAAACATCTGATGAAAAGTGGCAGCAAAATAAGAATCTTTTCCTGATCCTTAACTTTCCCCATCTCAATCTCTACCAAAGAGAGACTGCTTTAAATTTGGAGAAGGAATAGGGTAAAAATAACACCCTGAGTTTATCTAGAACTTTTCCAGCAGGGAAGTCAAAGGGCATTTATTATTCTATAAAAACAAGCACTTCGGAGATGAGAATACAGAGACATTTTCATGGTCAAAAATGTTCCATTCACATTGCAAGAATCTAAAATTGTTCCAGGAAAGTGGGAACCAAATTCTTTCATTTTCCAAATACATTTTAAGCTCTGTACAGCTGATGCAAAACCAAGGACTATTACCTGATTCCCACTAATGGTCTCTCAGCCCACAACATGACAAAAATTCAAAATGCTCCTCTTTCCCTTACTTTTGAAAAACTAAAATCCTGCTGACAACACTCTACCAAATTCAAGTCTATTGTCCTGCTCTCAGCTCTAAATCCTATTTATTCTTTCATCCTTTTCCTGAAATAAAAGATAAAATTCATAGTAAGTGAATGTCCATTGACTTGATTTTCAGGGAGTTAGATGGCATTGGGTTATGCTGAAAGTAAAAAAAAAAGGATGATCTGTTGCAGGATTGCACATTTGGAATTTATTATAAAGTACCATTGTTTCAAATGACCATTTTCCACAACTGCACATCTTCATTGTGTGAAGACAACACAACTTCTTTGCTTTGCTAAATGAAATTTTCTCAGCAGTGAAGCTGAACTCACCTGAAATCATCAATGCAGTAGAAACCCATCTTTTTTTCACTTAAAGAATTTCTCCTCAGTATGTGTGCACTTATACAGAAAATTTAAGCCAGCCAGCACTAATCTGGCTTTTCTGTCACCTTCCACTAATGGCTTCAAAGCAGCCCATGGACTGTGTCTAGATAAGTCATGCAATGCCCTCCTAGCAAATATAACTGCTGCTGCTGTGGGCAAATCATTTATTTTGAACCTAACCCTCAGAGAAACCCCATTTCCTTCAAACAGCCTGACTGAAGCCAAGGATGCCTGAGCACATACAGCAGGCTCGAGCCAAGGGACAGAGCATGCAGAGATCTTCCACATCATCCCAAAGACTTATTTTCCATTCTTGCAGCCATCAACTCAAACACACCATGAAACAGTTACTGGAACACAATATTGCCAGCTTGTTCGTAATTACTGGTTCTTTTTCCCTGCCTAATGCATAGCTAAATGAACTAGGGCTGTCGTGGAAAGGGACTCAAATGTTCAGTTTGGCAGAGCTGGATGATCAGGACAGGAACAGAGAAAGCACACAAAAATGCCATGGTCTCATCTTTGCAGCAGTGAAGTCCAAATCCAGGCTTGCACCACACACACTTTGAGAACATCCTACGTGGCCCTTCCCTGAACCTCAGCAAAACTGCTACAAACTTCCTGAGCAAGGACACCCAGCACTCTGCTCCCACAGCTGTGCTTGGCTCTGTGGCAGCACAAGTGGCACTCACTGATGCTCACACATTGATCATGGCCATGGGCTGGCAAGGGGGTTACCCACTCAACTGTGCAAGCATTTCTCAAATATTAGAGACAAGATGCTGCAGGGTTTCTTTCGTTGCAAAAAGCCTTCCCTACCCCACCCCCCAGAAAGGGAATAGCCCTGTGTGCATCAGCAGGAGCATCAGCCCTGTTTGGGCTTGCAGTACAGCCTGCTCTGCTTTGTGCTTCTGGGAACTCAAAAGAGCTGCTTTCTCCATCAGACATCCTCTGGTTTCTCCACTGTGTCTCTGCCTTTTAACAAAGACAGATGTGACACTCCCAGACCTCTAAAGTAGTACCTCCAGAACACAGCCTCACAGGTAACACTGAAACTGCTCCTTAAACCCATTTTAAAATGAGGTAAATTAATCTAGACTGCAGTATTTAGCATAAATAAATTTCCAACCAGATGAAAATATTTTAAAATTCATAAAATGAAATTATTATATAAGGTCAAACTGAAGAGATTTCTCTGGGTGCTATTTGGAGTTTCTCTTTCCTACATCAGAGAAGCATCTCCTTTTCCAGCCCTGACACTCTCTATACATACTTGCAGACATGAAGATTCATTGCTGTTTCAATGCGCAGCAGTTATACCCTTGGACCAATTATATTAAAACACATTAGGGCTGTTTTCTCCACCTTAAAGGCAAATTACAGCGTATGAATAATGAGTATTTTTTGGAGGCAGAGAAATGGCTCATCTTCCCCCCTCCATCTGGCACAGTGCCTTTCCAGCAAGGCAGAAATGGAATTTGAGACCTCTTTATGAATAAGCAATAAAAGACTCATGAAATGGGATGGTTTAGTAACTTCTAAAAAGGACAATCAACTGGAGACAGAGATAGCTGAGGCTGGCTACCTCAGCTTGCACGTGATCTATCACCTCCCCTGCTACAGGAGGTGAGCTCCAGTTCCCAGCACAAACAGCTCTCCCCATCTTACCTCAAGAAGAACCTGTCAGGAAAGAAAGAGCCTAGCAAGTTTTCACATTGGCCTTTGAAGTTCTTCCTTGGCTGACTGATGCTCGTCCATACATAACTGGAAGAAAAGAGTTCCATTGTGCTGCTCTTTACTCCGAGTGTATTATTCTCCAGACAAAAGCTCTCGAGTCTTAACTTTTAAACACACCTCTCTTTAGGATGCAATGTTTCTAAACCATAAAATCTTTTTTTGTTCATTACCAAAAAAAGGAGAAAAAAAAAAAGACAGCTTTCCCCCCTCAGGCAATCTACACTGCTTGTTAGTTTTTTGATTTACTTTTTGCAAAGGGATACCACAGAGCAGCCAGCAACAGAACAGCCAACTCTCACTCCCAGAAATACAGTATTTTTCCCCAGCACTGTCTCCAATGGCTTACCCAGCTCAGCTTTAAACATGAAATGCAGCCATTGTAGGAGCCCCCCGGTTTTAGACGAGACCTGGTGAATAATCACCCTACTGAAAACATCTCCAACATCTGGCAACTTGCTGCTATTTGCAGAGTCTGAGCGCCAGGTCAGGCAGGGATGCAGGAGCAGGGCAGGGGGTTAAGCAATGAACATGCTCAGCACCTGCTTGCTCTCTGCCTGATTCTAATCAGTATTCTCCTCTCATGCCCAGGAATGCTAGAATTCCTCAGTTTCCTCAGAAAAACTCAAAACTTTTTCTGCCTCGAGGAAAGGAGAAGGGGGGGGGGGGAAGAAAGAAAAAACAAAGAGACAGAAAAAAAACCTTTCTGTTTAGGGTCTGACCAAATTTCATTAAAGACAATGCAAGTCTTGCTATTAAATTCAATAGGCCTTTTTTCAGATTTATGAGCAATCTCACATGCTTGACACTATTAATTAGAGGAATTAGTGGTGTTATGAAAGAAGAAAAACGCACAAAACCAAACTTATACATTTACTGTTTGAGGAATAGACTGCAACTATACAATTTTCCTTGAAAATTTAGAAATCAGTAAAAAATATTTGTTTCACCAACTCTACATATCAAATCTTGCCTTACTGGAAGTTGCACTGCAGTTTTAAATCTAAAAACTTTTCTTTTTTTAAGACCTGCTGACAAATTTAAGGCAGTCTATCCATTGCAACTGGCTCCCTGGTTTTTTGGCTCATAAATTCACGTCCAAGTTGCTGGACTATTTCTCTTTGTCAAAAAGAATGCTTATAAAATAAATTACAGATTTTATTTAATAAAATTTTAAAATCAAACTAAAGTAGTTCATCTCTAGTCATCCTGTGTAACACAAAATGCCACTCCGGAGAAATGCATTCTCTTGCATAAGGATGGAAAGCTACAGTTTTAAACTATAAATACTGGCAATGTACAACAAAAGAACATTTATTTAAAGCCTGATTTTTGTCTCCTTTTCTGCTCAGTACAAGTTTCTGTTTTAACAAGTATAATAGTAAAAAAAAAATATATTTTAAAAAGAAGAAAAAAACATTTTAACAGTTATCCAGGAAATGCACATTTTTAGTGAATGCAAGAGCAGTTGTAGAAGAGAAACCAGTATAAGACCTGGGAGCCCAGTCACAACCACATAAATTTCAAGCACTGAATGCTTTCTTAGAACCAATGATTATTTGTATGTATTATTGAATAGATTTTTCACACCACATATTTGAGAGAATTGAGGGTATTAATGGGAGACTCAGCAAAACCACTAAAAAATACGCATCAATTACTGTTGTACTCCAGTAAATACATGGTGGCTCAGAGCCTCAGTGTAAATGAGGTAACACCTCTAGATTCATGGACTTAATCCCAGACCACTGATCTGCTTTAGCTTTAAAAAATAGTAGTAAAACTACTAAAAACAAAGGTGCAGAGTCTTTACCACTTCACCAAAGCACACCCCTGCTGCTCTGTGCCAAGGCTTGCTGCATCTGGTGAGTTAAGTGGTCCAAACCATGGGCCACTGGACCAGAGGGTACCTACTGACTCCTCTACAAACAACTGGTGTTTCCCAATTCTGCAAACCCAAGAGTTGAAAGCCCAGCTACTCTTCCAAGGACAGGCTGCAATCCAATCGAGCCACAAACATTCGTTCTGAAGTATCATTCCATCTGGATTTGCAGTTTCAGCAGATGAATGATGACAGCTGAACCTATGGAACACTTTTGACTCCTGGACACCAGACATTTGGAAATACCATTGAGGGAGGAAAATATCATTGGTCCCATCTCTTCAACCAAAAAAAAAAAAGAAGCAAACAAAAAACACAAAAAAAAAAACCACAAAAAGAAAAAAAACCCACAGATACAAGGAGAAAATTTAACCACAGAGGAGCAGCAGAGATCAGTAACTGGGAAGGAGGAACCAGCAGTCCTATCTCAGCTGGCTCCAGGCACAAGCAATGCAGAAAATCACAGCAAGGAACACAGAGCAAACTGTACCAGCTCCAACCAGTTCCCATTTAAACTGAAGCCAACTCTTCCAGCACCAATTTTGCCACAACCACTTTTTTCTTGTATGTTTGTGCAGGGGTATCACTTACTTATAAACATATTAGTCACCGAGATCACTCCTTCCTACTCAAAAGGGGCATTTAAAAAGATCCCTTAGCCCAATTCAAAGAGGCAGAACCACACTCACCACAGCCCAGTCAGAAGAAAGTTAAAGCCTATGGAAAGATGCCCTGGGCAGCCCCTTTTCCACAGCACCAAACCAGCACCAGCTGTGCAAGGGTGGGAATGTGTCGGAGTCCAGGGCATTCCTTTGGTTGCCCTGGATGGTCACAGACCTCGGCAGAGAGGCCTGGGACCCAAGAAAGAGAGTTTGAATCCTGGACAGGGGGGTCTGTCCAGGGGGGTTGCCTGGCACAGAGCCCAGGAAGACACAGGCTTTGATTTTAGTCCATGGAAAAAGTTTCTAACATTGAGAGAAGAATTACAAGTCACAAAGGTGTGAAAACAGTAGTTTAGCACTGGACAGGGTGAAGAATTTTGTAGTTCTGGGATTTTTAGAATGGAGGTGAATAGGGGACAAGATGGAGATTTTAGGGCGGTGCCCTGGGTTCTTCTTGTTTTCCCTTGGCCTCCATCTTCTGATGTGACGTGGGCACAAAGTAGTGTAAGGAGACTGGGTCAAAGTAGAAATGACCTTTTTAGTATAGCTAATAGGCATTGGCACAGAATTGTAAATAATAGACATGTAATTATCTGTATAAGAAGGCAGTGACCTCCCATCACGGGGGGAGTCGCCTGTGTCCGAGCTGCTGTGAACATCTCGGCCGGGCACGGAGAAATTTGTAAGATAAGAAATAATAAACAAGCAAGAAACCAAGAAACACCAAGACCTTGAGAATCCTCTTCATTCGTGTGCCGAGCTAAAAGGCTTCAGAGGGACAGAGAGCAGAAAAAGAACCAGCCCGAACCACCAACAGCTGAACCACCAACCTAAATCTCGGGTAAGAAAGAAAACCCAAAAAACCTGAGAGGAATGAGCCCTTCAGCCCAACTCACAGGGACCTGAACGTCACCAAGTGCAAAGCAGCACCTACAAAGCACAACTGTCACCCCCCCTGCCTCCACCTCAAGAACACAACGCTCCTGTGGAAGCTTAAAACCTCACAATAAATATAAAGAAACCACTTGCAAGCCTCACAGAAGAAAAGGGCAGAGTGAGGAGCTTCCTGGGATGGGAACAGGGTAGCCCCAGCTCCCACCTGGGCCGGGAGCCAGCCCTGCACCCAGCCCTGAATTGCAAGGACTCTGCTCACTGCTTCAAGCTCACACTCAGAGAAGCACAATGGGGCTTTCAACCAAAGGATCCGGCCCTGAAAAAGGGCCCAAGGCACCCTAAGGGCTAAAACAGCAGGAGCAACACAGAAGTGCATCCAAAGGGGTTCCTGCTTTGCCATCCTCGGAAACCCAGCATTCCATGGGCCTTCCCTGTGCTAACCAGCTACCAAACACTTAGCACCAGGTGGCCAATGTCTTTAACAGAGAGCTCACTTTTCTGCATGGTAGCACTCAAGAATAGGAACAGGTGAGTTCCTCCTACACTTCTCGATCACCTGGAGGATCTTTTTTTTTCCTCTCATAACAATTTGCTTGTTTTGGTTTTTATTTATAACTATTATTACCAGGATTCAGATACTATCTGTAGTTAGGATTCTTTTAGTATTCATTTTAAATTTCTGTCTCTGATTTACTCTTCCAGGGATGACAAATCTCTTTCTGATGTCAGATTAACAGAAATATTTATGCCATCAATCATCACTCCATGTTTTCAACTGCCAATACAGGAGAAGCACAGTAACACTGAATTCTGATTTAAGTTCTTCCTTGGCCAAGTGACTTCTTAAAGCCTAGGGACAAACTCTCTTTACACCCATCATAGTATAAAGTTTGACAACCATTCAAATTACATGGTGTCCTTCCAAAAATTTAATTTGTTGTGTTGATTAGGACCAAAGGTTGAGGACAGGAATATTGTATATGGGGACAAACTGTGCTTCCCCTCCTGATACCCCTCAGCCAGGGAGGATCCAGAAATCAGAGGGAGCGAGCAGCACTGCTTCCCACCCTGCCAGGACTGATGGAGTAGATTGGTTACAGTGCTCCTTACAGCAGAGAGCTGGGGGGGTGTTTGACTTTTTTTTGTTAAATCATATGTTAGAAAAATTAAGTGCCATTCTCTAAAGCAGCTTTTTTTAATTTGCTCTGCTTGCAGCATTTTAACTATGCTTACTGGCTGTGTCAGGTCTCTTCTTTACTGTAAAAAATAAATGTTTAGCACTATAAGATCTTGCTAAGTCTGAGGAAGTGAAGGTGCTCTCTCAAATCTGGAATGTGATTAAACTTTTGTGCAGGGCCAAATTCAGTGCTAAATAACCTGCACAGCCCTGCTGAGAGCACAGGACTATTCTGATGTAAAAGCCAATAAAATTTGGTCTCGAGAAACTTTTAGAAGATAGACATGGAAATAACAAAAAGATTAAAAATATGTCTGCTGTATGCAGCCATTTTGCATTTTCACCAGGACATGTGAGCATCCTGAGACCCTGCAATGCTTCTGGCTGATCCAGTCCCTGTCCCAGTGCACACAACATGCAGCTCACACCGCTCTCAGAGTTGCTCAGAAGAAGTGGGCAAGCAGTTAGTTTTAAGGGGTTTTCAAAAGACAATACTGTATTTGTTGGAAAACAAGTTGTGGATACTAAAGCAACAGGGGTTTGTGTGGTTTTCTATGTAGCTGCCAAATATTCCAGCATTTTTGCTTGAGCCTGTTGATTTAAAGAGAGCAGGTCAAATCAACTGTGCTAAAGCAGGGATGAACCCACAGGGCTTTTTCCTAACTGTGACATCTATTGTATAATCTTCTAAATAGATTCCTAAATGTTTTCTTCTATTATTTTCCAGTTCCACAGACAAAGAACATAGTGAAGTCATATACCATAGAGGGAATAGTCACCAAACTCAGCAAGGGAGGTACACATGATGCCTTTCTCTGCACCACATGTGTTAAAATTCTACAGAAAAAAATTGTAGATCTCCATCTATAACATCACACCATAAAAATTGGGTGACTGCTCACTTAAAAGATCACTTTTTAGCTAGTAGTTGTTTGGAAGTATCTCTTCTTCTATGTAAATACTGATAATTTAATTCAGCACTCACACAACAGCGTCAGTTTACCATCTGCAGTGGAATTACTTGATTTATCCCTTGGTAAATGGAATTCCAGAGTTTGTGGGTTTTTTTCAAAATCTGTACTTTTCAGGATTTCATTGCGAAACAATGTATTTCATTTCCCATTGTCTTTAGCTGAATAATTTCCACTTCCTTTTTTTCTTTTAAAACACCTTCCTTCTGAAAAGAACTTATTTTGCTGTTCATGAAACCAGCTGAGTCCTGACTTCCAGCTAGTTCTGTGCAAGCATTTTTCTCACCACTCAGCCTGACAGGAGGGGCTGGGTAGGTGTCAGAGTGTTTACTGGGGCACAGATCCCTCCACCTCAGGCTTTGACCCTTCATCACTTCACACCAGATCAAACAGCCAGCCCTTAGGTCAAAATGAAAAGGAAGTCCTGCCACACCATCTTCAGTAAAAATGGATTTTCTGTGGAAGCTTTCCCTGCTACTCTGCTAGCCTGGTTTCTATAACGCCTGTCCGTACTCATCTCCATCCTCCCTGGGACAGTTAAAGACAGAGATGGAAAACAGTTTTAAGTGCAATTTGGTTACACTGGGTATGGTTGGTGCTACTGCCTCGCGGGGGGTAGATGGGTTACATTTTTAACAAAGTGCAGGGTAATTTTTGCCAAAAGACCTGTGGTTGCTATTGCTTTTCCAGGCTAGTACGTGGAAGAGATTCTGATTATATTGGCATGAACAGTCCTGCTCATTTCAGTAAGGTGAATAAGACTTGACAGGGGCTGAATAAGCTGTCTGCTTGCAGAATTGTCAGCCACAGACAGTTTATTCCTCATACTGTTCAAACCACAGCGATCTATGTGACAACATATCTGATAAAGAAATTACTACATAGTCATTTTTAGATCAGACATGCAACACGAGGCATATCATAGATATAAAAATCCTTAAGACTGGTCCTTATATGGGCTTGCACATGATATAAACATAGATAATGTTTGGCAGGAAATCTACAGCCAGGCAAATATCTGTTAAAAAAAAACCTCAGAAGGTAACATGGATAGTGCTGTGCTCACCACAGCTCTCTATGGAAACAAAAAAGTTGAGTTCATGGACTTTGAGGAAATTTGTATCTAAAATGCTTTCAAAGAGTGTTAGCTCTTACTCTGGGACAAAATGTCTCCTAAAGTAGCTGAGTACTTGCAAAGCGTGCACAGACTGATATTTAAATCAGCATCAACCAGACAGAATAGAAGCAGAGGGTATTTAAGAAAGGGAATAAGAACATGATGATTTAAAAAATTTGTTTTATTCTTTACTCTGCTGTTTTTCACAACAGCAGGGGAGACTCACCCACCCACCCAAAAATCAGTGCAACACCAGAAGAGCCTTTGTGGTTTCACCAGGCTTCTTACTACTGTTTGTGAAGCTAAATTTCTGTGTGCAGTGGATGCGGTGGGAGCTGGATCTAACACTCCCATACCTCACAGTTCAGATGAGAACTCGTATCATAATGACAAGAAAACACATCCAGATTGCACAGCCTCTTCTACGGAGGATGTGGTGGGATACATTTTACTATCTCTGAAATAAATATAGCTTTCTGCCATGCAACAAGGAACTGATTGTTCTCAAGGGCTCTTGCTTTTTTTTCTGAGCAGCCTCTTCGATCCAGCTTCCCTTTTCTTGGGAAAAGGGACAGCACAACTATCCTAGCCGAGGCAAGTAGGGTCCATAAAATCCAAACTGAAGGAAAAAAAAAAACAAATGTTGCAAGCTTGTTTGTGTGCCCTGTATTCTGAGAGTCCTTTCTGGAGAATGGGCTAGCTTTTCAAGCTCTCTTTCTTTTATTGGCAGACCTGGACTATTTATCTCCTATATGATTTCATATACAAAGAGAATTTTTTTTCCCCTTTAGGCTACACTCACCAAAAAGATTACATGCAACAAAATTAGCTTTAGTAAAATTCAGTTAAATACGTTGTATTTTATCTGCTACAATAGTAATATTTCAATGCACTGTATACAAAAAACAAAGTGATTAAAACAAAATCTAGTAATGCTAAAGAAAAAAAAAAAAACACAAAACTGTAAGGGCATACAGTGTATACATTCAACAGACCATGCAAAATAAGGATTCCATTCAAATTTCACATCCCATTAAAGACAATTTGGCCATTAATCCATATGGGTTTAGGAGCAAAGAAGGATTTTCCAAGACAGATAAACTGAAATGATCCTCCTTTGATCTCCGAGGTTAAGAATCAGCAACAATGGAAGATGAACAACAAGGGGCAGAACCACTGGCCTTTTTATGTGCCACAATGGCATCAGCAAACAACTACTTAATCAATATTTGGCCAGGGACACTGAAAACTTTCTTTTCAAATTTTAATTCCTAGTTGTAAAACAACTGTAGGGCAACCAGCAAGATACGACATTAAACTGACTGCTTCATTGCCTTTTACTGTCTTACTAGTTATATATGCACATTCTTAATAGTTCGTGAATCTTTATTTACTAGGATGAATAAACGACCTGTCAACAATTACATCAAACTCCCCTAACTAAATAATCTCAGCACATGACACACTTTAACTCTAATGTGTCCTCAGTGAGTTTTAATTTCATTAAGCCTCACTTTTTTTTCTAGGCAGAGTGATTTAAACTGAATTAGTTTAACAGCATGGGGCAGGAGTACTCCAGGGCAAGTAGAGTAAAATGCCGCACTCACACTACGCTAAACAAGGTCTTGTGGTGAATTACATTACTGTACATCATTTTTATTAGCCAGAGAGCTCAGCGTTCAGGGACCACTTGGAAGTATCCTGCATTTTTATTTCTATATTTTGTTCTTTCTCCGGCCACATATGTTTGCTGCATAGGATTTAAAGTGACATTTACATGGAGAAATTCACATTGACTGGCTTGCTCTGATTTATTGCTTTGTGTTTCACTCAATTTCTTCTTAAATTAACCAGAGAGCACTTTGTAGTTCTGCTTCATTTCCCAATGCAGTTTTATTACACAGCTCTGGGGACTCATGATAATTTATCACTATCAGCTTTATTGGCTTCCCTCTCCTAAACCCTGTTCCAACCCTTATCAATAAGTAAACCCAAACCAAACTAAAAAGTTCTCCAAATAAATGTTAGGTAAAATTGTTGTCTCTACATGATATAACAGAGAATCGCTATTCAAAATCAGACACGGGAAAGTATTTGTTTTGAGAATTTTATCGGTATTGGCTTTTATTTACAGCATTAATTACTAATTAGTTTTTTATCTAATTAAAACCTCTGTCTGTCTTCTGATTCCACTGCTGCCTCTGTGTAAACTGAGACACAAAGATCCTTGCCCTCAGAGAGAGTTTTGCTGGAGTTTCACGGGGGATTAAAGTCACACTCTTGTGCAGTGGGTATTTTTTACTAACAGAATAGAACAATTTTGGGCCCCATTCCTGCCTGCCCCAGCCCACGTGAGCAAGGTTACACACATGAATAGGCCCTTTGAGTGGGGGTCCTCGGGACTCCTCGCCCTTGCCCACATCTGCAGGTCTGATGCCCAATCGAGTAAACCCCTCTTACATCCTACACCTGAGGCTTTCCCCCAGAGCTGCAGTTCCTCACCATGTTACAGAGCTGCAGAGTCTGCAATCATAGGAGAATTAGGAAAGCCAAACACATAAATCACCTTCTCAGAGGAAGTCCTAGCCATACTGAAATCAACTAACTGTTTCTTGCCTCTGCCCTTCCAGAATGACACCCTCTAAGTCTAATAGATGAAGATTTTCAAAGCAACCAAATAAGGTGCTAACTTGGGTACAAATTAACTCTAATAGACTGCTGTGTGTGAAGCAATCCTGACATTTGCTAAAATAACATTCAGCTTTGTTCTAGATATATTAGCAATTAGAAAATTAGCAATTAGAAAAACTGGAAAGGATGCCCACAGCAATTCTGCTTGAACAGGCGCTACTCTTAAGTTGAAGAAAGCACCCCTAAGAAGGCAAAACATTCAAAGCCATTAATAAAATCATGATTTCAACCCAAGGATATGATGTGTGTATATATTACTTCAGAGAGTCGCTGCTAGGTAACACTCTTTCTTCCCACAGCTGGAAATATTACTGGTGCTTTTGTCAGACGATTAGCCTGCAGTTAGTCTGACAATTAGCACTCTCCTCAAAATCCTCCACTTCAAGACAGGAAGGAATGGGCTGCCCCCGGCAGCTCTGGAAGAGCAAAATCCACTTTGAAGTCACCCTAAAGTCAAACATTTAACACCTTTCTAAAAATGCTCAGCATGCTGGAACATCACACTCTCACTTGATGGTGAGGTCATTATTCATTGCTGAGGTCATCAGTTACTACTACTACTATTATTATTATTATTATTACTATTCTCTCAGAATCATGATTTGGAAGCAGAAGCCTGGCCCAGAGCCCCACAGTGATGATGGGTCAGGCAGAAGAAACAAAGCTGTGCTGGGTTTGCATGGAATCACCTGCTCTAATTTGCACTCGTGCAACACCTGGCTTTTCTACTCTGGCCTGGACTCTCACTATTAAGATATGAAGAAAGAGAAAGGGAAAAAGACAGGCAGAAAATATAGTTGGCACTGTCTCCCTTGAGCCAAATTCTGGACTCACTAGAGAGTTTTTCTTAATTAAGTACTATTTTCTTGTCAGCTCTGAGAACCTCAGAAGCAACACTGTTCAAGTTGATTTAGACCCGCTAGTGACCAAATATATAGAGCACTGCATGAAATTTCAGGCCCAAGGAGGTAACTGCCTGCAGCCACAGCCATCACATCTCACTCAATAATCTTTACCATGAACATTGAGCAGGGGAACAATCTTCACTTCTCAGGCCACAAGAGCATTTCACACAGCACCGAAGTCCTCCTAACACTGCACCTTGGGACAGAACACTGGAGCAAAACCAGGACAACCCCTGCAACCAAAATCTAACTCAGCATCTGACTCATCCCATGCTCCAGCCACTAATCCAAGAGTCTACTGTGTAGAAATGAATGACTCAAACTGGTATCTGGTGCCTCCATGTTAATCTTCTCTCTTAATAAAGTGTCTTTATTAGTTTAGCCATCTAAAAATAACTGGCTGCATAATATGCAGCCAACCCTAATCAAAACATCTGCCAGCCCATCTAGCTCGAGCTACCCTTTAGATCATGTGCCACCACTTCAAAGCCTCCTGCATCAAGTCAGTAATTGTAACATTGCATCTAAATATTTAAGCTAGGGGCTGGTAGTCGTGTGTCCCATTTACAGTCAGCATCTGTCCTCTAATTCCATTACAGTACAAAGCAAAAATGTTTCCCAAAACTCACAAACAGGAAAAGCATCACACAGCTAAGAGAGGCAGCAGCAGCTTGAACTTTCGAGCTCCTGAGCAGGGCTTTTGTGCTAAGGTCCTTTTTTTTATCCTACCCCTTCAAACTCCTCACATACACACACACTAAAATAGGGGTGGTGCCGAAATTGTATTAATGTGAGCCTCAGGCACACAGAAAAAAAAAGAAAAGAGGAAGGGGAGGGAGAGGGGGGAAAAGGGCTTGGTCCAAGATGAAAGTAAGAAGAAAATAAAGGAGGCAATTTAGTCTGCTGTAGCCTGAATTGCTCTCAGTACAGCCAAGGGTAGAGGCTTGGGATGAGTAGGGCCCTTCTTGGACGGGTGCGCATGACTGGGGGAGGATCCGCCAGGACAAGGCCCGGGGGCCAATTCCTCTGGCTGGGAACAGAGGCCCCCTTTGAGGCCAGCGGGGGGGTCCCTGCCCCAGCCCGCTCACAGCGGGGCCGGGGACAGCTCTGCCCCATGGATGCAGTGCTGAAAGCCGCTGGTTCCTGCCAGAAAACAACAGCTATTTTATGAAGGGGGGAGTTATCACATTAGTCAGCAAACCATGCCACGCATAACTCCCACCAAAGGTACAACCAACTCCCTCTTCTGTAGTGGTTATGCTGAAAATAAGTCCTGGTGTGCCACATAAAGGCACAAAACTTTCTCGTGGTCTTTATTTATGGCTTGTGCCTTTAAGAAAAAATTATCGCCTGTGCAGAAATACAGATATGCTGTTAGAGAGCTACCAGCCTCCTGATACACACTCTGACAATCAAGTTTTCCTTATACCCAGAATCAGGGCTGAGAGTGATGCTGGCAGAAACACTGAAATACAGCACGTACAGGGCTGCACATGTGGCATCTGTAAACAGTGTGAGAATCACGTGTAAGTGTCCTAAAAGAGAGGCTGAAACAGAATCACACCAGGCATACAAAAGTTTACCTATAGCCATATATGTGGTAGGAGAGATCTCAATGATACACTGTTTCTATCACACATTTTTAAAAAATATCACGTTTCCATTCTCTCTAATCCCACCCAGCTGTAAATACTCCCTAAATCTTGAATTAGCTACCATTAAAATGGCAACTCTAGTCCTTGTCCTTGGAAAAAATGCCACTCCTTGAGCCACCCAAAGGCGCATGGCGAGGAGGGGATTTCAGGCAGCACCAGCAATTCCCCAGCATTGATGTCTGCTCCCCAGCAGAAGAGCCATACTTCACTTCATGATCAGCCTCAGGAGCCACTTTCTGACCTATCCCACAGCCTCCCCTCGCACCCACGCCCCGGGATACCTCAAGCCCCCAAGAACAGAGCTACCCAAACTCCTCATATTGCACAAAACCCCGCACTTTTTTCCCCTCTGTACCATGGAGCACTCAGTGCTGAGCTACCACCCGAGGGTTTTGCTGCCCAGCACCCTTTGGATATGGATACCCTTTGGACATTCCACAAGCAACCCAAGTGTCAGAAAGGGCATCTGAGATGCACTGCCAGCAGGCACCCTCTGCCACACCAGGCCTTGTAGCCAAGTTGGTGGGTGCTGGCAAATGTGATCCTGAGGCATCAAAATCCTTCTGAACGCTGCCAGTTATTTTAGTAACAGAACAGGATTGTTTTTATAGATGGAGTGAAATCAAAGCTCCTCGGCCAGCAATGGGAGTTGAAGCAGAATTTTTTTTTTTGTTGGTCAGATACAGAAAGTAGTGGTGGGCTTCTTTTATGGTTATTCTTTTCTTGTAATGGTCTCACTGGTGTGTTGTCCCTCTAGTATCACATTCCATGCAAGGCACAAGTATGGCAACAAATGTTTTCTGGAGCAGCAGCGCGCTTGCACTGCAGCATCCCAGCCACTCTAGTAATGAGATTAAGCAACAGCTTGCTAGTCAGGGAGGGGGGGCAGGCGTTGCTGTGGGGAAGAGCACACTCTCCCTCACACTGCCAAACCTTCCCAGCCACTGTCACACAACAGATGGGATTACCAAAGCTGCCGTTTCCACGGAACTGTCCAGTCACGTTCACGCAGCAAAAACCTGCATGCCTAGGGCAGGAGAGGACTACTCTACCCCATGTAATCAAGGGGAAAATTGCTACTGATTGAACTCAAAACAAATCAAGTTAGATACTCACATCCACAGAAACTCGAAACAAATAAAGTTAGGCACTCACATCTACAGAAAGTGAAAGAGTGGGTATATCGAATGTAGCCTCCTCATACAACTGTGCTGCGAGGCACGAGTGAGCCCCTCTTGCAGCAAGGCATCACCAGCCCCAGTGGTTTTTCTGCAAGAGTTTTGGGGCTCCCCTGGGCTGGTGGGAGGCAGCCATGCACCCAGATATTGATTTATAATAAATCAGGAGCCCCACTTTAAAGGGCAAACAGTCAAAGAACAGAAAGACTGTTTCAAAGAGAAACAGAAGGATGGGTTATATTGATAACAGTATTTTTTCTCTTGCTGTCTCTATTAATGACTCTTTGTTCCATAAAGCAGTGATATTATCAAGGTTTGCTATCTTCTGTTTCTAATCTCTGACAAGAAATTCAAGAAGGCAGCAAAGCTATTTATTTAACAACTAGGGCACTGAATTTAGCTGTTTTTCCCTTGGTGCACATACCTCTTGGAAAAATCCTCTGTTGAAGGAGATGTTGGAGGAAACTCTGGACCCATCATATGGAGGCAACTGACCAGGCAATCAAACTGTGCCTTCTGCCCTTAAAATCTCTAATTTTGTTAGCATCTCCTGTATGTCTGTATTACACAACTCCTTGCAAACACAAACACACAGAAGATGAGGCTTCCCTGAAAGTTTTAACAAGAGTTGAAAACTGTGTTTTAGGAGGGTTTAGGAGTTTGTTGCAACAAAACAAGAACATGTCCTACTGCCAAAGAATGGATTTCTCTTGTTCTTGCACAGCATCAGCATCCCTTGATGCCTAGAAATGCTATAAACATTTTCTCCCTAAAAACAGCTATTTTTTTTCCACTATAGAGAGTCCATAAAACTGCGTGGAGCATCAGCTATTAGGGGCTCATTGAATAATTCATCCCTCATTGCAAGCCCATAATGTCTTTTCTCAGCCTTTTGTGGGGCTGTTTTCTCTTCTTTTCTCCTTGAATTATAAAAAGGTTGCCTTCTTTTGTTCACATCAAGCTGCTGCTAGCTGAAGCTTTGTCTGTGCAAAGCCAAAGTGTGAGTTTCAATGGACTCCCCCCTCTTTGTTTTCCAAGTTCATCTCCAAGTGTAGATTGTGTATAGAAGGCCTTCTTTGTAAAAGCTGGAAAAGTTGTACAAATGTTTGACCAGCTCATTTGGTACTTTTGTCTCGCCTTCTCCAGTGCCTGTGCATGTGCTGGGCAGCGACTTCCACACACAGGCGGCCCGGCCAGACCCTCGCCTGCCCCTGCACCCTGGCCCAGCCGGGAGCCAGGCATGGCTTCAACGGGAGCAGCAGCTGTCCCCCCGCAATAGCCCTTCACCTCTGCCTTGTTCAGGTTGCAACCTCCTCGCAGTCCCGGGCCAAACACCAACACACACTCTTCCCAGCAGTTTTAAGAGCAGAAAAAAACAAAACGTGTCTCCCTGCCCTGTTCAGACTGCAGAGACTTGAGGCTCCGCAGCCTTTGCTACAAATGCCCCTTCCATGCAGCCACAGCCTTTCACTTGGCTTGGGAAAGGAGCCCCTGCCCGGCTGTGATGCGGGGCTCTGTGGTGGCTCCAACCCTCCCTGCTCCCTGGTTACTGAAAACCGAACTAGCAGCGACTCCCATCTTTGTTCCAGCCTCTGTGCCATTCCTGCACACTGCAGGGTCGTTCCAGTGGGGAATAGGATAGGATGGGATGTGGTAGTCGAGCTGCCAGGGTTCATCCCTTGCCCTGCACCCCCCCGCTGCGCTGGCCCCAGGACAACCCCTGGGAGACAGGGAGTGATAACCACCAGCACCTGGGACTGGCACTGGCCCTGGCCCGATGCAGGGCTCCACGGAGAGCAGGGGCAAACAGGACTTTACCTCTTTCGCTGAGGATGCCGTCAATGCTGTGCTTGGCCTTCTTGTCGCCTTCCTCCACCTCTTTTCTTTCCAGCTCAGCCTCCTCTTCCTCGCCTTTCCCAAACTTGCTCCGCAGGATGCGGCTGATGGAGCTCACTTCAGGGAGGGAATGCAGAGCTGTGACCGGCTCGTCCCCAGCAGCCCCCCGCGGCACTCGGGCCGGTCCGGAGAGCCGAGTCCCGCATCAATGCCCCTGGCCTGTGTCCCTCGGCCACTGCCAGTCGGGACTTGGGGAAGGCAGCCGCCCACTCCCGTCCCCGCGGGGGTTTCACGGGGCACCGGCCCGCACCGGGCTCCAGCACGGGCACAGCGGCTCCCGAGAATCTTTCTCTCCCCTGAGCCCCCATGGCGGGTGACAAAGACCATCGAACGCCTCACAAATCCTGCTCCGGCTCCATGTGCCTCCCGCCCCATCCCGCAAACAACCCGCCGGCACAGGGAGCTGCTTCCCAGCTCCGGCTCTCCGGCAAGCCCCGAGCCCTCCTGCGGCAGCAGCCCGGAGGAAGACGCTGGGAAGCGTCTGGAGGAGGAGGGGAGGGGGACGCAGTTGCGATTTAATTGAAAACACCCCGCCGAGAGCAGGAATCCTCCCGGGACGCGCCAGAGGTACCGCGTGCTAATGCTGGCCGCTCCGCAGGCACCGGCCCGACCCGGGGCTCCCATTCTGAGGAGACGGGGCTCACCCGGGTACCGCGCTGCCCTCCCCGGGCCGCCCCCGACTCTGTGGGACCCTTCGAACCCCCCGCTCTGTACCTGACGGCACCGAGTTGCGGTCACACACGCCATCCTTCAGCAGCTTGTCCCGGATCTCCCAACTGAACATGCCCGCATTTTCCCGCTTGTATTCCTCGATTTTCTTCTCAACATCCGGCGTCGTCACCTGCTTCAGTAAAGACAAGGCGAGCGGGCACAGTCTGTAGGGCCGGGAGAGCCGGGGATGCCGCCGCCAGAGCCCCGGGGCGCTCGGAGCCGCCCGCGCCGTCGTCAGCGAGAGCCGACACCGGCCCCGCTAGAAACGCCGATATAAAACACCCGAAATGCGGGCAGGATAAAATAACAGGGGACACAGAAGGTAATAACGGGCAGCATAAGACGAATGCACTCCGCCTTAAACGATACGCCCCAGAAAATCCTCCGGGGTTACCGGGAAGGTGGGACAGAGCCCTCGGCATGGAAAACCCCGAATTAGGCAGCACAGGCTGCCGTGCGGCCGAGGAAAACACCAGGTCGCGATTAGTGGAGGACTCCGGGCAACGAAGCTCCAGGTCAGTAAAGTTTCGGCTGAACAAAGTTTGCAGCTCCGAACAAAACCCAGCTTAATAAAAACGTGGAGAGGTTCGAGTACCGGCATTTTTCTTCGGTAGCATGGTGATTTTAAAATAAATCTAAAAATCAAACAAAAAAACCCGATCTCCCGACTGGCAATAACCTTACTTTTGAGTAGCATGGTTATAAAAAAACTACCTCTACTCCTAATACAGAAAGGAAAAGTTCGGGCATCGCTTCGCTACTTTAAAAGAATCAAAGGCGAGGGGAGAACTAGCAACAATTTCCAATAAAAAATTCAAGCCTTTACTTTAGTGAGAAAGAAGCTAGAGGAGAAGCTTAATTCTTGGGGAAAAATTTCGTCTCAATTATTGTTAGCGCAAACTTTTCCGTGGCGTAGCTAAAAATACACGCAGTTCTAGAGCAGACACAAAAAGCAAACAGAGCAGCAGAAGGAGCAGTAAAGAGACAGACAGAAATACAGGTCGTTTTGTTGCGCTTTACACGACAGCGGGGAGGGCCCCATCCACCCGTGCTGGGTCAGGTCCACCACAGGACCGACCGCGTCCCGGTCCGTCCCGCAGCCCTGAGCCCGCCTGCGTTCCTGCGGGAAAAATGAACGCGGGGCACGCGGGGCTCTGGGAAGCGAAGCGTTCGAAACAACACCCTTTTCGCTCTATTTTCGTTTGAGTTTGTTTTTTTGGTTTTTTTTTTTTTAATAGCAGTTCCTTAATTAAAAATATATTATTGCCAAGAACTCCAACAATATTTTAGAAAACCTCGAGAAATTTCTGAGGTGCCGTGCCCTATAAGTGTCTGCGCCCACCCCCGGCCTCGCATGGTCTCCCCGGCCCCCCCGGGTGCCGCCGTCCCGACTGGAAACCCCAGTGCCGACCAGCCTGGGCCGTGTCCCGGTCGGAACTCGCTCTCCGCCACCGCGATCGGGGTTTGCCCTGTTCCGGGCGGGCGGGAGGGGCTCACCTTGGGCTTGCTGCCGCCGATGGCCCCCGGCCGGATGGAGCCCGTCTCCTGGTACCTGCAGAGAATTTTGGAGACGCAGCCGTGGGACACTCGCAGCTGGCGGGAGATGACACAGGGCCTTATGCCATGGTGGGCCATCTCCACTATCTTGTGCCGGATATGGTTGGGTAAAGGCCTGCCATTGATAAACACTCCTCCGAGCTGATTGACTCTGCCCTGGCCTAGAGGGGTAGAGACTAGAAAAGGAGGGAAGGGAGGCAGGGGGGTAAATGGCGTTAACGTCTCCTTCGGATCCTGCTGCGTCTTTTTTTTGTTGTTGCTGTAACTGTTTTTTTGTCGTTGCTTTTCTGTAAGGCAACTCACCCCCGCCCGCCCCGCAGCGCACCCGAGGCCCGCAGCTCCAGTGGAGACCCCGCCGCCGGCTCGGCGGGCAGGGAGGGAGGCGGCCCGGGGCTTCACCTGTTGCACTGAGCCGGAGCCGGCTTTCAGAGCCCGCCTGACTCCGGCGGAGAAGGGGGAAGCGGTGCGGGAAGGCCGCAGTATCCCCGGAGGCGCGGGGGGCGGCCCCGGCTCGGCTGCCCCGGGAGCGGCGGTGGGAGCCGCGGCAGCCGCCCGTCCTCCCTCGGGCAGAGGCCTGATTGTCCCCGGCCCTGCGGGGCCCTCGCACCGCCACTACCTTGGTTAACAGCTGCCACTCACAGCGGCCCGGTGCCGACCCACAGCTATAAACTTTCTTTCAATTCGCATCACCTCTATTCGAGTTTAATTTTTTTTTCCTAACTTTTTCCCAAACTTTGGGCTCCCCAAATCGCCACTTCACTCCACTAAGAGAACCGGGCCGGCTGAGCTGCAGACCTCCCGGTCTGTTCCTCCCGCTCCCGGGACGGGCCGCTCGCAGGGTGAGCGGCCGGAGCGCCGGCTGCAGTGGTCCAAGCCGTGCCCGTCCCGGGACAAACTCTGCTGTGACAGCCCAGGGGGAAGCCGTGTGGCTGTCCTGGAGCCCTCCGTGCGCCAGTTCTGGCGGGCCGGGGGGGCCGCTTTGTTCCGGTGTCCCAGCACGGAATTATCATCCCTTTCCCGACCGGGAGCAGCACAGGCGCGGCCTTACCTTCCAGCGGGAACCCGCTGCGGGGATAGTTCTGCCCGGCCCCGGGGCGCATCATCCTGGGGACAGCTCCGGCCAGAGTTGTCATCGCGGCGGCGGC